>CAJFCO010000030.1:6671370-6696857 GCA_904066015.1 Synergus gifuensis
AAAACTGACTTAAACTGTAAACACTTTCATGCAGTCCTTGTTTTTTCTGTGTATTAATGAACCATTGTTGAACAACTCTTGTAACGTTTTAAATAATTCTCATCAACGCAATGAGTAGAGTGTACAATTTTTATTAAAATTTAAAATGGCGAATCTAATAACAAGAACAAGGTATATATCATTCAGTCGAGCCATTGAAGGCAAGATCAGAAGATGATGATCCAGACAATGAAGGCATGATTAGAAGACGACTCAGCGTTATGCTGAAAAATACAAATAGATGTCATAGTCTAAGCTAGCTGTGATTCGTAACAATTAACATTTATAATGGAAACGATTAGTTGGTTCATTGGATCCCCAATCGCATGACGCATGACCATTAGTATATTATAAATTCAAACCTCTTGCATATCTCACCTAAATAAATCGTACAGCGACAATCAAAAATGGATTTTAAAGCTGAGGACTTATTATATGAGTTCTGTATATGATGCCGTATTCGTAAATAAAAAAAATTAGATCCATTCTCACTATAAATTCATAAATTTGGCCAAAATGGTCATTTTTATGAACATTTGACCTAAAGTTACTATACAAAACCTGACCTGTTAGAAAATTTCTGAGGCAGGATTCATTTTCATCCCTTAAATTTCCCGAAAATACCTTAAAATTCCTTATGAAATCCTTTAAAATTTCACAAACTCTTTTCAAAATAAAATATGATCACAGTAATGACAAGTGATCCTACTTTCTTACTATACTTATATATCAGCCACATATAATACCCTTTCAGCTTAAAAAAAATCGACAAGATTCACCTCCTGTCATTTTTAGTAACTGACCCTCTGACTGTGTTAACAAACACTTGAATGAATCTCGATACAATTTCATCTAGTTTTCTCTCATTAGCGTCCCTTGCTCTCTCAGGTAAACGAAATCGCGATTCTCGTCGTAACGTGCTGCTTTTACAAAACGGGGTTTGGATAGGAAGACTGAGAGAAAGTGAGCCAAACAGAAAGAGGGAGAACTTCGCTGTGTTGAGTACCATCGATGAAGGGAAGTAAGGGATCGGGAAAGATAGAAACGAGGTGGGGTAAAAGTTCGTTCGTTGCGTGTTGTGAAAAGGTAGGGGGAAGGGAGAGTAAAGTAGGGGGAGAAGAGGGGAAGATAGAGGGGTGCGAGGGAAGAAATATAAGCAGAGAGCTGTGCCTTTCATGATCAGGGATGTGGAGGGGGAAGGGGAGAGGTATGTGGGAGGGAGGGTCGTTCCATTTGGAGTTCGGTCTTCGGTTTCAGTTCGGCATGAGTCTTCGTGGGGTATATTTGCGTCGCGCGTTTTACTGCACTTTGAGACGCTTTGCTCTTTACTAGTTCAACGAAATACCGCACTCTTCCGTTGGGCGCCATCGTCTCGCTTGGATTCTCGATTCCACATAGCCTGCATAATACTAATAATTAACTTGGAATTCGAATTTGAGCTTTTTCACCTCAAATAAAGAAAGTGTAGCAAAGTGAGTAGTGCATGAACTAGTAATAAAGGAGAACCCGCATCTCGTTTTCTTCTTGCGACGTGAAGAAAAAGGAACCGGGAAATTTGCAACTTGCTGGCCAAGGCAAAAGGCTACGGCGGCAATGTCGATGTCTGGAGCGAGGTCGGTGCACACAAAGAGGATCGGTCCATCACGACTATAATATAGTGTGCAGTAACTATCCTATAGCAATTTCGTACGTGTGGCAGAGGTATAAGAGCCGGCTTCAGTAAAGCTGAGAGTAAAATGCTCTACTGCCAGAGGGAATAACATTAGGCCTCCGTACGTAAGCTCATGCGTACAGAGGCTAACTGGCCTGCATATAGGTGAGTTATGCATGTGTGTATCTAGGGTCGTATCAAACGCGGCGTGTGAATATCTCTGGCCAGAAAATCGGTCTAGATTTGTCGAGACGCGGACCAAAAAAAAAAAAGAAATGCGTAAGACTGGCATGGCGTTAAGTATTGACATTTGTTGTTATGACAATTGTTTTGATCATAGTTTGTTGTGAAGATTTAGCCATGTGTCATTTAGGGTCTTTTAGGATTGTTTAGTTGAGAATTCAAGAACTGAAATATTTGAGAGTGAAGTACATATGTACGGAAGGATAGTATTAGAAGCAATTTGAATAATATTGACATCTGTTTGTTTTGTTATTTTTGTTGGTTACTACGTATATTTTGCAGCGAAATTTCAAGTTTTGAAAGGTTAAGATTTAAGCTTAAGATTTCTTGAGATAAAGAAACTAGTTAAATTATACTACCGTTACAAGAATGTTGAAAACGACCACATGCTGCAATATACAGTATAGAGGGATCCCTTGCGCCCTTCAAAAACGGAAACGATTATGGGACGCGGATGTAGGTTTCCTCTTCACATTTAGAAAATTTTTACGTTTTTCAGGTGATCAGCTACATCACATTTTGTTTACAATCTGTAAGAAGAGAGGATGTACGCAAGACAATATTCAATTGAAAATAACGCACATCATTCACTAGAATGGTTCATTAAGATTTTAATGAAAAATATTTCTATTTATTAATTAGTAAGGTTTAAATTTGTTTTTACGATGGCCTAGGAAAATTGTTATGGAAAATAGAGGATTAATAGCAAATAGAGTTCATTAATGTACGCAACAATTAAACAATTGTTTTTTGTTTTCAGGTATAGACACTATGGAAAATGCCTTATAATAACAGTAAAAAAAGCTGATTCCAGTTTAACTTTGCGTAAGCCAAGCAACGTTTGCTATCGAATCTGCTAAGCTCACGTTTTCAGATAAGGAATAAGATTTAACGAATAAGTTTTTACAAACGAGAGAATAAATGAATTATACTAGTACGGTACACGAAGTAAGTATGAATAAAACTAGTATAAATTTTATAATATGTACTTCATTTTATATTTTTTCAAAACCTTTATGAGAGAAGTAAATACATGTATTATTAAAGGTGTTGAGTCAAGTTCTATTTATTCAAAGGTATGAATAGAATACTGATTTAAGTATCGAATACGGAAACGAAGATAAAAGTATATCACACAAGTTCTAACTTCACAATTTGAATTCTTCATTTTACTGAACAAATATTATACATAATTAGATATTTTTCGCTCTGTAGCGCAATTCACTTTTTAAACAGGAATATGCATACAAAGCGAAAAAATATATAATTTTAATACTTTTTTTTGTAAAATGAAGAGAATGAGTTTTGAGATTAGATATCGAATTCCTGTAGAGATTTCTATTTTAAAAGTTAATTATCCTATAGCTGTGCAGAGTGAAGAGTTCAAAATTGTCTTGTTTGGATTATAATTAACTGAAGAACAAAGTCCGAAAATTTAGTGATTCTCTCTTCAATTTCATGGGCCTTAAGATCGTCAATGCTGTGATTGAAAACTGCGTATATGTATTTATTTATTTAAGAATAACTCGCATCACTGCATCAACATTTCCTACTTTACCGACTATGTTCTGAAAAATTTGTAAGACAACTGTAATACATTCTTACTTTCGTTTCAACAATAATAATTTCTATAATGCTTTTCCTTTCTTTTTACAAAATATTAATACTTAACATATTGCACACAGAGCACACTTTTTATGCCAAAACTCTTTAGTCAGACTCGTGTTTAATTCAAAATTCAGTCAATTAAATGATAATGTTGCACACAAGATTGAGTTTAGCAGATGAAGAAAACTATTAAACTTCTAAGTAAAGTGTATTTGTTCATTTACAGCTTTGAATTAGGCGATAAAAAATAAAACGGAAAAATGACTGAAATGAGTAAAAGAACATATCTCCGGGATGTAAATCCACATCTGATTTGTCCATTGTGCCGAGGATATCTGATAGATGCAACAACCGTTGTTGAATGTTTACATTCATGTAAGTATATTCATGATATTCTACCAAAAAATGTTAAATTCCATTAAATCTCAAAGTTAATGTATTAAATTTGATTTGCAGTTTGCCGAAGTTGTATTTTAAAACAGTTAAAATCAGAAGCACAATGTCCCTCATGCAAGCATGCATTGAATGCGGCTAAACCTAATATCAAGTAAGTAATAAGAATTGGGAAAAATTTTATAGTAACCCAATTTTCAAAACAAAATAAGTAAAAAAAAAACAAAAGCACTAATTTGTTAAATCTTTCGCAGAGCTGACAAAGCTCTACAAGATATTGTCTACAAATTAGTACCAGGACTCTATCACAAAGAAATGAGGAGAAGAAAGGAATTTTACAGAAAGCATCCGGAGCATGGTAAGAGATTGTCCATTGTCATTTTTCGACTTATCCTCTCCCATTTTTCATATCTTTCCTTAGTTAAAAATACCGATATGTTCGACCTTTCACTATTTAAGTTTGATTCAATAAACTTATGATTAATTTTTAAACAGCGGACTTTGCAACTCCAGAACAACGAGGTGAAGATGTGAGCGGAAGACTGATTTTTGCACCAGAAGATGCGATTAGTTTAAGCTTGGAATTTCTTCCTCCTGGTGTAGATCCATTAGCCATAATTTTGAGCACCAATGACGTTGACACGTCTCAGGCAAACACCAATAGCAAACCTAGTAACAAGAATGATGTCACGAATACTCATGATTCCAACCGAAGGTACCTGCAATGTCCGGCTTTAGTGACAATTGCACACCTGAAAAAATTTTTGGCTCTGAAATATACCGTTGATGTGACGCGATATGCCATTGAGATTTGCCACAGACGAGCTCCTCTTCCTGAACACTGGACTCTAATGGATGTTGCATACATTTATGCTTGGAAGCGTGTAAGTAGAATTTACTATTTATTGACACAGCTGTATAGTAATTGTGCATGTTTATGTAGTATATAATTATAATTTTTTTTAGAATGCGCCGCTGAGATTTTTCTACCGTATAATGCAAGAGGAACAAAGCTTAGAAGCGCCACTAAATGACAGACCGTCAACTCCTGGAGTTGGAGCGAGCTTACCTCCAGTTGATCATGTTGTCATCGATAAAGGCAAGATCTGTGACGAAGTGACATCTAAAAATGAGAAAGTGACTGTAAAAGTGAACGCCGATGCAAATAAAGAAGACTCAAGCAAAGAAAACTCAAGCAAAGAAGGCTCAAGCAAAGAAGATTCAAGAAAAGAAGATTCGTTCAAAGAAGACATAAGCAAAGGAGACTCAAGCTTAGAAGATGCAAGCAGAAATGATACGACTAAAAAGGATACGAGGACAGAAGATGTCAAGAGGCCGTTAACAGTCCCTATTACTACACCAACCTTTAATATAAAGGTAGATAAAAAATCTCCAGTTCCTGTTCCGAAAGAAAGTGCCAAAGCAGATAAAGTTAAACAACCGACAATTGTTGAGGAGATAAAGCAAATTAAAAGTCCAATCAAGATTCTGAAAAATTCCGAAGGACGATACGAGGTACTAAGACCTTCAGACAATCCGTCTTCTCCTGAAGCGCGAAACAATTCTAACGAAAAGAAATCTCAGAATCCCGAGTTCAGTGTAGTGAGTATTGGCGAAGGGCCTAATTCAAACGGTGTGAAAATTACTTTAAAACAGTGTTCGCCTGGTACTGTGTCTTCAAAGGCAAAAATTGTTAGTAACGTCCTGATGAGGAATGGACCAACTATAAAATCACAGGAGAAAAGTCATCAGAAGGATGTGGTGGATAAACATGAAAAACACAAACGCAAGGTGACTTTCGAGGACAAAGTGGCACTGAAAGAGGTAGACAACGAAACAAAGAATGTGAATAAAGCCCTTACCGAACAGTCTGATAAGAAGCAATTTTTACACGGGTTCAGGTTAACTGCAAAGCAACCTGGAAATGAACAAAGCTCTCCTGATAAGAATACAAAAGAATTGAACAAACAAATTCCAGTTCTCAACCCATTGCCCAAAATTACTGACAACATTATATCTAAAACCCAAGAGAAAAAGGATGATCAGAAAAATACTCTTGTGGAATCTGGTACCATCAATCCAATAAAGAGCAAGAATTCTGAAAAGACATCTACTTTATCACTGAAAATTGATAAGTCTAATAGCTCTTCCAAGAGACTTATCAATGGAATTACGAAAGACTTGACTGCTATTGATAATGATCCAAAAATAGACGTTTACGCGTTTCCCAGTGAACCTCCGACTGTTCCAGCAGGAGCCGTTAAAAGAAAATGTCCTCCGGGCTTACCACTTTCCGAAGTAGATAGAAAACGAACCTTGCTCCAAGGACAAATACGAAAGAAGGCCCCACTTACACCACAAAGCCCTCCCAAAGTCAGCAAAAAACAGGAAGCCGTATCTTCTTCAAAGAAGCTGCCAAGTTCCAAAGATAATTTACCGACTAGCATCAGCAGCAGTGCTGTGCATCATAATACTCTAACATCGAGACCACCAGTTGCAACCATTTCAGACAACACGAGAAACTTATTAGATGGCTGTGGACTAAACATTCCTGCAAGCTTGAGTATAACTCTCACTTCACCGAAATCACCTAGTCACAGCAGTTCATCGATTGATACAAACAATCTGAAAGACAATCAAATTCTATCAGGGATAGTTAATCCCAGTATTACATTGAACGACAGATCAGTGGATCCTCGTGTATTGAAGGCTCTAAAAACTGGTCAAATCCGAATGCCAGTTTCTGCGAGCAAACAAAAAGCAAAATCTACACCGGAGCGCAACAACCAACCAATAAAACGAAAGAAGGATGATTCTCGTGATATTTTAGACTTGAGTGGTACAAAGAAAATTGATATTCATCCCTTGCGAATTCCTCAACCAATTTCTAAGTTCAAAAGTAAACCCACTCGAGAAAATACGTCTGCTCATCCAGCATCTAGTCAAGTGGTCACGCTAACTGGTGGACAAAAGTATTATCGAGCACCTCCAGGCTCTCTGACACCAGCAGTTCATCGGGTAGCTGATTATTCACAGCCTCCAACTTCTCGTGGACCAGTTTACGCACCTTCTTGTTTCTCAAGTTCACTCAACAGCAGTCGTTCCAGTAATAACATCTCCTCCGTCTTTCCAAGCTTGCAGAGTTTATATGCTCTGAGTCAGGCGCCAAATCTCCAACAATTTCAAATGGATAATAGACTTCGACTTCCACAACCGGATAACGCCACATCCAGCGGTCCTGGCAAAAGCCACTTGGCGGCTCAGTGCGCACCTCTAAAACCCGCAAGGTCTTCCTATGCTTCTTTAGCAGTTCCTATAGTTAAGCAATCGCCTTCCCTATGTCCGATCACTCTCACTGCAGGTATTGCACAAGCAAACGAGTTGATAAAAAATAAGGCGATAAATAAAGGAGAGGTTAATAACAAGAAAGAAAGCTTGCAGAATTCGTCTAACGGGAAACAATTACCGCCTCTTATCAGCACTAATACGCGCAAAGATCCTGAAAAGTGCAGTCGCTCGAGTTCTAGTCCTATCTCACCTCATTCGAAACAAGAAGCCAGTACAACAAATAATGCGGAATCGAATTCGCACGAGGCAGCCAGTCCAAGAGTATCTTCGACAGTTTCTCCATCTCCTCCTCCTTCGCTTCCACCTCCTCTTCAACCTTCTCAATCTCCTCAACCTCCTAGCAGCTCCAGTGTTCCTATTAATACAGATGAAGTTTCGTCTGGGTCTGGATCAAACTGTACTAAATTAGGATCAGAGGTTACGAGCAGCAAATCTCCTGAGAGTCCTGATTCCAGTTCTGCTGTTAATGAGCACCCTATTAACGCTTCGGGAACAACTGTGGGAAATAATAAATCACAACCCTCTCTAAAAGAAGATAAATTGGATAATAAAAAGGAAGCGGAGAAACAACAAGAACTTCTTGCAAAACGCAATGATAATGTTGTTAGCGAACCAGGCGATAAGAACACGGATAATATTCAAGTTGATGCGAAGCAAATGACTTCCGAGGTCTTCCAAGAAAGGCTTCGGGCTGCATTTCCGGATAATGAATGGGTGAACAATCCGGATGCTGCTAAGCAGTTCGGAAATTTTCTTAAGAACTTAGCCTCAATGCAAGCGAATAACCAAACAGAAAACGTGAAGAAAGATAAATCAGACAACTTGTGTGAGACGATATCAGCGAAATGTGTAAAAGATATTTCTCCCAAAGTTAAGGCCGAAGTAACTGACTAATCTTGAGTTTTATAATATATTAAGTTGTATATGATTTGATGATTTGCGTTTCGATTTTTTCTTTTTATAGTCGACTATGGCTAACCGTACACTTATAGCTGAAATCGAAAAAGTCACTATCCACACACTTTTTAAGTCACTCTCCTTTACGCACGAATGATTGACTCAAAGTGTTCATTATTGAAAGTTAGTCAAAGTCAACTGTATTAGAACTTTGAGTATGAATGATAAGTTTCTTCAATTAATTTAAAAAGGAAATTGTTAATTTAATTTATATACTAAAGATAATGCAGTGCTCAAAATAAATTTGATGAATTTGAAACAAGCACAAGAAGTATCACTTCTTGGCGAACATTTAAATTTTCACATACGAAATGTAAATACACCTGCTGAATTAAAATCATGAAAATTTCAGAAGAAGATATTTCCCGTAAAGTACTTTAGCTATGGTACATTTATTTTTTAATGCAACCAAGGGTATGATAAAGTAACTGTTATAATTAATTTAAGGACCTGTAAAAGAAGTCAGTGTTATTGTTATATTAACATGTTCGCAAGGCTAATTGCAGTAGATTTTAAAAATACCAGTTATTTATATCTGAGAAACAATACTGTTTTAATCAGAAGTAAATCAAAATCAACATAAAAAAAATTACATCACAAAAATTTGCTTCATCGCGAATGTGTTAATAGAAAAAATAGATAAAATAAGTTTTTTTTAAAAAAGTAATATTTTGTCAGATTTATGAACGTGTATCATGCAGTATCAATTTTTTTACAAAAAAAAAAGCGCTCAAGGAAATTCTCGAGTGACAGTCATATATTTTTTGAAACTACCTGTTATAAGCTATCGAACTCCTATAAAAAGTACTTATAAGTCATTACAACAAATAATCGACTGAAAGAGGATTTAGATATTTCCGCACTGATTAAAATGAATTGTATTGGGAGATTCACGAGCTGCAAAGACTTGAATGTTACAGTGGTATTAATGTTATTTTTTCATTATATTCTGTTAAACTTTTATTGTGTAAATGGTGCAACTGTTATGTCACCTACACTTCCGTATGTATTTGTATTATATTTAACTGCTTCATTATAAGTTGTATATATTTACTCATTAAGGTGAACAGTAAATGCGAAAAAATATAATTTAGATTGCCATCGTTTTTTCTGGATAAACATGTCTTGTAAATGTAATAATTTAGTTGCAGTTTTTTTCAAATTATAAAGTAGAATCCGAATACATAATTTTAAATAAAATTATCTCCATAATATTCCCAACACTTTTTTTCACCTTGTTGTATAGTTTAAAGCTAATTCTTATTTATTTTTTTCTGGTACGATTTTAAAAAGTTTTTAAAAATTCTCAAAGTATTAGAATTTTTATTTAATAAGCCAGTACATATTGACTAAAAAATTTTAGAGATTATAATTGAGTTTTTATAGTTATGTATTAGGAAAACAAAAAAAATCTGAAATAATTCTTCTGTTTTGCGTAAATAAGAAAATTTATAGATTCGCTTCCCATAATAGAGACTTTAAAGGATTACAAAAGATTTTCAAGAATTATTACATAAATGATTTAAAAGAATTTAAGTTTTGTACATACTTAAAATTGAAATGAAAACCCACTGTAATTCCGCTAATTCAAATTTTTCGCATCAATCAGGTTACATACCCAACTTCAGTGTAGCCACTACACAGTAGCTAACAATAGTAATTTATTGGTAATTATCCTCATTACGAGTTCTACGAAATATATCTGCCACTAATCAACGCTAATTAAATTTCTAAATAGTTCAATCATTTTAAAACGATCTAAATCTAATCCTTTTTATATTTAACTGTAGCAAAAATCGTGAATCGGAAATTTGCATTTGAGGTTGGCAGCAGTGTGACGCCTAGAGCAAGTATGTAGTTAAGGTTAGTTTTGTCAAGTCAAGTGCACTCTCGTTAAACAGCGGGTGACGGCGGTGACGGGGTGACTGGTGGTTGCAAGCGTTGCAAGTTGCTTATTGTAGAGAGTGCAACGCAACAGAAAAGCGACTTTTGTCAGCCACCCACGAAAACCGAAGGAACAAGTGTATTGTGTAAAAAATATGGCGGCGCATCGAAACGCGTAAGAGTGTAAGAATGAAGCGATGCAGTCTCTTAGTGATCAAGTTTTTAACATCAAAAACTTCAACCTAAGTGACTGAGGGCTCATTGACAAACATCTCTCTCGTCCAAATGACATGGGAATTTGCAGCAGAAGACATTTCCTACTGACAATATGCACTTTGCAGCTTGTAAGTATATTCTTAATATGTACCGTAAAAAGGAGTTACCAAAACACTCAAATCAAACCAAACAAAAGTCGAATTTTCGTCTGCTGATTCATTCATCTTCAACGGTTTTTTTCTCTTTTACTCACTCGTATGTAATTTCTGATTTTTAGAGACAGAGTGACTACTTAATGACGATCTTTGCAGCTTTGCGTGATTCACGCGATTCTGAGAAAGTCAAGAATTTATAAAAGAATCGTGAGAAAGTAGTGAAGGAGTTCTTTTATCTTTGTGACAAAGAATTTTTTTTATATATTGATCCACACGATGATGGCTTTTATCTGTCTGTTACTTTGGAGATTACTTTTATTGTTATTATTATTATTTTAACAGTGGTAAAACCTGATTAACAGTGGTTGAGAATTTCCGTTGCGAATTTTACTCTAGAAACGACCTCGATTCTCTTGGTTGGTCTTGTAGTGATTTTGTTTACATAACCTGTGGAAATTTAATTCATTTCCTATCCTAGTCAATTAGAATTTTTCATTTTAGGAAAGGGTATTTTATTTTAGAGTTTTGCTAATTTAAGGTCTGTGAGGGTTCAAATGTACAATCTTTTCGCAATGAAAAGTTCGTTTAGAAATTAAAATAAAATATGTATAGTTTTTTAACTTGAGAATGTTCTAATTCTAATTTTTTTTGTAGTTCAAAAAAAATTAATAGCTAATAGACGTACATTACTATCTTTCATTTTATTTCCTAAATTTTCATCTCGATATTTTTTTGTGCAAAAAATCGCCCTATTTTCTCTTTTTTGAGATCATTTTGCGCTGTGAAGCCTGCGAATAATTTCAGTCAAATTGAAAGCCTTGTTAGTTACGAGTGATTTTTATTCGGATATTAAATCTAATGTCCTTTTTTACTGATAATTTCTCTTGACCTGAATTAAGTTCATCGGTCTTCTAGAAACATAACACAATGTTGGTTCCAAAATAAATTAAGAAAACATTTGATTATGCAACTCTGATATTTTTTAAAGTCTGATAAAACAATCATCTTTTTTAATCGTTAGGGTGTTGATTAGTATTTACTAATTTCACGTATTGTACAACGATCATAGGATGAGAACAATAATGAGAGCTGCAATGATGTCCATTTTTGCTAGGAATTTCACTTGACCTCCATTGAGTTCTATGGTCTTGAACTTGATTAAAAGAATATAATATAGTATAAAGTTTAAAATTTTTTTAATTTCGAGACTTTTTATTTAATAGTATTTATTTTTGAAGGTTTACAATTTCAGTCATCATAGGTTCTCACATGTTTATTTCAATTTTTTGTCACTTATTTCTCACCTATTTTTATTTAGAAATGTCATCGTTACACCTTTTGAAATGACAACAGGTATGTACTGTGATGAGTACAATTTGACAGAAGTATTTATTTCTATTGAGAATGAGTCCCTGAAATTTTCTCTTGGATTTCCTGTAACACCAAAAGTACATCTTGTAACATCAGGAGCGAAACCTTTGTCCATTATCAATTTAAAATGTCCAACAATGAGTGATAGTTTCCACACTTTACGAGTTAAATGATTATACCATACAAACACAAATTGGTCGACTCATAATGATAATTAACCAAGTATTTGGCACACAGAGCAATTACTGAGAATTAAGAACACTTACAAGTCGGACTAGTAGAAATAAAGGCAATAGTTTTTGTTAATCTTCCAAGCTACACTAAGTTTTGTTTTGTTTTTTGTTTTTTACAAGTTGGTTTCTCTAATAATTTTTTATCATTGTTTCTAGCTAACCACTATAGAGCGACAAGTCTTCGACTTCCTGGGGTTTATGTGGGCTCCGATACTGGTCAACTTCTTCAACATCATTTTCGTGATCCTGGGATTTTTTGGAGCCTTTCAGTACCGACCTAAGTACATCATATCGGTAAATATCAATTATGCCACCTTCTGATATTTGAGTTTCTCTGCTTTGAAAATATTCATCTTGCAATTAGTATTACTTTCTCCCTATTGAGATCGATCTAGAATCGAGATACGTCCCTTACTTCTTAAGCATCAGACCATGGCAGGTGCTCATTTGCAAACTTATAATTTCTTTCGAAAGCAATTCATTATTTATGAAATGAAAAGAAAGTTACGAGCAATGTTACGTGTACAAACAAAAGTTGATTTCATTATTAGGTGAAATGTTAGATATATTTAATTTTCTGTTTCTTATCTCTATATATTATATAACTATAAATTATGCGTATTACCCAATTAAAAAAATACAGAATATTTTTAAAAGGTTCTTGAATTTCTGCATGTATGTAAAACGAATTTAGTTGTATTTTGTTAAAATTATTGAAATCATTCTAAACTTATAATATTAATTTTTCAGTATTGTGTTTGGAATACACTTTGGTTAGGATGGAACATATTTGTAATATGTTTCTATGTCAGTGCAGGGATGTTAGACAAGGTAAGTTGCTTTCACTCTTTCCTTTGATTAAAATTAAATTTCTAACATATTTTCTAATTTCTTAACTTATTTTACACAAACTTCTCGTTAAAAATGAATATAAACTATTTCTCACCAGCATTTAGTAATGTTATAGTTAGAAATTTTGAATCGATAATAGAGCTTAATATTATAACTTACTTCATCTTGATCGTTTAATCAGCCGTCCTGTGAATCATTGAAACAATACAACTCATGATTTGGATTTATGACATTAACGTTCGAATTGAATCTAGTTTCTCAATTTATTGAGACCCGATTATGTAAGCCATTTTTTATAATATAATTATTAATTTTAATAGTATATTAATTATATTTGAAATTGAAAAAATTCTTATTTAAAGTCCTAAAATTGTTGAATTTAAAGTTGGAATCGTGTAATTTTGTATCTTTTTTGTATTTAAATATTATTTATGGCCATGCAACGTTTTCCGACCGGTTTAGCGCTCAAATAATATTGGTAATAAAAAATAAAGTTTTTTTTTATGAATTTCAGAACAGTGACATATTGAATCTTGGCACTGGGAGCTTTTCGTGGTGGCAGGTAAATGGTCCAGGTTGCAAAGCAAGTTACAATATTACTGAACCAGAACTATTTAGGCCTGCAAGACCTACCAACGTAACTGGTTGTATTTTAGACTACGAAGTAATTGAAATTTTACATGCATCCACTCAATGCCTTTTATCCGTAAGTTTTTCTAACTTTATTATATTTTATTTTATATTTTTTTTGTTTGTGAATATATCGAATGATAACATTTTGAATTTCTTATTATGGTACAATGTAAAAAAAACTAATTTTCAATGAATTATTTATTGCAGATCTTAGCAGTCGTGGGTGGAATTTGCCTTAGCCGAGTTTTTCTCGAAGAAGACGATAGTTGTGAGTATACAACGTTTACTTTAAAAATTCTATAATTCTATTATAATCTCCTGTAAATATATATTTGCTAAAAATGTGAAGTAAGTACACAAAAACCTTTTTATACAAAAGTATAAAGATCTTCACACTACTAGAAAAAAATAGCACCCTCGCTGCTTTTTTTTTATTCACGCACCAGTTTTAACATACTTGTAAAATGGGATTTTCAATTATGATGTAAGCATCATTTTAAAATTAAACTCTGTTCTTCAAATTCTTTATCCGAGTTGTCGACATTGCTTCTACATACAAAAATCGCTTTGTCATTCAACTTTGCTTTTTAAGTGCTTACAATCAGCAATGATAACTCGTTCCTAATAATGAATAACAACAAAATCTGGGTGAAAGATAAATTAATTAAAAATAGGGTATGCTTATTGCTATTTCTTAATTCTAGTCATTACCCTGTCAATTTCGATTGAATCTTCACTTTATTCTTGGTAAATGGAACTAGTTAAAAGGGATTGTCGGTTACAGTTGATTTCATTGGTGGATTTGATCCTCCTTTTTGGTAAGTGGTTTGCATTAAACTTCATCTGCACGCTTATTCATTTTGGCATTAAATAGTAGTGGCGTACAAAAGGTTTGTGTACTGCGAAATTTATTTTTACTTTTCTCTGATCTTTATTTTTCAAATTAAAAAAGATATATATTAAAGACAATTCGATTTTCTCAAGCGTCTTTTCGTTAAATATTTTTTCTTTATAGAACTAAAATCTGATTACAATTATCGTTTTTAAATTGTTTGGAAAGTAAAGACTTGAACGTTATTCGGATGCTAGTATTACCTGGTATTACTTAATTAAATATATTTTTGCAACGTATGAAATGATTAAGTCGTATAGAAAACCTTATTGTAATTGTTTGAATAGTTTATATCCCAATTCAAGTTCTTTTTCGCTCTTTGAATTTAATTAAATTTTCCATCTTGTACAAAAGTGATTTAAATAAAATTTGAATTTATACTTCGGATTAAAATAAAAAATTAAATTAAGGCCATGTAGGTATCAGTTATCCCTGATCCCCCAATCTTATCCTTGCAATACCATTTCTACATTTATAGAGATTTCAAGAGAATTTAAAAGATTTTAGTAGATTTTAAGAAATAACAAAGGTGCTTTTTATAGATATTTCAAATGATTTCAATAGATTTCAATGAATGTATAGAAATGATATTGCAGGGAAAAAACGCCGTTAAGGTAGGGATCGGATAAATGATGCATGTCCTTAATTTGACGTGGGTACGTTTCAGTTGACTTTGTCGGAGGTGGTGACTTTGGTTTGGCAGGCCACACGGCGTTGCATCCCATGTACGTTAGCTACTCGGCTCTTCCACCACCTGCCTTCTCTCATAAAAATTCTAATCAAAACTTCTCTTCCGGCACAACTAGTTCGCATCAGTCAACTTTTACCAAACCCAGCGAAAAGCTAATCACTAGCATAGGTCGTGGTAGAAATATTTTTAGAAACGACACGATCAGGAGCAATCGAAGCAATCAGAATTTTGAGCACGTAGATTATGCTAATGATTATTCAAACCCAGTGGATCACTTGCAAAGGCCTGTTTCTCCAATCAACGAGTATGACTCGTTGGATGAAGCAATAACCGGAACCAAGTATCAAAAAAATAGAGCTTATCAGCTTTATTCTTCAAGATACAGCCCAGTTGTAACTCAGAAATCAAAATCGAATCGTGCGAATACGAACAAACAAATTAAGGTTCCTAACAAGCCGAGAGTTTTTACTGATTATATTCGAGAACAGCCCTTAAGGTCGTTTTATTCTGATCCAAGACTGGCTGTTGAACAGCAACAAAGTTTAAATAGAAGGGAGGGTGCTAACAGAAGTAAAAGAGATAGTAGACCTCTCTCCATGTTTGCCTCTAATTTTTAAGAATTTTACATTTTTAATATTCTACAGGCATAATACTGTTACAAGACTTTACACGATTTACAAAAATACGAAATAAGAACTGACATAATGTAAATAGCTATTTAAATTGTTGTTGACATATAGTAAAGTATATTTTATTGTGTGTACGATTAGTCAATTTCCTCTACAGTCTACATTTTTTCTTTAAGGGCATGTGATACTTTACCATAAGAGAAGTTTAGTTTCGTCAACTTTATGCTTGCGATACTAAATATTTTTCACTAAAATCAGGCTATTTACTTTCTTCTATACGAAACGAAGGTAAATGCCCTAGTTTAAAAACTATTTATTATTGCAAACGTATAGTTGACGAAACTAAATTTACTCTTATTGTAATTACCAAATGTCCTTAAGATTTCTAGAGTGTACAGCAGTCAAAGGTTTCCTTTTTCAACTTTTGGTTATTGTTTTATACTTAGTTTATTTTTTTTTACCATTTAATACTGCTTCTAATGAATTTTGAGACTTTCTTATTTTGCCTCTTTTATTATAATACTTTTTAATACGTTAAAAGATTGAGTATTTTAATTTAAAAGCAATAATTTCAAAATGCAAACATGGAAAGCAGTATTCGACGATTTTTTTAGTTTAAAATATTGGACACTCTGATTTTAGAGTCAGAAATATTTTTTTTACATATGATTAAGAAAAACGTTTTAGGAAAATTTTCAAGAAAAATTTCAAAAGAAAACTCTTTATAATATATTTTTTCTTCTCTTGCCAAAAATGTACAATACAAATTGTAGTCAGATAAGTGTCTTTCCTTTCAATGATGGATATTTTCTTTCCTTTTATTTGTATTATTTTCTTTGCTTGCAGCGATTTTACTTTCTCTCGAAAAGCAACCGATTTTTTATACTAAAATTGATTCATTATTATCGTAAAATTTGGTCTATTAGTGTTGTAATTTATTCTTGTTTTTTTTTCTTTAGCTTTTGAGACCGTAATTCTGACTGCATTCATAGACTTAATGATTATTTAGAGGCTGTGATACGTAGAAAAATTGTAAAGAGTTGTGCCGAGTGCTTCATTTTTATAAAAAATTATAAAACGACTTTTCAGTGTCGATACTTATCTCTTGTAGAGCATTTCTATAAACTAGCGACACGGAATTTTAAGATTCATGTAATTTAAATATATTTAGGCTGACACTATTGCTTTTGCAGAATCACAGAAAAGTAGATTTGAGATTCTTTTAAAAGGAATGACTTGCAGTAGTATTTTTTATGATACTGCCTGACAAGGAAAACTTATTTCCAATTTTGTGTTTCCAGCCGTTGTTTTCTAAAAATTAAATTAGTTTGTATTGCACTTAATTATATTTTTATTATTTAATGGACTATGGTTCTTAGAAAGAGCTTCGATTTAATTTAAGCATCACAGATTATATTCCATTGCATGGTAGTACAAATTTAACTCTTTCGCGCTCACAAAAAAGATAATTTATTTAATATTTCACTTGCAATCTTGATAATTTATTTTATTAAAGAAGTTGAATTCAATAATTTAACGAGACTAACCAAAAATATGGACAAAATAAATATCGAATACAAAAATCTACGAAAATAAAAAATACTGAATTATAAGTTTTTAGTAAATTTGTTTATTCGGTATTTTTGGTGAATCCCAATTTAATTTGAATAATGAATTATATTCCGAAAGGGTTAAATCTTTATAAGTTAGAAACAAGTGCTCGTATACCGTTATGTTTGTAAGAAATTTATTAATATAATTAAGAAATGCGAGGAAATGTTGAGACTTTGTTACTTTCTCCACTTTAAGTATCAGTTATCCGATCTCTATTTTACCGGAATTTTTGCCTGCAATACTGGTTCTATATTTATTGAGATATCTAATTGAAAATTTCTAAATTTAAAGGAAATTCACTAAAATACGTTTATCTTGTCCTCAATTTTTATTAAAACAAAAAAGCATTTTTTTATAAATGTAAATATTTAGGATCAGATAAACGTACCTTAGTGCATTTATTTCAATTTTAGATATTTTCAACTTGATATCTCAATAAATGTAGAAATATCATAGCAAGGAAAGAATACCTGTAAGGTAGGAATCGCATATCTGATACATGGCCTTAAAAAGAATGAATTTTAATCAGTTTTATGATGTTATTTAGGTTTGCGGACTTTTCTGTAGTCTATTATTTCGTAAATAGTAAGATGTACTTTGGTTTATATCAATTAAAGTAAATGTATTTCATATTTCACTTCATTTCAGTGGCTACAATAAATAAGCATTACAACACTACTGCTTGCTTTTTTATTTATTAACCCTTCACTTCACTCTTCCTCTTTTAACATATTTCTACACTCTGGTTTTTGGTAAACTTTATCATTAGTCGGTATTCAAGTAGTGCATCAGTTTTTCTCTTAGAAAATTTTATATTGCATTTTATTGGAATCTTATTGGCTAGAAAAAAAAAATAGACGAAGGAATGGTTGAAAAAGTAGGTTTTATTCTTGTAGATTACTATTCTGATTATGTATTTAGAAGAATGTTCTGATTAATTATTTTAAATATTTTAAAAATACAGGTTTCACAGTCTTTCTCCTATTCTCCTGTTTTTTTCTTTAATTTCTCTTTTTCCCCCTGTTTTCAAGAAATTACCCCTTTTTTTCTTAATTTTGAAGAAATGCGGACTGAATCAATAAAATCTCATAAGAAAATTCAACTGTTTTGAGAGGATTCTGTACTGTGAAGCCTGAAAATATTTGAATTAGATATTCAAAAAGTTTTTCTTCCTTTTTTGAGAATGAATTTATACCAAAAGCAAAGAAATTCACTCGAATCTCATACTTCGATTTTTTTTAACAGTACAAACTAAAAAGAAGAAAAAGCAACCCCGCCCGCTCTACAGTATCGAATACTCTCAACCGGAGCCTCCAATCCAGGACGAGAGTGTTTCCCCAAAGCCGATGACACCACGTCGAGTAAAACGTCGTTCAGTAATTTCTCGTGATGGCACAAGGCGATCGAGCCGAAGAAGCTCAGTTCGACAATCTCGCAGAAAAAACCCCGTAAATCGCATTATGGACCAACAAGAAAGTCTGTATGCTAATTCTTCTATCAGCAATCTCACCAATCAAAATGTAACTTCCCTGTCTCAGGGGACTTTAAATTACGACAGAATTGCCAACAACTGGGACAGAGACAGGGCCTTAAATTGGCAGCCAGAGGCCATGAATTTGGCTGTTTCTACTCCTACTTTGTGGAATCAGGAATTCAATTATTCCAACAGTACAAACTTGACGAATCAAAATCTACCACTATGGAATGGTAGCAGTTCAACAAGACATTTAACAGACAACTGGCAAGGAAATCAGTTGAAAACTTTACAATGGCAAGGCCAAACTGGCCAGAGCAATCCCACATTCCAGCAATCGAGTACACAAAGTGTAGCTGGAGAAGATGTTGATGATCTTTATAGTAATCGACCTGCGAGTGCCAGGTCGAGTTACAGTAATTATCATGGTGTCAGGGCCACTCCCCAGGTTCCTCAGAGAACGGACATCGTGAGGCAAAGCCAGAGACAGTTTGTCCTCAGTGGACCTCCGGCTTATCAAGATACCGTGATTTGAAGTAAATTAGTTGTGTAAAAAGGGTACTTAATTATATTTATAAGTATTGAGTAGTGAGTAGTGGTAGTTTGTAGGTTGTAAGTATAGTGTCACTATTTGGTTGCCGTACAGACACTTAGGATTTATAACTTGTTCTATAATATAAAGCCAATCATACTAACCGGGAAAACCACAATATATAAAATGACACGCAGGACAACCTTAAATGAATTTTATTTGTTTCTGTTAAACAATTTTTATTTGCGACCGGGAAATAACCGGGAATTTAGTGGGCGAAACTAATGAAAGAATCAAAAGCATAAGTGATTTTTATTATTAATTGTAAGTTTATTCATTTTGAAATTTTTTTAAACTAGAAAAAAGCTCGAATTCGCAGGGAATATTTTACCCACTTTAGTAGACACCCTGTTTTGTTTATATTCGGAGTCTTGAAATCATTGCTCAACATTTCAGTGTGGTTTTTGAAAATTTATTTTTTGTAATTGAAAAAAGTATCCCACTTTTAGTTTGAACTAGAAGCAAATTTAGTAAAACTGATCTCCCTCGATAAAATACATCGCGATTGTTAATATAAGAAAAATACAAAATCATTGCCTTATTCAGATCTCAGGAATGTGGAATTTTCTAAAATTTACAATTCACAGAACTGAGAGACAAACTTACGACTACTTTTCTAATTTGAGACTGATTTTTTTCTACAATACATATTGTATTTTGTACTATCAATTCAGATTTCTAAAAGGGATTGAATCAGAATCTCATTTTGAAACCTGATTTTCTTTTATTAAAGAAATCTTGTAGCCTTTCGCACTGTTTTACATAAAATAATTTATGTAAAACTTAATCAAAAGATAGTACCCAAATTTGTAAATACTAATTCTACACTAATACTTTTTTAATGCCTTTTTGGCGATTATTGTACAAAGGAGACAATAGCTGAACGACTTTGAATTGCACAGTTTTTATTGTGATATTTTATGAATTTGAAGCATTTTCGTTCATTATGACGCGCAAAGCATTCAGCCTCTACTGCCGAAATAATAATTTGTAGTCTTCCAATGCAAAATAAAAAAAAATTGAAATGAGAAAATAAAAAAAATGAAATAAACAACGTGCAATCAATAAAATGTATCGTCTTTCATAAACGTATCATTTGCACTTTCGTGAAATAATAAATAATGCGTTAGAATGAGAAAGAAGAGAACCAAAGTATTAAATATCAGTAACAATAAGTTTTATCCTAGCTCAAGAACTGTCCGTATTATTAATTTCCGTAATTACCTGGCGAAAATATTTTTATGAATTAAATTATCTTTCGATATAGTAATGTGAAATAATTTAAAATTTCAAAAAAGAATCTAATTCTGAAGGAATATGAATCTTTATAAAATGAATTCCTATGGAAACTTTTTCACCAGGTTTAGGTTTAAGGTAACTCGCACTCGAGTGGTTGTGTGAGTCCAATTTTTGCAACAAAAATTAAATCTGAGGCAACTCTCTTGTAAATGTTAATCCCTATTTTAATAATCAAGTTACGAATCTTACAATTGTAGTCACGAATTTCCTTAGTAGTAGCGATCGAGTTTTCCAGGGGGACAATCATGTAACGAGTTTTCGCAAAATTCGAAGACGTTTAAAACGTTAAACATTTAATGCAGCTTTGATTTAAGAAGAATGGGGAAATAAGGAAATGGAAAAGTTACATGATTGACCTCTAGGTCATTGCTTTCGTATTAAAAATCAAACCATTGAAAATTGATTAAAAGTAACTGAGTAATTATTTCTAATCAACTATTTTTTATTACCAATACTGTTACGTTTTTAGGCTTCGAAATCGGAAATCTCTTTATGGTCAGTTGCAGTATTAACTGTTGATATAAAAATGAAAAACGAAAAATTTAGATTTCTCTTAATAATAACTAATAAACTTTTCGGATTTTTTAATTTTAATAAAATTGCATATTCTTTTTCTATGAACGTAAACCAGGATTTTAAATCGAAGTAGATTTTTTTTAATGTAAAATGAAAATTGAGAGAGTTTAGACAACTAATTTTTATGAATGAATTTTATTGTTCAATTTTCATCATCGAATATCATGTTCTCTGGATATTTAACGTAATGTACTGATAAAGCAATAATTATAAGACAATAAAGATCCATAAATAATAAATTACCAAATTGTTCTTTATTTTTTTTCGATATAATCCTCAAACATTGTATTTTTCAACTCGCCAGATGTTCGCTTGCGTCATTGGCTCTTATATTACGTGCTTATGAAAACTACATACAAAGTCATTCACCAAATGAGTTTTTATTGTTGACATTTTTATTAACATACTTAGAACTAAGCTATAAATGACTCTTGAAACCGATTTATTTTAAAAATAAACCGGTTTTCTATTTTAAATTAATTGGGAATGAGTATAGTAGTTCAAATTTAATTGCTAATTTTACAAAAATGTCTTCTCTAACTAACTAACTTTTGTAATTTGTAAAAATTATAAATCTATGTTTGTAATACTAGAATTTTATGCGCACGCCAATGTAAATAACTTACGCTTATAATTTTTTTAAATTTTATCTTAAGGCCATGTATAAGTCACGTGATTTGGCACTTCGCGATAACCATATATTTTCGGTTTTCAGGCATCACATTAAAAAACTAACAATTAAAAGAAATTGTTCGTAGTAAATAAATGTAGTGAAAACGATAAGGAACGTTTATCTAAGGAACGTTTATCCACTGTCTAAAATGCACTTTGTCTACTTGTTTTCAAATGAAGTGCCTGAAAAAATGAAAGCCAGTAAGGTAGGAATCGGATAAGTAATACACGGCCTTAAAATATTTTAATTTTCAACAATTTCATTTTAGGCTCAAAAAGAATCCTATCATAACAATTGCCTATATAAACTAAAAAAACTGAAAGTTAGTGTATTATTTTATATAAGGAGTTCAAAAAGATTTCAAAGAAATATTAAAAGGTATCGAGTGATTTCAAAGGATTCCACATTTTTAACAGACTTAAAAGAATTCAAAAACATTTTTTATTATATTTTGAAATTACTTGAAAATCTTGAAACTTTTGAATTTTTTTGAAGTTACTTTAAAATCTTGAAGATTTAAAAATTTTTGTTTAATTCCTTAAAAATTTGTTTAAATCTTTTAAAATATTTTGAAATCCCTTTTGTGGGCTTTATTTTTAAATCTTGTATTTGATTTCAAATATTTTTATAGACCGAAGCAGTTTTGAACACTGAGATGCAAATTTATTCCTAAACTTGCCAAATTTTATGATATTAGCGTTACTTAGATAGTTTCCTAAAATAAATCTATGAAAGATTTTTTTGCCGAAAAAGATTTCGTATTTATGGCTATGATTTTTGGTATTTGAAAAGAATAAAATAAGGATGTTGATCATTAAATTTTTTGATTGAAAAGCAAAATATTTCGTTAAAAATACACTTTTTTATAATCCATTTTTATTACAATTGAAAATTAATTTTCTTTGTTGAAAATCTAATAACTATTCCGTTGAAAATTTACCTTTTTGTAAAAAAAAGTCACCTGTTGAACTTTAAAAAATCAATTTATGAACGACAAAAGAAAACCCTATATACTTAATTTTTTTCCCATAGGGACTATGAGGCCTGAATAATGTCAGGTAATGAGTTGTCAATTTTTAAAAAAATTAGCTATTAAAACTGTCTGACGTAATACTTGATAGCGGTAATTTCTGATTACTGATTTACCTAGGATTTTTGTCGAGAATAATCATCGGCGTTAATTTTAGTTTAGATACTAATGTTGAAATCGCGCATGTCTTGATTTAGGCGACCAGGTCTTGCAGTTCCATCAGTAGATTCTAGACGTCGGGACGCCGAGCGTCTCTGCCGAAAAAGTGTGAGTGACAAGTGTGAGTGCATATAAAACGGTTTATAAAATATTATTCAAGCAGACAAATATTGGGAGAGAGCAATTATCATTAAACTTTAATCTCGAATCAATTGTCAATCTAGAGTTCTCAGTGATCAATTAACTTCACTTGTCAATTAACAAAAATACAAAAAATGTATAGAGAAGTGATTTTTTACGGTATCGGAATCCTCAAGACGACGAAGGCAGGAAATAACATCTTCAAAAGATTTCACACTGGCATCAAGGTAAATTTATTAAATTTTGTGATTTTTATAATTTTTGTCAAA
The DNA here is from genome assembly GCA_904066015.1 of Synergus gifuensis. Lineage (NCBI taxonomy): Eukaryota > Metazoa > Arthropoda > Insecta > Hymenoptera > Cynipidae > Synergus > Synergus gifuensis. The sequence goes on from CAJFCO010000030.1 coordinate 6,694,993, forward strand.
CTAGATTTATTTTCAAAATTTTATTCTGAACATTGCAATCGATAATTTTGCAGTTCTATTTTAAAGATGGTAGATTTTTTTTATGTTTTCATATTTACTATTAGCTGTGTATGATAATTTGAGTAGAATTTGAAAAATTGATAAAAAGTTGATTCTTCTGGATTAATTAATAATAGTAAACAATTAATAAATAATAAATAACTATATCATGATAATTAATGGTTATCAAATATGAAATTTCTTTCTGTACTTTTGATAAACAAGATCTTAAATCATTTAAATTGATCAGTGATACAAATTCCGTGTTTATAGCATTCACTATTTCTTACTTCTATTTTGTATTACAACATTATTATTATGGTGTTAATCATTAATGAATCTTATTAGTAAAATAATTACTAGACACCGGTTGAAAGCGTCCACGTGGGTGATGGCAGTGACCGAAATTTGACGATAAAAATAATTCTGTATTGTGACCTAACTCATAAGATCAGGTGAATTAGAACAGTAACTTTTTGAATACTTCGGGGTTCGTCAATATGATGAACACCTCGTCACGCCTTCATAACGAGGTATTTTTTTTATATTTTTTTTTTTGCTCAAGATAAATTTTCTAAATATAGAAAGATGTTTTAGTCATCGAATTTTTTTTGCAAAAAGAGTAATTTCTCTATAGTATGATATTTTTAAGTTCCCAGAAATAGGATATTAGGAAATATTGTCTACAATTTTTTTTAGGAATATCGAAGAAGTTAAATTTTTTGCTTTCCAATTTTATGGAATTTGAATGTTTTCGATCGCTGTGTAATCCAAGTAAATTACATGTTGAATATGCGAATTAAAGTAAACGTACACGTGCTAGGTTTCAGCTTAAGGGTTGATTCGCGACAGAAGATCAATACTACACTATCGCACATGGAAACGACAGGACTCCCGACCAATATTCGGCGACCCTTTGAGGTGTTAGCTTTATGTAACACATTTTCCCCAGAAAACATTTTCTCAATCTTGAATTTTTAGAAATTAAGAAGAAAATACACTTTTTTATCAGTCTAGCATAGTTTAGCCTGGCTCTTCAAATTAATTTAAATTATACTAATAAATCTTGTGTAACCCCTTGAAAATTTTTAAATGTATTTAAATTCTTTAACATTACATAGAATTCCATAAAACTCTATAAATAACTTTCGTAAAATCTCAAGAAATCTCGTGAAATTCCTTACAATTTATATAAATAGGAATACAATGAAATTAATTTTCAGAAAAAAGCTGCGGTACCTGCATCTATGAAATTTGGATCTGCAAGGTATTTGGATGCAGCTTATGGAAGTGCCTTGGAGTTAGAACGTGCGCAAACACGGTACTAAACTTTTGATTTCATTTTAATAAAAATTGAAAGTTTGATCAAAATATAGGACGTAATAGCTACACTGAAATGAAAGTCATTTCATTTGTCTCTCAGATTTACATCTACAACAAAATCCTTTATTTTATTGAACTGATAAAAATTTTCTTACTCTATTAAGCTTTATCTCATAATATATAATTCATTTTTAATGCATAAATGATTTTTAACAAAAAAGGCGGAAGGTTTGCATTTGAAATTATTTATTTCGTGAGCTCTTACTAATTCTTTTATCTGGAAAAAAATATTGGTAATAATTTGAAATAATTGAAATGCAATTCTGAGAAGTGAAATCGATTGCTGCGTTCTATTCGGACTCTCTTGTTAATATGAGGTCGTAGATCATGACTTTTCTTTTATGGAAGAGCTTTATAAGAAGTTATTTGAAGTCTCACTCACAAGTAGTCAGTTCAATTCGGTTCGTATGCAATCGAACAAAATCTCGATTGTACAAAATAGC
>CAJFCO010000035.1:4899-113469 GCA_904066015.1 Synergus gifuensis
AGAATGAAAGGATTGAATATCGTTAATCGAAACTCGACTATAAATTTTGCAATCTCGGTAAATGCTTCCGTCGAAGCTCAACCATCGAAACACTTAAAGCGCTTCCAACTTAACCAACCATTCTACTCAGTTCTCGCCCTCTAATTAGTAATGGTAATGCAATAATGGTAATGTTCACTTTGATTCTGTGGCACTTCACGAACCCAAGTCGATATTTAATAAATTTAAATACTGTAAAAGCTACTTCGTTCGTGTGGAAACGACTGAGAAATATATTTGATTTTATCGCAAACTGTGGAAACTGATTTCTTTTAACAAATAGTTTTATCAACATTTTTTAAATTAATAATAATATATGCATGTCTAATAAAATTGTTAATCAAGTTTCATATAAGTTTTTCACGAAAACGATGAATAAGAAATAAATATGCGAACCGCTTACAATTTTTCGGTGACCTTTAAAACGCCAAAAGTGAAATTCACGTGTATTTGGAAAAAAATGAAAATCAGAAAGTGGAAAACCATAAAATGAGAGTACAAGTTATCATCAGAAGTTATCATTTAACATTTTTACAATAATTTTTTTATTTCTCTTATAAAATAGCTCATAGTTCAATTTTCTCGATTGTTAGATTCTACGAAACACGCAGTAATATCCTTTGGAGATACTTCGTCACAAAGACAAGAAAGATAAAAAAAGATAAAATGGGGATTCGAGCAATTCGAACATTCAGAGGTCATACAGATGAGGATAGAGAATGGAAGCAGCACCGATCCAATTTGATGACTGGATACACATCGTTGCACATGAGCTTTGCCAAAGTAATTATTAACACCAATTGCATTGTAATTAAACATTGGTTCGTCCTTTCTCTGTTTCTCCCTGCACTCAGTTTCATCCATTCACTCTCTTCCCGTTTGTATCTTGTTCAATCGAATCGTTGGTAACTCAATCCTCATCTTGGTGCAAGTGTCCCAAAAATATTATTTTCATACTACCTTCCCTTGTTCATTTTATGGCATAGGATATATTTTGTTTCGGGTAGCTTCTGATGCGATGAGTACACATTGAAGCGAAAAAAAAAACCTTATCAAGTTGTGCCGAAAACACATTTGTTGAATTTTTTCCTATTTCCTTTTCAGTACTCCCATACCATCGTTGGCGTGATCCGATACTTTCATGTGCTCGGAGTCAAATAATCCCATATAGGAAAATTTTACCACTAGAAAAAATGTTTACATTACTTTTTGAAGTCTGCAGATAAGATAATTGTTCGATCCATAAAGGAGTTATCTTCTGAAATTCTATTTTAGAATCTGAAAAAGTAATTTTAGTATTGATTTAGTATTTAACCAAATGTTTAAAAAATTTGTTTAAGGAATCTAATATGTAACATTTTCAAAAAAGATAAACTGCATTTTCCACACAAAATAATGACCTATTTCCGAAAGTTGGAACGCTATTTTTTGAATAAATTAATTTAAGTAACTATTTTCATTAAAATAGCCCAAAGGGTTATTTATAATACAGAGAATTGAGTGATTTTTCTGATGGCACGTAATGTCGATATCAGTATTTGTAAAATATGCGCATTTGTTCAAAATTTATGATGCAAAAGTTGTGTAATTCCGAGTGAGATTCGAATGCAACCTTCCTGCACTCGGATATGTTACGCTGTGGTGAATCGAATTGTAAAGTACGTTAACATTCGTTCAAGCATGAACATTGAATCACGGCGTTGTGTAAATTGTTGGTTTTATGTTAAACAAGATTTAGGTTATTATTTCTAACTATTGTGGTATTTTTATTGAATATGAATATTCCGATCAGGGCCTTGGCAGAATCCTATTTTAAATAGAGCTAAATGGAGCAATTTCTACATGGAATATGATCAATTCGTGATTCAAAAAATTTTTTAAATATTGTAAAAGTTTAAGATAAGAAATAAGATTGATGTATAGAAATGATTCATTGAGCACACACTTCTTTTTCTAATTTATGATCTAGCTTCTCAAGTGGAAATTCCGGCTAGTCCCAGTGCTTTCTTTGATGCGTTTTCTCTTGAGTGAACTGGAACTCATCTGGAATAATGGTAGCGGATAAAACTGAATATGTCAACTGTGAAGTACTATTTTTTTTCTCGAATCTTGACTTTCGGTGAATTAAAGCGAACGATACGTTTATAACTTGAGCTTGTATACAACGGATGAATATATACTTGAATTTTTATGTCTAGAGCTTGCATGTCGCTTGTAAGTACAGTATGGTGGTTTGATTTTGTGGGATTTTACATTACTAGTTCAACTCGTAACGACCACCCGTAAATCTCCAGAATCATTTCATGGACATTTCTGCTTGAAAACAACTTTTCCCCAGCGACAAAATCAATAGGCCGCAAACACAAAGAATCTATACGGAAAAAGTATATTTACTGTCTTTGAAACTACAATGCGATCAAATCGAGAAGAAAGATCATGAAAAGTGTGGATTTCAGCCTCTTTAAACAATTCAAAGAAGTCTTACTTTTTTATCTGTGAAAACTATTTTCTTTTTTTTTATATCATATATATAAAATTTTGCACAATGATTCAAATAAAATATCGTTTATAATAGTAGAGTCCCACATGAAATGATAATCGGTTGTAATTTAATTAATCCAGCATCTTTCGAAAAGAAAAAATATATTTTTTATTGAGTTAATATTAATATTAACATGACTTTTATTTCAATTTTCTAGAAAGTTATGTACTCGATATTTAAATTTTATTGTAACAAATTAATTGAGGCAAATAAAAATAAAAATGTGCAAATAATAAAATAGTATAGTGGAGAGAATTGGTTTAAAACAGGCAATTTCCACAGTGGATTACAAAATCCCAATCGATTTGAAAATTTGATATCCACCATTTTCAGTCTCTATTTATTGGGTGTGCACCGAAACGATATTCACGCTTTTATGTCATACAACCATGTCGCTTTCTTCTTTAAAGCGAACATAAAGAAAAATGGTCTACTTTATCCGTTTTGTAGCTTCATACTATACAATTTCTTTAACGTGTGAACATGAATTTCATTTCTACAAATTTTATAAATAAATTTAAAGAATCGTATTTCCAATTTTATTATACATGTATTATTTAAAGACAAAAAACTCTTAACTGGATTCAAAGAAAATGATTTCTTTGTGTGACATTTTTTTAATCATAAAATATATATTATTTATTAGAATTTTTTTAAGAGCCAGTGTAAAAGTTCTCGTTTTCAAGAAGTAAAAAAAACTTTGCTTCTGCGTCTATTCTATACGCCATCGGGCATGTAAAAAATTCTATGTTTATGATATATTTTTTATATAAAAACTAACACCAAATGAACACGTGCGCGATTAATTTTTTCTTCTTCTTACAACTTGAGGTATTTAAAAAGCCAATCAGGTTTGAAAAACAACAATGTATGCGAGATTTTCAAGACATTTCGTTACACCACTTTTTTAGACAGGGATTCTGCTCTCAATCAGAATGTTTTGGTCTTTTTAGTTTCAAATATCTCTGTTAATTCCTGAAAATAAATCTGTACACATTAAAACTTCTATTTTATGTGTACAATTAATTACCTGGAAATGTTGGATTACAAAAATCTGACACTTGCCACAGAAATGCTGATGTAATTCCTGAGACTAGGAAGCTCCCTTTGTTTTTTTCTCCCTCGGCAAAGTACCCTTTGCTTTTTAAAGTGGTATTCGAGCCGTTATGCGTCAGACAAAGGGCTTTTCGACTACAAACTGCTTCTCTTTTATAAATCAAACCGAAGACATTCCTTAGCCCGTTCTTGACACGAAAAATAGGCGAGTTTCTCTCTCGCCGTGTGTATCCCCAGCAGCTTCTCGATATATTATACTTGGTATAAATTTTGCGGCTTCTTCCACAACTGTAAGGTCGAACATGCCTGGTATTGCTTGTTGTGTGGTGGCACATGTGTAACTGTGTATAGTTGTATATACATAAGGCCTTTTAGACACTTGTACATGTCGGATACGTACACAAGTTCCACAATGTAAATCAGCACCATACTGACATACTGACACTTGGCAAATTTCCACCAGGTTCGCTGAGTTCGTTGGGGGGAAGGGATTTAGATAACAGAAGTAGGGGGGGTATGTGTTATCTTTTGTCTTGAAATAATTGTTTCCTACTGCATCTGTCACTTGGCTTTTGTGGCAACTGTGCACCACCACAAATGTGGGATCTGGACATTTGTAGTGTAATCCGAAGCATTGCTAAGTCCCGAGTGATTGTGAGTGAGGCGAGCCTCCAGGGTGCATGACCCAGAACCTCCGAATATTCTGCGATGTTAATTTGTCTTCTCGACTCAAATGAAGACTCCAATGAAAATTACAAAGCTGAAAGCCTCAGAGATGAAATCAGAACTTGACGAAACGTAATTGAGAGACTCTCTCTGAGCTCTACGAGTATATCTTCCAGTAAAATATTTATCACTCTTGAAAATTTATAAGGTCTTGTTTACTAAAAGGATGGACTGTAATATACAATAATAATATACAATCAAGAATCATAAAGCTGTATTCTATTCTTGATGCTGGAAATTATATCAAAAGTAAAAAAAGATATATATGGGTTAAATAATGACTGGTAAAATAATTGACACTGTTTATCTATGTAATCCTGTATCCTTGAATCAAGACAATGCGGTCCTTCTTCCTTAGCTGCGTGAAAATTTCATTTGTCGTTTTCCTTCAGTAACAGACAAATATTTGCTATTTTTTCCTTCTTTATGATATAAGGTAGACAAATATCCTGAGGCTTACAGCAAGATTTCTAGTGGACAGCCAGTGTTTTATCAGCCCTTATACATACTTTTCTCTTCTATATCAAAATGATACGTGTCTCCTGCAATATTTGATATCAGGATTAAATCTGCTTTTTCTCCCATTATTATGTCATACATAATGAAAAATTAAGAATCAAAAAAATGTGCTTTTAATACATGGTGCATTTTTTCTCAAATTCCTCATAATATAAAATATTAAATATGTAAACAGAATATCAATGCGCATTATATCATTTATTGAATTTAAACATGAAATAATGTTCAGATATTAGCATTTTTCGTGGTGATGTTCGAAGTTTCCTGAATCGTCCTTGCAATTCCTTTTATTAACTCAATGATTACGACATTTGAGTTGGGCAACACACGTGAGAAATGAGCACTGTATCACACTGAATACAACTTGCGGCAGGAACTCAAACTATTTGGCGGCGAGCGACTTTGGATTTAGTTCTGTAGTACACTCTGTTAAGTCTCCAGGGTCCACGACTGCGGGATATATGCACAGTGCACACGTATATATGTGAAACTGAAGTGAATGAAATGTGAATGACGTGGTTCCTCCGATTACTATTACTATTACTATCCTATTACTCGGCAGAGAGCTATGCATTTTCATTAGGAATAAATAATCATTCGAATTGGCCACTCGTTACAAATCCCAGAATGCAAAATTTACTAATGGATTGAGGAAATCTGCACTCAAATTTTATCCAATTGAAAAATGAAAAAATTGAAAAATCGTACAAAATTGGTCGTCATTTAAGGATTTAAGTCCCCTAAAAATTACTGCTGCGTCTTGATAATATGACGAGGAATTCCTCTTAGTCTAATCAAATTTTTTTCTCTTCATATTTACATATAAAATATATGAAAATTTCTAATTACTGTATCTCCTAAATTTATTTGAGGATAGCACTGATTATTTTTACAGAATATTCCGTAAGAATGAACACTTATAGAATTAGAATTTTAATTATAATTTTAAAATAAAATAATGGCTTGGAGAATGAAGTCTACAGCTTTTATCGTGCTCTATACTAAAAATTTGAAAAATGCTTTGGTGTGTAATAAACTATTCTCGCACATTTCTGCCGGCTCTCTCTTTCTCTCCCTCCTTCGCTCGAATTTTCCTGTGGTATTTATCACCCGGCGATTTTACGTCTTCAACGTTGCATTAGGTAACGAGTTTTCGGCGTAACGCTGCAAAAGTGATTAAAGCTCCCTAGACTGACGTAACATAATTGCTTCATTTATCGGTAACGCAGTTAATTCATTTAGGAGCGTGTAGCATTATTCGTTAAACTACTCTCATCATTGGTATAGATTCAGTTACCTTGCCAAACGCAGGGTTAGTTACTATAATGACACACATTTTCTATTTGAACATCGACGATCATAAATAATATTTACCATTCCCACCCTACCAGGATCAAAACCAATCCACGAACCCATAACTATCGACTTTATAGTTCATGCAACTCGCCTCGATATTCCAAAAGCTCAACAATGACCAATTTCAAGCGTCACGCACGTACCCTATGCGAAAATCGTGTATTTCTGATAGAGTTAAGGAAATAATAATTTTCTTACGTGTGGAAAATTATTGCTTCTTCGGAGTGGGAGTTTTGTAATTATATGGTAATTAATTAATTATATAGACCTTATTTGGGTGTGCATTCAGGCGTAGTTACTTACAAGGTCCGAGAAGCAAGTAAAATATTTACTCACAGAACCCTTACTTTGGCTCAGACATATATCTCCGCAAGGTAAATCTCGCCTCGGTTTGCGTATCATTTTTCGTTGAATTGAAAATCCTTCTGGTAATTCTATGTATATTACTTTTACTTGAAAAATCAGGATCCAGAATATGAAAAAACTTTGTGTTTAAATATAGTTTTACTTTAATTATAAAAAGAAAAACATATAATATGTAGAATAACAATGCCAGATTTAACAAGCTGTGACTTTGAGTTGATTTATTACAATAATTTAACATTCCAAACTAGAAATTTCAATTTTCCGCGTTTTCAATTTTAAACCCGTCAGATTTTTGCTCAGTTATGAAGCATCCTAGCCGGATAACCGGATCCGCTGGATTGTTTCATCAGGAAACTCGCTATAAACTCAACCCTTTGGGAGAAGAAAATGTAACCGATAATGGAAGCATTACAGTGTACCATTTTCTTGTTCACTGAGCTGAATTAAACCGATGAATCTCAAAATACATAATTATTCTGCATTAGACAAAATCCTCTTAGATTAATTGTAGTAGTAACTTGTATATTATTATTTTATAGAAAATTTTTCATTAGAAAAATAATTGCAAAGTAAGCCGCCTCTTCTGTTATAGAACATTATAATTTTCAGAGACTCATGGTTTTTCGATGCGTATTGTTTTATTTATCGTAAGTAAAAAAAATTTATAGCTTCTACGCCTCCATGTAATACTGCTATGTATAATTGCTATCTCGCTGCTTTATATATACCTTACCGTATACGAAAAGCATTTTGTGAGATACGGTTTAAAATGCTTGTACAATACTCGAAAAAAGGAATTAAAAAATGCAAGGAGACTAAATTTTACAAGATGTTGTCTCCATAACATTTTGTCTCAAAATTCGTTCTTCTGGGTCAAAGGGAATATTGCAGTAAAGTAAAGAACATTTTTAAATGCATATAAAGCTTTGGAAAAATCCGGTAATACATTATAAATTACAATATTTTCCTTTAGATTTGCTGTTTTAAAGATAAAAAAGAAAAATGCCATCTTGAGATGATCACTAACGGCTTTCCATAGACGGTTTTCCATTCTTATAATGTATATAAAAATACACTTAGCTTACCTCCTGAGACTCGTGGATTCTATATCATCAAACGTGAACCGTAAAACCACTCCTGGGAATAAATGAAAATATACACATCTAATGTATTGAAAATATATGTATATGTATAAAAAGGCTGTTATCTATTTCTTCAGGGAACCATTTGATGGTCGTTTTTTTATACACACTAATTCCAAGCACACTATAAAAGTGAAGAAAACTCACTTCGTATCACCCTAAGTCATGTTAAAAAGATCTTTAAAAAACATGCTTTATGTATAAATCAGAATATGAGCCTTTACGATTTTTAACATTTCACTTTCTACATGATTTTAGTATAACTAAAATAAAGTTGAGTAGTAACTAATCAGCTAAGATATAAAGGTAAAATAAATGGTTTAAGCTTCCCATATACATTTTATAAGAATACATTTTCTTGCCTAGTATAACGTAGAATCTTGCTTATTCTTTATATCCTCGAAAGTTTTAAATTACATTTAAAAAATTAATTTTCTTCACGGTGGACTTTTCTTGGAAGCACTTACTCTAGAGAAAAAGAAGAACCCTAGTTGTATTTTCACCTATCTTGAAGGAGTTCGCCAACTTTAATTAAATAAAAACATTTTATTTCCTGAATGAATAAAATCACCAATCGAGTGAGAAAAATTCATAAAATGACGCTCGTATATTTCCGTAAACGTTTCTGCGGGAATTTGCTTAAGTAGAGAGATGTTTTCGCTTCTCAATTACGGTACCAAGGACCAGAACTTTCCCTATTAATTATTACCCTTAGATCTTTATTTATTTGAAGGATTTTATGGAATTTGGTGGGATTTCTAAAGGTTTTAAGGGATTTTAAATGTTAAGGAATTTCAAGAGGTTTCTAGGAATTTTTAAGAGATTTGTTAGATTATTTTGTAACGTTTTATGCAACTTTCATACAGTAACTTATCAGTACGACTCTGTGTTAAGGTGCGACACTGGTGAGGTAATAAAAGCGGTAAAGGCAATAAAAGCCGTTTTAATCCCCTTCTGCACTGTACGAATATTGTAAATTTACATTTCTCACATGTTTACAAATACAATTTTGTGCAGAATAATTATTTCAGTGAAATTGACTTGATCGTTTTATTACATAAAAGTGATGGAAACATACGCCTGTATGTTTGGTGTACAAATAGAAATTGAAATTCTTCATTAGATATTTATTAATAATGTAGCGTGTGCACAGGAATTCGAATCAGAATTAAATTACGACAAAGTCGAAAACTTAAACTACCCTGGAAACTTGGGAAATTCCATGCATATATGATTTTATCTAGTGTTTGTGAGTTTTCCTTTATATGAATAGCTGAACGTAAAAACTGAATAAAAATATTTCATTTGTAAAAGTAGGATAAAAATTATGCAGAATAAAAACGAGACAAAACGAATTCTCAGAGGAAGAACGAAACGCCAATATGAACGCATTGGTTCTCCTTGTTCCGTTTTTGCTTTAAGAATTCATGATGTCCCATTTTTATTCTGAAGACTTTTTATCCACTTTTTACTTTCGGCCGCTCATTGTAGATGAAATCGAAAAATTAGAGAAAAGTTATCTTGTCTCGGCAAAGGTCCAGAATAGGTCAGAAAAGGATGAAGACTCCATCCTAGAGGTCACAAGTCTCCTCCCTCATTTTAGATCTCATGCAACGTGCGCGCAATATCATATCGCCCAGTGTAGCAGCGCATATTAAACGTTCCACCCGACTCTTATCGGGTGATTAACGAGCACACCCTTAGGAACGTACATATGTACTTTGACTTTGGTGATCAGACGTTCGAAGCAATTCAGCAATTCGATTGCTCTCTCGTTTTTAACCATTCCACGATCATCCATCAAACGGGATTTCCAACCAATTTAAAACCAATTTAAAACCGTCTACACCTTTAAGAATGCTTATTTATGGAAAGTGTATATCTTCAAATATCAATGTATGTCGATAAAAGTAATGCAGATAAATTAGGATGCCATAAATGAAGCTAAATATTTTTATCTCTTTAAAAAAAGTTTCCTAGTTTTTTAAAATTCTACTATATTTAATTATTTTGTTTTTTTCTTTTATAGATGTGCCAGATCCACCAGATCGTCCGATGGTGAAATCCTTTACTTCACGTTCAGTGCAACTTTCCTGGGCTCCTAGTGCAAATTCTCATAATAATCCTATTTCTCACTACGTCGTTTATGTTCGGTAAGTCCTGATATTATTATTATTATTATTATTATTATTATTATTATTATTATTATTACCAATACGGGAAATACTGGATATTAAACCGTAATATCTCGGTATTAGATATAATATATAGATATAATTTATAGATATGTTTAAATATCTAAATAGTCTTCCCATAGTTTTATAAAAAAATATTACGGTTTAATATCCAGTTTTTTCTGGGAAGTATGATATTTTTAGACTCTTCATTTTTAAATAATAATATAAAATTTAAAAAAAAGGGCAAACCCTTTTAATCCAACCCACCTAACCCATTAGAATCCAACTGTGAGACCCTCAACTTTCAAATTATATAATTTTTTTAAAATATGTAAATTCTCTACAGTTTAATATAGAATCAAAATTTTAGAGAAAATGCTTCATATTTTCTTTAGAAACGAACTTTTTTGTGCATTTTTTTTGTTTCTTTTTTCACAAATGCCAGTTCGCTTAAAGCATTTAAAGATACGAGTACTGTTGATTATCGCGGGATTCATTGAAGTGGTACTCAATCTCGTGTTCGGTGCAGATCAAAGTCTGAAAGGGAGTTGACAAGGAGATTTACAGGGACCGAGAGGGTAGAACAACTGATTCGACTCAATAGATATTCTTAACAATAGACAAAACCCAATATTTTATTGGTCCTGGGCAATCTATCGACAAAATCGATTCCTCTCATCAGTCACATTTTTTAAAAATAAAAATTCAACACCTGAAAAAAATAGATGACAAACATGATCAAAATGAACAAAAAATAAAAAATGATTCAAATTTGAAATATTGAATAATTTTCTGATGTTTATATAATAACAATTTTCTCTGTTTTAACCAAAATGCTTATACATATTTCCCCAGCATTATTATGTATTTCGCCTTAGGTCGTTTTTGCATGGTTCCTGTTTAACGCATAAATTACCCTAATTATTGCGGAAAATTATACCAGAATAATTACCACATTCGGATTTCTATCTTTACAATGAATAATGCATAGAAGATGCTTTCTACAAGCATATTCTCAACTAGTCTTGCACTTCTTTTCAATTTCACATTCACATCAATAGATCATCGTTGAGTGAAATCAAAATATAAATATTTTCTGTAGATTCTAAATTTCAATTCAAAATCAAATATGTTTCTTAAACCCGTTCTGCTGTTCATTTTTCTTTTCTTGATTTTTGTTATAGAATTAATACTTTTTTTGGAGGATTTTTCTAATAGTAAAGTTTCCTACATAAAAGTAGAAGAGGAGAAAAGAAAAAAAATGAAGGGGAGAGATAACGGTCCGCAAAGAACAAAGGGTACTTATCGACACTGTAGTTCTTAGCTGCACTAACTCTTCCTCCCCTACTTCCTATCATTCTTATTTTCTCTCTTTCTCTTCCTCTTCCTCTTTCTCTTTCCTCACGCCACGAATCTTGAGAAAAATCTAAAATGTTAGATTACATTAACATTTCAAAAGATTTAAAGTGATACTATATTTTCTGAAAATTTCAATTGCATTATTATTAAAAATTTATTTCCATTTTTAATACTTTTCTGTTGGGATATTTGTCTGAAAGTCAGGGAAAAGTCAGGGAAATGTCAGGGAAATGGAAAAATTTAATCTTGTGACCACCTTGCATAATAATGGCATTTAGATATTTAAGTTACGAGCTTTCTGTAATACCTTTTAAGAAAAAGGATGTGCAAATTAACATTGGCTCTGCTGAAGGATTATCCAGAAAATGGCTAAAAAAAGTTAAAAGATAAAAGATAAAAGATAAAAGAAAGATACAAAGATCCCATATTTTTTTGGTACATAGTTGAAATACTTTTAAAAAAATATAGATTATGAAATCACCTATAGAATGGTTAATTAATGTTGAAACTACACTTCGCGTCATATTTGAATGTAATTTACAATGCGCGATATTGCCAGTTATTGCATTATGTATAACTGTTGCCAAGAGTTAAGTGATTAGGTGGAACATGCATACCCCGTATGTCTATTTCCAGAATGTCCGCGACTAATCTATATTGGTTTACACTAATTCTTTACCAACTCTGTATATACCACCTATAAGGCACAATCGAACACTATGTAAGAAGAATCCTGGTTTCATAGATGCAGGTTTAATTTAATTAAAATCTTAAATTAAATCCTCAAAGGAAATTTCATTCCATGTTAATCCTTTGTTGACTCTTGACATCAAAACATATGAAACGCAAAGGCTCTCTATTCTAGTCATGCAACTCAAATCAAATATTATTAGTATTATTATTATATCCATAATTAAACTTTTAATTATATATAAGGAATTTTTCATTTCTGTGTGAAGGTGTTACTTTTGCTCAAAAGTTTGTTAGATTTAAGCAAGCTTTCTCTCTCTTGATTCCACTTGAAATATTGGTGTTTGAACAGTGAAATTTACTAGTTTTTCCCAGTGACGGTTTGACATTGGATGTACATCTTGCACTTGTAATTTTGCCAAAGCAATAATTTTTCTAGCATTCTACGTACGTGTGCGGCCAACCGCGCGTGGGAAAATGGATAATCAGGACCAGTGACCTGCCCACATTTTCAGAGGACGAACAAAAGACTTTAATATATGTCCCTCACGTTTATCGTATCATTGCATCTTTTCTGCCTTTACCATTTTATTAAATAAAATTATTTTCCTTTGGATTAATGTCTTTTGGCGAGGGGGTGGGTAAAGAAAAGGAGACTGTGCATGTATAATTTATCCCATAAACATAATTAAAGAAAATAATACTTCAATTGTCACAAGTCTGAGCACTGTTCTAAAATATGGGACATTAATAAAAAGTTGGGACAGGTTTCGTAAACTTGAGGTGCCTTCTCACTTATCATAGAAACGTCAGAGAGAGGGTGGTAGTCAGAGAACGGTGCTTGATTTCCTTATGGAATTAATAACCTCCAAATGAATGGAGCAGCGACCAAAGAAAGTTCCAGCGAACTTTATTGACTAATATATATATTCCGGTTCTATGAGGTATTGCAATAGTTTTTCGAAAGGTCCGCGGAGTGAATGGAACGGAGAAATGGCCAGAGCAAAACTTCAATATTTGGCGGCGATAACGACGTCCCCTCTAATATATCTCCTTACGACTTTTCATCTTGCCTAGAAGCAGTAAGAAATCTGATTAAGGAGTTCGGACAGGGGTCGATTCAGGTGGAAAAAAGAACGCTTAGTCACACTAATGACGCTTTAAAGCAAACTTCCCAGAGACTTAGGTTAAAGTAATGAATGAATATTAGGATAAGTCGATTAATGTCCTCATTTTTTGCATCAATTATTCAAAAAATATTTCTTTATAAATTATACCTATAAATGATTTTGTAAGGTCTTAAATTATTTTGACCAATAAGTTCAGAATTTTAAGTCCTGATGGTTTTTTACCTTAAATTAAAGGAGGAATAACAGAAAATGAATTTGTGGAGAATATAAATATAAATATAACTTGAAATCTCCTGCATTAAAGTTTCTACGGAGCGCCTTTAGAAGAGCACCGTTCGTGCATTCATTGTTGAAGCTTCACTAACTGGTAACTAAACGAGAAAAGGCATTCTTGGTAGAACAGCCGACACGTAGCGACTGTATTTCAAGTGGAAGAGTATTAGCACATTCTATAAAATAAGTTTCGGTACGTGAGGATGACGAGTTTTCTGTGAATGGATAAAAGACTTTTTGATCGAGAGTTCGCCAGGGAGTACTTACGTGAGACGTATGAGCAAAACTGACATTACAATCGGATTCGATGTACGTTCAGAAACTCGATGACGGATTCTAAAATGAAGTACTCTGTACGTACAGCGTTTGGCAAATTCAACAGTGCAGTTTACTATAGAGGAACTTAATAAACTACTTGTACTTCCAGTTACAAAAAAGCAGCGTTATTTTTTTTTAAAGTATCGGTTACAGTAACGCGATACAAATTTTGAGGCAGTATAAAAGTAACGTATCAAATTCTACAAAAAAAGAACACGTGTTATGAAGAAATAAAATTGAAGGACGTTAAATAAAATGTTTATAGTATAAAAAAACTTTCAAATTCTCATTTTTCAAACTTTTAATTCAAGCTTTTTTACTGGAACTCTAGTAGAGATAGAATTATGTTTATTAGATATTTCTAACCCAACCTGATCTTCTCGATTACAAAGTGAACTTTTTCATCTAAAATCCTATACTTTCGTGTATCCTTACAACTTTGCTCTCGTTCTAAACTTTTTACTTGACAGATATCTCTAGGTTGCTTTTTTAACATTCATGCATTCCTTTCTGTTTTATTCATTTCCGTCCAGTTTTCCAGGCGTACTCTTATATCTTATTCATTGATACTTTTCCGCATTGATCTTAGCTAGCGGTAAAGCCGTTACAGTTTTATTTACTTGCCTTACATGATCTTGTAAACGCCAGCCTATCATAATCTCCACATACATTTTTTGTACATTAATTCATATCTGCTACTATAATATCGAACATTAACGTATAAAATAGAAACTGAACATCACTGGTTGCCACTAGTTATGATAAATACGACAAGGTTTGTCAAATCCGTAATGCTCTCGCTAGTTGGAATATGCATATGCTTATTAATCCGTGTTACAAGTTTAATTCGCAATTTCTGCCTACATACAAGTGCAAAATGTAAATTGACGTTTAAACGCAAAAATATTCTATTTATAGATTTCGTGTATAATAAGGAAAACGTTTCTATCATATCAATGATTAAACATTCACGTCGTTTAGCACTGACTGTTCAATTCGAAGATTTATTTACTATGCACATACGTTTGTTTCTGGAGCCTCAGAACGTGTAAAAAATATTTTATAGGCAGCAATAATTATTCATTTCAAAAAGCCCTTATTATCAATGTTGAAGCTCTTATTTAATTATAATTATAAAAATTGACATAATTTATCGCTCATTCGACGTTTACCTATTTTCAGCTTGCAAATTAACAATTCTGCTTTCATAAATTATTCAAAAGGAAACATTATTAACTTTACTGCAGGAATGATATTTATTCCCGATTTAAAATTCCTTTGCACAATCAATAAAAATGTATTCAAAATAAATAATCAATTATGTACATTATCTCAATTTTTATTCTGATGCTCACTGAAAAATTGAATCCACAATGTGAAAGAATCCAAAAGCTCAGCTGAAATTGATGAAACCAGTCGTTTATAAAGGGAAATCGTTAAAATAGTCGAGAACGTTGTAATTTACGCGCTCGCCAACAAAATTCTGACAAATGGATCGTATTTCCCTTTAAAAATTTCTCTCGTATGCCTCCTACATCAGTACGTCCTTTAACATCGAAATCGATGTTCGTCTAAACTGAAAATATCAGTTTATCATAATTTAGAATTATTATGTTTTAAATAATTACACTATGTTGTTATTATAGATTAATTCATCTACAGAATTTATTCTATTTTTCCCGTATATCAAAACTTTGTTTTATTATAATAGGAAATTCTGCTTTTTATATGACATCCGCTTAAAATTGAACGTTTATCAAGTAACCCATATCAATATCAACGAATTTCCTGCTGTAAGGTTATTTCAAAAAGCAATGAAGAGAAACCAATTGACTGTCAAATGCACCTGGATTTAGATATTGATGGGAATTGATTTTTTTCCTTATACAGTAAATTGAAAAATCTCCCTTTGAAAATTCTTTTCTAGGAAATTTTGCATTGAAAGGACTTGTAAAAATGTCGAGGTTTTTATTTTTGAAGTAAAGCATTAAATAAAAATGCAGGGAAGCTCATATTCTGCAATATTTTAGTTTGATGAGAAGTTGACATATCGTGAAAATTATTTAAAAGCTTATCTTGACTTTCAATATTCACTTTCTTTTTCACAATTTTTCCTGTGTGGAAATTTTCAAACCTGGCCCAGACTTCCGATGAAACACACGGGCCCTGATTCGGGATCCGACATCCAGGCCCCAACCGAATGTCGGATTTTCAGGTCACTTGAAATTATTTGAAATTTCCTGATGAAGTCAATGAAATCTTCTGAAGTCATTGCAAGATCCTGAAATCAATATCCTGAAATATATTGAAGTCAGAAAGTTACAACGATCGGTTGAGTTGTCAACCCTATCGGAATTTAGCATTTTGAAAAAAAGTCCAATTGCATCTGTACAAAAGTTTTCCTGAGAAATACGAGATGCCCGACGTGCGAGGAGCAAATTTTCATATTTATATATTCGTCGAATGCACATACATAAATTGGACATGCAGTCAATGTCCATACGAGTTACGTTAGATGTATACGACGAAACACTATTCGATCAGTACGATGACGCATCGGAGCGAATGCATACGATGGACAAATGGACATGGTTCGTTAAAAAATGAATCTATTTATGCATCAGGGCGTGAAATTCAAATACGAGAAATTCGTGCAGCAATTGGCTCTGAAACCCATAATCGATATTTCTACTAAATCTGTCGCGTTGCATTTTATTTGCTCAGAGAAAATCAAAATATTAAAGCCTCATCATCACACTAAATTCCAAGGTGTCAAATTTTAATTCAAAAGTGGATCAAAGCGTTGCACAATGAAAAACACAATTGAAAAATTACAACCACATTCACAAATTCCTATGTAGATGTCAATTGTTTTTCCATTTTATACAACGCTTTGATTCACTTTTTGATCAAAAATCGACACAAAAATTGAATGAAAATTGACAATCTCACAGGATTTAAATTCAAATACAAAATATCACTTTCTTATCTTTTTTCCCATAAAAAGATAACACGAGTTCTCCTGTGCTAGAAACTCGGTAATGAACTCTTCATATCATTTACATTTACTTATCATTCAAGAAGTTTTAAAAGTTTTTCAGAAGCATACATTTTTCTTGAAAAGTGATCAAATCTATAATGCATTAAAAAATCTTGAACGACATTATACTGTATTACCTAAGGTAATCATTATTATCATATAAGTGTGTGGTTCCATTAAGAAAATATGAATCGCTTTTTAATATGAGAATTAAGAGCAGATACAAACTTAATGTCTTCTTAATTATCATTTATACAAACGAAGCTGCAACATACCTCTCAGATATTTATTTATTTAATTTCAGTGAGATCAAAAGATCAAAGATAAGCTGTGAAATCGCACATCGCAATTATTTAGCTGTAGACCTAAATCAACTTTCATTAACATTTTCTTGGATTCCACCACAATGTAAGTCCATGTGGACACTTAGTTTCCCCTTTTTAATTTTTTTTCTACTTTCTTCAGACAAGGAGAGTGTGCATGTAGCTTTCCAAGCTCTAAATGATTCATGCTGGGGGTCTGTCACTCTTGAGTAGAAAGAGTGCTTGGCTTCGCTTGGTTCATTTGTTTATCTCTTTTCATCATTTTTAATTCCGTTCCACCAGATTACGGCGGAATACTTAAACAGAACGCGGCATTTCTTAATTATAGTGATATAGTCGAGGTATTCGCGCGCTTCAAGCAAACGAACGATGCTTTTCTTCCTTCATCCCTATTCTCGTACTTCGTCGCCATTTTACTCGTTCGTCTAATTCCTTTATTTTTTAATTATCAGACTATTTTCATTCCTTCTCTTCAGAATTGCATTTCCGTGACTCTTAGACATCTGCCACTCTCTACTATAAAATAAGAAATAAAGGTCTTTTTAAATATTATTTTTGGCTATCTTATATTTTTAATCCCGTTTGGGAGATCTTTTTTGAACGGAAAAAAAATCTTATACAGCGCAGTATAATTTTAATCTAAAGTTAGGTGGATAAGCGAAAACTAGACGTCATGAAATAAAAGGTCCTTACGTCATTTAAACGGATGCATGACATACTTGCAGAAAACTTATTAAAATATACAATTTGATCCAAGAGAGACTTTATTGAAGTCTTGCTCCTAATTAGAAGCCTCTAGCATCAAAAATTAAATCATTGATACATATTAATAATTTAACAACTCCAGAGTAAATACTATTTCATCATTAAAGGACATAAACTGCATTTTACTTAATAAAACTCTACTTTTTGCCAATTATATCGTTACCTGTCACTTTATTTTCTTGCTTTTAACAGATAGAGTCGATGAAACTCTGGAATCCACAGGATTCCAGACAATTTAAAATTAAAGGATTTTAAAATATTTTAAGGGATTCAGAAGTGTGCAGAATAATTCAGAATTGCGGGAATGGAGAAATGGAGAAATAAGAGAGGCCATTGAAGGGTGAGAATTAATAATGTAAGTTGTAAAGAAAGAAAATGTCTTTTTAGAAAGAAAATGCATTCTAGTTAAAGAAATAGGGGATCGTTTCGTGAAAAGGGCCGTCGTCTTGTCTCTTGTATTGTTTGTGATTCAGAATCAAGAGGACACCACGTCGATATCTTCTTAGATCTTGAGCTTTACGGTGATTATCCTTGACTGGTTGAGCTCCACGATGCTGGGAAGCTCTCGAAGGGATTATCTTCCATTTCCCTTGCCCCTCTTCTTCCATCTGCCACCAACCACTGTCACACCCTTCAGCTGCTGTCGATATTTCAGCAGCCTTATCTAACTTCCAGGAAATATATACGGTACATCCGAACTGCTTTTCGAGGTGCGAGCACTTTGAATTGTTCCACGAAAAATTCCTAGTGCTGGAGGAAGTAGTCACTTCCTCTAGACATGTGAACACGTCGATATATTAATTAGAACCTTCGGGAAGGGAGAGAAAAGGAAGATTAGCCGAGATAGGGGTGAATTTTTTTGGAATGAGGTTAGTGCGGTTTCGTGTTCTGAATACTTTGAGGGTTGAAATGATACGAAAGGAACGAATAAGATGTAGACCTTAATGAAAAATGTTAATTAAAACTGCATTTCTACACAACGGTTTTTGAGATTTTACTTCTGATTTAGTTTTATTTCAAAAGCTTGAAAATTAAAAGCTTTCAATATATGTGTAAAATAATTAATTAAATTGAAATTATTTTATTTCGTCAAATCAGCTTTTCGGTGTTTAGGGCACATTAAATGATACAAAGTATTTTCCATATATTAAGTGTTGAAGTAATTACGTGAATAAAAGCTGATGTTCCTTTTTCGTGCGGTTGATGAATGTGGTTGGATGAGAGAAGCCACATT
Source organism: Synergus gifuensis (assembly GCA_904066015.1). Lineage (NCBI taxonomy): Eukaryota > Metazoa > Arthropoda > Insecta > Hymenoptera > Cynipidae > Synergus > Synergus gifuensis. The sequence continues at coordinate 23,955 of CAJFCO010000035.1, forward strand.
TTCGTAATAAGTGGGAGATGATAAGGTGCTTTAATAACAGCAAGTATATGCTCATCTTCCTATGTTCCTGTCGACAGACGAGGTAGTTGATTAACCTAACACCGCACATTGTCCATTAGGGTTCCCATTATGATTCTTCCGCCTTATTATCCATTAGAATTTGCATGGCGTTCTAGCAAAGGAGTAAGAAGTACTTAAACACCCTTCACAATTCTGCCCTCAAAGGGAAATTCAAATAAGGTAATGATTCTATTAAGTGACTTAATGGAACCAACGTACCTCCTTTTAGGAAGGAAGATTTGTTTCTGATCGGATGTGTACCTTACTATGTTTACATAATTGAAAATTTATTAGTTGAAGTCGAGGTATACTGATTTCTGAAAATTCATTAGAACAGGTGTCTACTAAATTGTGCCCACGAAATTTCCAGATAATTCCCTCGTTTTTGCCGCTTATAAATACAAGATCCCTCTTATAGCATAGAATCATCATACAATGCATAATGGATTGCGACATGCGTAATTTTTTCCATTCACAAGTGTCAAATAAAAATATTTCGGTTGATTATTCGGAAAACTTTTTAAATGTATATAGGTAATTTAGCCAAAGCCAGAAATTAGTGAAAGATATTTAATGGATTCCAGTAGAGAGAGTCGATTTTAGTCAGACATCAACAGAATGCAGTGTCTGGAAAACTGTATTTAAAATATTTGTATGGACCAACGATATATTTTTGCTGACGTGTGGATGAGATTAATGGATTAAACTTCATGGTATGGAAAACGATTTTTAACGATTTTGTTTTTGTATTCTTAATGTTTGAAATTATATTAACTGAATAAATTTATTCTTAGAAATTGTTATATTCTTGGAGCAGTCTCAGTATAACAGAATTATCAGGGTAATATCAGAGGTTAATAGACGCGACGAATTTTTGATTGACAATTTTAATCACATTAAATAATAATTTGTAAATGAAATAATAGGTATATTTGTGTCTGAGCTATACCCAAATCATTCTCAAGCATTGAATATTTTCAAAAAGTTCTCTGTCACTTTACTGTAAATGCAGGGCCGTGCGCAAGGGGGGGGGTTAAACCCCCAATAGACAAATTAAAATAAAAAATAAGATTATATTTTACATCAAAGACGATCGTTTGAAGGAAATTTGTTTATTGTAACATATGAATTAATCACAAAAATATTTCGACCCCCCCAAACATGAATTCCTGCGCAAGGCCCTGGGTGTTGGAATTTGTCAGCCGTATATTGTTGTCGCGTAAAGGGGGTGTTGGAATTTGTTAGCCGTATGTTATTGTCACGTAAAGGGGGTGTTGGTATTTGTTAGCCGTATATTATTGTCACGTAAAGGGGGTGTTGGTAGGGCCGTGCGCAAGGGGGGGTTGGGGATTTAAACCCCTCCATAGACAAATTAAAATTAAAATAAAAATTAAGATTTTATTTTACATCAAAGACGATCGTTTGAGGGAAATTTTTTTATAGTAACATATGAATTAATCATAAAAATATTTCAACCCCCCCCCCAACATGAATTCCTGCGCACGGCCCTGTGTAAATGGAATACCTTGACCCCATGTGATCCCTCTCATTCAGTAGATATAGACTATTTTATTCAGCCAGTAAGTAGATACAGCGGTTCTGGTCTGAAGGAACTCTGCTGAACTCTGCTCTTCTTAAGTTAATGTGAGGATTTTGAGAATTATTTGGTAAAATTTCTTTTTGAACCTAAGTCATATTAAAAAAAACAAAATAATGAAAGCGTTTTTATTTTTAAAAAAGTCTGTTTTTGTATTTTGCAAAGGCTATACTCAAAATTTCTTCGTTATTTGGTGAAAAAATACTGCCATATTCCTTGTATTTTTAAAAAATTTGTTAGAGCTATGTAGCTTATTATTTATGGCTTTTTTCTTAATTATGTAGTTTTAACTTAATTGATACACATATAACATGTAACATATAACAATATAAGTTACTGACAATAATATTCTGAAATTATAGTTTACATCTTTTTTATGGGGTTAGAAGATTCTAGCACTAATAATTTACATTATACAGTGAATGCGAAAAAAAGAAATTAAATACTCACCTAAGCGCATCTATAAAGTAACCCTTTTAAACGAGGAATAAATCTTGTCTTGCTTATAAATCTCAATGGGTCTGTGCGATCGATTTTCGTTCGTTTCGCCTACATACTGGGTTACGCCGATTTGTTTCGCAAAACCATTTTGTTAAAGTCCGACATTACTGATCCCGTGGCTTTCAATATATTATTTCAAAATATTTGATAGAGGATAATTTTTACATATTTCAGCAATTTTTATACTCATACAAAGGTTGTTTAAAATTTTTTATAAAATTTGAAAAATCTTGATTAAAAATTCTAAAGAAGACGGACGGATTAAAATCACTGGAGTAACGAAAAACGAATCAATCCCTCTAGGGAAATCCTCGGATATTTTCTATCTGCATCAAGGCTGCCATCTCCCTGTCGAGTTAATTCTGGGAATTATACTGTTGCCATTTTTATGAGAGTAGATACTATTTCTCGCTCTTGGCTAATCCGCCATTGCGTAAATTAGAGGTATACTCCCGAGTCCAATAATCATAAAGATTAGGATATCCCCTTGAATTTTTCTTTTACCTCAGGAAAAATTGTTCTCCTTTTACTCCTTGTTTATCTTTTACAGGATCTTTTACATTTGGTACTTTAATTGGAAAAGAAAATTGTAAAACACCACTGTGGGTTTGATTTAGTTTCTCAAGTATTTGGGTTCGGTCAATTCAAACATCCGTTCAAAGGTGGTACATAAAGGCAAGTTAGTTTAGGTAAGGAGTCACTTTTACTGTAAACCGACTGGAAAGTGAGCTGTGGAATGTCAATAGACATTCAAAGATCTTGGAGGAAGCCACAACATTCGTGGCACGTGAATGGAAAATTGAAGAAGACACAAAAGCGAGAAAACAGTAAGGGCGGAAACTCTTGACCCTGGAATCCGCTTTTTGACACAAGTGAATACAATCCGACGTTTCATCCAAAAATCCCATTAGACAATCGTGATTCCAACTGCATACTGATTCTCGCGACCAAGCCGCTCTCTCCGAAATTAAATTCTACGATTAATGTCGTTTGCAGTGAGCTACAATTTATGAGTTGGCATACTGACATAAATATCAAATATAAATTGATCTTTTGAGAGAAGTGTTTTGATTCAAGTGAAGCATATAATTGAAAGCATTATCAGCATTTAAACTGACTAGCTTTTACATTTTCGATTTGCAGTAATGAAAATAGAATTTTGGATTTTAGTTAGATCCTGAGAATAATTCTTCAATAAATGATGCTATCAAAGCATTTTTCTCATACTTCCACCTCAAAATGACAACCCCACGTACAATAATGTCTCGTGCAAAGTTTAGTGCAGCCACTATAGTCACACATGTCGTAAAAACGATAGTTCGCTCGTTCGTCGCCAGATATAGTTGACATTCAATAATAAAATAAAAGTTTTAGAAGTTTCAATTTTTTGATAAAATCTGCGCCTGAATGAATTACCCGGAAAATTCGAAATATTCTTCATTTGGCGATCTTTTGAACTCTATATATACTAGTAAAAGCTATAGCGTTTGAATTGCCATACAAAACGTTGCAATAAGAACACTATGAATGTAATTAACAATAATAAATATTTCCTGCAATGGAACAAAATGTTTCTGCAGTGAATCGCCTATTCTGAAGAATAAATTAGTAATAATAAATAGAGAGATAAACATGAAAGAGAACTTTATAATGAAATTACTTAAATCGCTTCTTAGATGAAATATCGCCGTTTTTAATTGCCTTCAAAGAGTACTAAGCTGATAAAAAGTTGAGCTTGAGACGTTTTGACTTAACTATGACAGCCCTTCTTTCGTCAGAGGGGAAACTGCATTAACTTTCATTACTATCAGCGAGTAAGGATTAAAGTTGAAGAAGACTACGGAAGTGCGCCATATTATTAAAAATCAAGATTCGCTTACCTAGTCTGGAGAAAAATCTATAAAAAAAACTGTAAAAACTTTCATCCCATCAAGTCTGCAGTTTTTCCGTTGAAGAAAAAGATTTCGCTTTTGTACCAACTTCCTTCGCCTCATCGTGCTGAGTTTCATTTACGAATACATTGACAATTGTTGAAAACTCAGATTTTACTGACAGTATTTCTGCCACGTTTAACAATTTTAGTCGATTCTGCTTTACTTCCTTTTGCATTTATTTTTAAATAAGAGATATGTGTGATGATACATTTTGTGCATGATAAGAAAGGAGACAGGAATTATTGGATTTTCAAAAGAACTCTCAGACTGTGTGGAATGACAATGAAAGTATGAGCTGAAGAAGGAATTGTGAGCTACATGAATCCATTGATGGAGTTTGTGTAGGAAGATTTGTAAAGAAGCTGACAGGTGGATCTTGAAACATAACAGGAATGAAAAGTTTCAGTATAATAAGAAGAAAACAACTGCAATGGAAAACATTCCGAACAATGATAAAAATACTTACCTGGAAAGCTGAGGGTGGAAAACAATTCGTCGGAATAAAAGTGGCTATTATAATAGAATGATTCATTCAGCATATCTCTGTAGTAATTATAATTCTACAAATGTAAAGAATTCTTGGAATAATACTGAAAAGATACTGAAGGTACTTACTGCAATTATAATAATTTCAACTCGTGCTAAAAGACAATTTAAGAGAAATTCTTGTTTATATATATGATGTTAGAAATGTGGAGAAGCCATATATGAAAAAATCTTCAAGAAAGTCTTACCCATGAATCAATTGATTTTATAGGTCATAAATCTGTTCACTGTATGTACATAAAACTTAATTCAATGGATGGGTAATAGTCTGAATGAGAATGAAGCACTTTCTCCTAACTTTACTAATTCCAAAGCATGAATCTAAAGAATCAATTCCTTTTTATCCCAAGATATTTTTCTTGAAATTATTACATATATGCTATGAAACCATATCTTTATTCTATTATTATTGTTATTATCAAATTAATCTTGATTAATTAGAAATATTACTATTTTACAGATATACTAATTTCAAATTATCCGCAGAATTAATATATTTAGGTATTTGAAATAATTCCCGTGAAGAAATTGACCCATATTTAGTCCTATTTAAAATGGTACTGACAAGGCCCTAGTCGGAATTTCTTTTTTTTTAATAAAAATATTTTAATATAATTAGGCATTTATAGGGCAACATTATAGTAATGGCATCTTAATTTTACATTGGTATTTAAACCTTAAAAATAACACAAAACCGAAATATTGCTTTTTTGCAAAAAATTTCTGCACGAGTTATTGTGTCTCGGTATTTTGAGAATTGCATGCATTATGTTGGAAAATGTAAATTCAAGATATTAACTTGGGGAGAAGACGTATTAGTTTTAATAAACCTGTAGATAAAAATGCAGACGACATTTATTGGGCGTTTTCAAAGTGGAGGCAATAAATTGTAAGAATCAATAACTTATGCGGAATTTCGCATAACTTTCCACATTGTTCGGAACGTGAGAGATTTCCGATCGACCTACCTACGAGAGGAGAGTGGAGACGGTATTCAAAACCATTTGCCTATTGATCGATCCTTGCAATGCAACGCGCCGATGACCCATCGAACAAATATTATACATATATGTACATCTAGAATATGGGTATGGTATAGGCATTTTGAAATTTTCGATTGCACATGCCACGGTCATAGCTCGAGGTCATGGCCATTGGGTCCTGATCTGAAACAAAAATTGAAATAGAAATGTAGAAATACAGACTGATTTAATATGAGAAATTGCCTCTTATGTTGAGTGAGAAAACAAAGTACATATTTTCAACTGCTGGTAGAAAGAAGAAATTTGCGATGCGTATATTTATACCAATGCGGTGCTTGCGAGAAACAAAATGCAGGAATAAAGGACAGTGTTTATGCTTATTTCACTGTTTACTTTAACGCGATGTTCGTAGACAAACAAAGGAGACACAAAGATCAAAGGAGGAGAAAGGAAAAAGAGTTAGGAGTGGAGTAGAACATCTTTGTTTTGTGTGACTGGAAGTCTCAAATGTAATCTTACGTCAGTATTGGAAAATTGAAAGGAAAAGATGAAAAAGAATTATCATTCCGAAAGGGCGTTGAATTATCATAAAGAGTGTTGTCAATAATTCTGTAAATGCAATTCAATATATATTATATGATTTGCGTGTGATAAATTAAATCGCACATCATTTATATATTTTACAACTCCACATCTTTTTTCTAGACGTTATTACCTGATGGAGACAGTCACCCAGAAAATATTAAAGACACCTTCTGTCAGAAACGTACGAAAATAATCCATCATCCATATTCATTGTTGCCCTTACAAAATAGTCCTCAAAGAAAATCACCTTTCCCACCCATTTCCTCTTTTTCATTCGTCAAAGCTCACACTGACACGTGATAGATAACGCTCAAGTGATTTCCTCTCCCATTCCAGAAGAACGAATAGCAATACGTATTGTGGTGAGTTTGATATTCCATTTAAAGTCAAAAGATGTCCTGGTATGGAGCGATGATACATTTCGCTCGGTGTTGGCGAATCTATTCTTGTTAAAAGTTTTAAATCGAAAAGATCGGCCATCGCGGAGACACCGCCGCCCTTTCCCTTCCACTAGGGAAAAGAAAAGAAGAGAAAAAATGAAAAGAAAAGGACACAAAAGAAAATGAAATGTAAGAAAAGAAAAGATGGCTCAAGTGGAGTGAAGTAGGAGGAAGTGCGAGGACACGAAAGGGTGGGCCAGGAGATTGGAAAAGCGAACGCGGTACTTTGATTTCTCACGTGAGTTACCAAATCAAATTTCTGGAACAACTGAACGTTCCTCCAGCGTCGGCAAAGACCTTCAAATATCCATGAAAACTCACCGAAGCCGTCGAGCATTTCGAATTGATTTGGCCCTCGAGCCGAACTGCCCAGGTAGTAGAGCCACGAGGTAGAAAAGATAGGAAGACAAAGAGAGAAGAAGAATCGTGGAGGGATGGGAGGCATTGGGATAAGGAAGAAGGATATCAAGTCGGTAATTCGCGGGGAAATAGCGTCGATTTATACAGAGATTGAATAAGGCTTGGAATAATAGGGTCCTGCCAAATTGCTGGGTGAAAGACACCTGGCGTCTTTCTTCTTTTCTATCTTTTTACTCTTCCTTTGCCTTCCCTTATCTCTACTTTTCCACCAAGAGACTTTTATTAGTTAAGCTCTTAAAAGATATCCACCTACTGAATTTCAACTACAAAATATTTAGCTATATTATTTCTACAGATCTGTGATCACTAATGCGTCATATAGCTGTGAAAAGTAGATAGTCTGTTTGTAGCCACACTGTCCTTTTTTGTATTGCGTTTAAAGATACCAAATGATCCATTTTGGAAATATATTTATGGACTATCATAAATATATGTACTACCATTTCACGCATTATTTCCCACTACTTTTCTCATCTCTCCTTTCAATTTCTTTATTTTTTGTTTTGCTTTCTACTTCACCTACGATTTCAAGAAAGTCATATACAAGAATCCAACCTACATGTCATTCGTCCCTCAGGCATGCTTTCGAGCTATGCGTCCCCGATGGACGAGCTCGTCTTTCCGGTTATCTTGCAAAATATTGCACCGGGAAAACCAATAGGAAAGTGGGCTGATAGATATACATCGACAGAGACAGAACTAGGTACCTGAAAATTTCATGGCTTGTTCCTTTGGGTGAATTCAAGAGATAGAGCTTACCCTGCACAGAGAAAATGAAAGGATAAGAATCGTTAATCGACGGTGTGACGTTCCTATTTATGTCCCTGGGTGGAATATTTTAATTCTGGATTGGGAATAGGCAGGTTGACTAATGGGTAACAGTGAAAATTTAAAGTGGAATTGGAAACGTGAAGCAAGTTTTTAACAATTTATAACTTATATATCTCCTTTTTTAAAAAGTAGTGTAACAAAATGTCTCGAAAATATCGCATACACTATTGTTGCAAACCTGATTGTCTTTGGAATGACTTCAATAAGTTGTAAAACGGAAACAAATAATCGTGGGAATAGCGCACGTGTTGATTAGCTATAGTGTATTCAAATAATAAAAGTATGAATTGCGTGCTCGACAATATAATATATGGATTTTTTATTTTTGACAATATAGGAAAATGTATACAAGAACACGTTCACGATTTTTAATACTGGTATTTTGTATTATTGTTGCACGTTTTTTAAAAAACAGTACGAAAAAACAAACCTGTTCAAACATATGTACAATGTTAATATATAACCATGTACATGTAAGTGATGCCGATATAATTCAATTGAGTTTGTGAAACCTTTTTCACTATGAAACGTTGCTAATTAACATATGAACCAACTCTTCTAACATTTTTGTGAGAATATTTTTTTCAAGATAAAATTCAACCTAAATTACATTTTCGTATTTTATGGTCAGCCAAAATTCGTCTGGTAAATACATATTAAATGCGGCATCAAATAACCCGTAGGTGTGTTACATAATTACAAAGTCAGCAGTGATCGATAACTTTCCAGCATATATGTCTTCATCGACTGAGTATATATGATGTTATTATGCAAATGTCAAACGTATAATATTATCTCTCAAAGGACTTTAGGTTGACTAGAACCTTTCTATCTCCATCAATCCCAATCACATCATGTATCTAATTCATTTCAAACATTATCTTTCCGAAAGGATACTTTTCTGCATCAGGATGAGTGATTATCTTCTATTGTTTCCACTATTTAATTTTAACATTCTTTATTATTATTCAAACCTAATTAAGCGAAATATAAATTATCCAATTTGTGTCCACAATATTGAATAAAGTAAGGGCTCTTGAGGGTTTGAGTGGAGCTTCTGAATCTTAAGCAAAAACGTAACGTTGCACCATCAAGAAGAATTGTTGGTAGTGGAGCTGAGAGAGGAATGGGATTGAGGGTGGAGGGTGGCAAGGGAGAAAGCGAATAAATCATGCCATAATACGAGGACATAAACCATGTCCATCCAGCAGATGCGAAACGTTGGGACTGATAATACCAACCCAATCCTCTGCGTATTTGATCAGTAGGATATAGGTGCACGTATCTTCTGTGCTTGCAATGCTTGCACGAACCGCTTGAACATACACGTGCATGAGTTTATGTTTGATGAACAATGAGCAGCATAAGTAAATTGATTCAAGTCGGTATTCTCTGTTACGTATATCAATTATGACTATGTACATAATTATGCATACCCATCGTTACTGAAATTATTTTCTACGCAATCTTAACTTACGAATTTATGTCAGTAAAAAAAATCTATTCTTTTACAGATAAATTTCGGTGCTACTTTTCGCAAAATCAAAGCATGTAGATTTGCACTAGCTTATTTAATTTTTTTTTTATTTGTGGAAATGAGTTGCACCATTATTATTAGTTTACTGATCTGTACATGACAGAGAAGTTGGAAACGGTACGACAGATACCTAAAATACAATAATCCGATACTGTAATCTAGCATACGCTACGTTTCAGTTATTAGTAATGTGTATCGCTTTATGCATTTAGTATTGTTACGTAACGCGATAATACTTGAAACTTGCAAAAATATCTTCGTTTCATTACTTTTGTTACAAAACCCGTGTTTATCATCTATAAAAAAATTACATTTTCAGCTTTTATCGCTTCTCTTGCCTACCGTTTTTCATGCCAGAATTTTTATTTTCCTTTTTCCGGCTGCGCCATCTGTGAAAAGCAAAAGCACGCCAAAAAAAAAAAAACTTTTCCTAATATCAATAACGCTTCATAAATAATTGAATTTCCGCAGTGAAATATATGTAAATTTTGATATTTAAATTTATGTGTGAGAGTCGAAATTCTCGGAGATTTTTTGTCATTACAAATTTTTTAAAAAATGTAGAGTGTAAAGTAAAAAATCTCACCCACATGTCAACCAAAATATATCGTTGGTCCATACGAATATTTTAAATGCAGTTTTTCAGGCACTGCGTTCTTTTGATGTCTGGCCAAAATCGTCTCTCTCTACTGGAATCCATTCGATGGATTAGATTCTCTTTCACTAATTTATGGCTGGCTGAATTGCCTATATCTACTGAATCTATCAAAACCTGGATTATTTCTATCCTAGCTATTAATTACTTATTCTAGTTTCTGTTAAACAAAAACTCCAAATGATTTGGACACTTCCTGAGTTTTCAGTAATGTAGACATTCCTGGTTTCTGCCAAACTCAAACAACTCACTGCAAAAAGAATTATCCTCAACAGAGATTACTCGGAACTCTTTACCATCGGCGAAACTGACATAAAAATAAATTGGATCGAATGCGTGGCCATGAATAATCCTCGGCGAACGAATGATTTAAAATATTTTCATTTCGGATTGCTTCATTCGTGCAGAAATTGCGGAAATTTTCTAGTGCCGAATGGATATGTGAAACTATGAAAATCGAAAGAAATCGATGTTGGGAACCAATACAGATGATAGGATTTTCAATTCGAATTTTATTATTATTTTTTACATACTCATCGCAGAGAGAATGTACAGAAGAATACTGTAAGGTTCCTTAATTGAAATTAAATTATCAATAATTAAAACACAATTAATATTTGTGCAATCACCTCATTTAATGATATTGAATTTCAATTTGTTATATTAATTAATTTACCTGATTACTCAATTAAACGATATTCGAATGAAATATTATACGAGTGAAGGAATATAGAGAACCAACCTGTTTTAATATTGATAGTCGAATTTATTCGAAAGATGTACTTTAAAGGGTTTTTTTTAAAATATTGTAGCATTAAATTAGATAGTATACCTAACCACACATGCGTGTTTCTATACTAGCTCGTATAAAATTCCATAAGCGCGTACGGACCGCAGAGGGTCATAATTATTATATTGTCAAAACCACACTTGTGACCTTGTTTAGAATTGTGGCAGATTCCAAAGTTTGATGCGACTTTATGGCATACAGAAAGCAAATTTTCAATAAGCTTTCGGTTAGAAAAAGAGGTGAGAAAAGGGGTTGGATCAGAAAATTTGGTGGTGATTAGTGACTCTCGAGTTAGACAAATTGGATGCTGAGAGTGATTTGGAAAACATTTCAGTAGGATGAATTCCACCCCATCGATTACACTCTCGGCACTTGGCCAGATTTTACACCAATGAGGAACAACATGAAACGCTTTCGTCAAATACGTTTACACATAGAATTAACGACGAATCACGAAGCTGCACTACGATCCATCAAGCCTAGGAGTTGCTAATTAGCAGTGTAGTTTGAGTATGTGTACCTACCTTGTTTGGTTGTCAAATGTTAACTTTTATCTATTTCTATCAATATATTACGTACTCTCTGTGACGAGTCATGAGACTTTAATGACATAAACATTTAACATTCCTTTTCATGTTTTTATTTGCACATAATTTACCATATTTAATTCCTCCAAAATATTTGGGTCCTTGTCACATTTAAAAAAAAAGAATTCTAACTTGTTGTGCTTGGATAGAACGGTGATTCGTAAATAAAAAAACTACTTTAGAAATGATGTAAATTTAATTAAAGTACATGTTAGTGTCAGCTGTCAATTACGGACTGAAAATTTAGATTCCTTCACACCCTTTTTTGACCTTTCCTCTAAAAATTCCCTTCAAATGACTACTTCCTACAGAATGCTAAATATTTGTTACATAGAAAAATTACTACATTTGCTATAGAAAAGTTACTACAGAATAGTAAATCATTTCCGGGAGTGATTTGAATTTTAATTACAGATTTTGCAACGCCAGAAGGAAACAAAAACATTACAGAATGAATAAACTACAAAAGTTTCTAACTATTTCTAACAGGGAATTGAGTATGCAAAGCTTTCACGAGTCTAAACTGGACAATATAGTATCTGGGCGTTTGGTTTGAACCAATGATAGTCTTAAATAAAATAGTTTACGCGCGCAAAGGTTTCAGAGTGTATAGTGGTAGGTTGGATGGAACGTTGTTCAGTGGATACCCCCGTAGGGCGAACTAGTATCCATTACGTAAAACTAATTCTACTGCACAGACTTTATAGTCTCGGTGGATTCAGTACGTGCCTGAGTTGAACGAAAATTAACGAATTTAGAGTCGTAAGTGCGATACGCGTGAAGCCTTATAAATTCTTAATGACAGTCGCAAAAAAATATATATATAGATATATTAGTGTGATTTTTTTTGCCTTTTTTAAAAATTCAATTTGGCATCCCCACAAATTGTTCCTTTTGGTGAGAAAATACGTCTGATTTTTTCAAAATTAAAAAAATATATATTTAGAGGTCGCTCACGAACATTTTAGGGCAAGAATGATGGGATTGTTTATTATAATTTTAATATCTCGTAGAGAGGGTTGTATTTTTTGTTAATATTTTTCTCGCATTGTAAATTTACAGAAATTTTACTTCTAAGGATGTAAGAAAAATGTGCAATAGTGTAAAAAGATATTTATTTTTCAGAGTTGGAGAAACTGGAGACTGGAATGAGAGGGATGGAATAGAAACACCAGGAAACAACACTACATACACGATAGAAAATTTGCTTCCCTACAATGTTTATAGTTTTCGAGTAGTAGCTGTCAACGCCAAGGGTCGCAGCAAACCAAGTCGCGAAAGTTTCTACATAATTACTCTTCGTGAAGGTAAGCACACATTTTATACACCTCTAGAAATAAACCATTTTCCACCTCGTCTATTTTATGAAAAAGTAACTTTGTTATTTTACGATCAAGTAACTTTATTATTTTTTCATAAAGTATCACGCTTTTCTAACTAGAAGATACTTTTTTCATTCTTGTAAGCGACTCTCTGAACATTTAAGTGGAAATGTGAGTACAAAAGAAAAAGCATTACCTGAGAAGGTGCTATTAATTGGAAACGAACGTTTGGTGTAAGTTGTGGTTTGCCAGAGTAGTAACCAAAGGCAATTTGCACGACTTCATTTATGAGAAGCTTCTCCTTTTTTTCTTTCATTCGAGTGAAAAGAGTGTATAGTAGGCAAAGGTACACTAATTGCAGTGGATGCAAAGAGCGCACCAGGTAACGCTTAATTCAACAAGCGACACACTAGAAACTGTCCAAGAGAAACTAGGTTGAGCAGGTCGCAAAGGCAAAGTTGTTTTGAATTCTGTTACACTTCAAACCCCGAACTAAGAAGTGTAATTGCAAACCAAGTCACGCTTTTATTACATGCTGTTGGTATTCTTAATAGGTTTTAAAAATTGTTTAAAAAGCAGACAAATTTTAGTGAGATATTGTTGAAAATACTAAGTCAGAATTTTTTTCATCTGAAAAATACATTTTCAAAAATTCCATAAAAAAATGTCGATGAATGCTAGTCTTATAGGTAAATTATGATTATACAAGGTTCCTCTGATATATAATTAGTGCCGCATTCTGTGAGACCTTCGTGTATTCCACAGATGGATTCTTTACCCCTCATCAACGGTAAACACTACCATACTAATACATATATATGATCTACATGCTCCTGCTTAAGTAAATAGACGGATTGCGTATTTGCAGCACGGCTGCACGGTGAATTTATTTACATGAATATAGTGCTTGTCCTTTTTTTTTTTGCTTTGTCGTCGACAAGTGAAAACGCGAATTTAGCATTTTTGCGTACAATTAAACACAACGCTTAACCAACCCAGTTTCCATAGAGCAAAGTCAGCCGATGCAATGAGAGTTAAAAATTAAGACTACTGCACAAATGCAATCGACGAATCCAGACCTAAATGACGTGGACTATAACGATAGCGTGAATCGGACTTGGTTGGTTAGCAACATTGATTGCGGAACCATTCATTCACAGATTAAACTTTCCGATAATTCGTTTTTGAAAACGTTTTCATTCCATCAGCAATTAATAATATGCATTTATGGGTCGTTGAGGAAAAGTTGAGCATTTAATAATCACAAATATTTTTAATAATTATAGAAAACTGCGTATAATTTCATAATTATTTCAAACTCTTTTACAAATTCGTTTAAATTTTGTAAAAACCTTTGAAAATTTTTAAACGGTTTTGAACTCTTTCTAAAATTCTTTGAAGATATTTAAAAATGTATTTACATACATTTTTTTTTAAATTTTATACAATATTATGCATTCAATTTTTTCGTCAAAAATTTTTTAATAGATTTTAAACGCTTCTCGGAGGTGCATAACTTTTAGGAAATATGGAAGATGTTGAGAATCACTCATGGCTTCTACATAATCGATACTCGAACACTTGTTCGAGACATGGCTTCGCTTCGGCTTTTGCTTAGCGCATTAATGCTGAAAATAGTCGTTTTCCAAATCTGGCTAATCATCGGATTTGACAATTTATTTTCTCGTCAATATCATATATTGAGACAGTTTGTGTCTGTGTGTATATGTAATGTTAATCTTACTCTGCGGTCTGGCTTAACCCACATGTCTAAACCAGGTATCTGATTTACACACACACACACACACACACACACACACACACACACACACACACATATATATATATATATATATATCGACAGAGGGTTCTGATTAGAGCAATTCCTCTGACCTTATGATTTGAATTTCAGAATTTCTCCTTATTCTAAAACGAAGTGAGAACAAAAGTATTACTTGGAGTCGATTTTCAGGTTTTGAGGGAGTTGTAACAAAAGCAAACCTCATAAATTATAACTTATTTATCGTAGGAGAAACCGTAAAAAATGAGATAAAAATAAGAAAGAGATGGAGGGAGTAGAGACGGGAAAGGGTGGGATAGTGAAAGTGTGTGATAAACTACAAATTCAGCTTCATGTACTGATGTTTATTTATTAATATTAATCAAACATAATGTTTTCATTTTTTGAATGAGAACAAGAACCTTCTTTCGATATTTGGACATAAATAACTAAATGTCCATCTGGAGGAACGGTTCCTCTCTATTCAGTGATAGCGGGGGGAGGGTATCGAATTGAAGAGGATGAGAGAGACAGAATGATTAGGAGAACTGAAAAGTAAGACTGAGAAAGAGGGGAGAGAGATTGGGTGTGGGAGAAAGAGGAGTAGACAGACTAAATTTATTGTACTCTGGGGCAAAGTCCTCGATGGGCTGAGGGTGAGAGGGCATGGAGCATGCGTGCAACTCTATTCGCGAAAACTGGGTACTTAACTCGATTAATTTCAGTTTACGATCTATGCTGGTATGCTTCATTGAAAATTATAGCTGTGCGTGTTACGTTTAAGTCGCAAGTGGAAACGCAACAAACTGAAATTCCAAGTTAACGAGGAATGCAAAGAATGTATGCTAATATACTTTGTTCTAATAAAACGGGCATCCTACATACGTAGTAGTTTTTTTCCCCAGCTCAAATATAAGAATTCCTTACTTCTCTACTTAATTATGCCCAAATTTATCAAGTTATTTCGTTTACTTCGCATTACACTATACTATATGTATATGTATTGTATCAATCATTTTTAAACTGAAGTTTTTTCCAATAACGTTTCTAAATTTGATTACCTCCAAAACGATTATTTTTATGATTCAATCCTTTCTCTTTACACGAGAAAAGTGGAGTGTGTATATCAATATTGAAGTAGAACTGTAGCGATTTCTTCTATATTTACTTCAATTAAAAATTTTTCATTAAAGCAATCAGCGTTTAACTTCGAAGCAAGTAATTACTCTGTAAATTGAAACACTAATTGTATTAAATCAAAATCGCAGAGTGAGTTTGTATGATTTCATGACTAAAGAGAAGATTCAAATAACATTATGACTAACAGTGAACATATTTCAGAATGCTTTTCGAAAATTAAATTAACAAAATTAATTAATAAAATATTTTTTGGCAAAAGAGATTAAAAAGAAATTAAAACAAAAATTTTTAATGTATATATGTATAATTTGATTCATCTCCTTTGCAATGGTATAAATATAAAAGTAAATCTAAATACTGTTCTGAGCTATAGGAATTTTTACTGAAATTAGGTTACATCACAGCTATGCATCTGCATTTCAGTGTAGTGTAGTTATCGAGTTGTTAATAATTGCTTTTTCATTATACAACGTTTGATCCACTTTCGGATCAAAATTTAATACCCTAGAAGGAACTGTGGGCTCATAATAAACGGTTTCAGATGAATTATTATTAACTGTTGAGACACACATAAACATGTCGATTAAGCAAGATTTGAATTTGAATTGCATTAATTTCATGTTGTTGGTAGATTCAAGTTTCATTAAATTGATGAGCATAGAACTCACTGTTTTAGCAACAATGTTCTCTATCCTCTGTTAGTTTAGAAACTTTCTCTTGTTCGTGGCTAGATGATTTGGAAACTAATCTGAAACATAGTATCATTTGTAAATGCCCATTTGTAAAGTACAGCGTGTTATCTCTCCAACAGCTTGATGCAAGTCTAAAATGAGAACTGTAATTCAAGAACTACATACATCTGCTTTTTTAGAAATTACGAAAAAATCTTACGGAATATTTCTCTTCACGGATCAGCATTTACTCCGGAATATTTTTATAAAGAATTTTTCTGACTGCATTAATCTGTTACCATAAACTCTGATCGCTGTTCATCATCCCTACCGAGAATGAGAATTCTATCACCTCCAATATCTCAAGAAGAAGGACACCTGAGTAATAGGACACTTCTGCAATTTCTATTTTCAGCAGAGACAAGAAAAAGAGATTGTCCTTCATTTTTCAGTTTCTCTAGTATCAACGACGCTTTCAACGGAATACTTCTGCGAACAGAGTGAAGTGGCGTGTTTAACCCAGCTCTGGGAACGGGCTGAAACGGGCTCGGAATATTACTCGGACAATGGGTATAGTTGCCCGAGATAGAAATGACTGACGTTGAAACTGACGTATTTTCCGTTGTCAATATTGACCCTGCCGAATAGCATGAGTCTTCCTCTATGTGAACGATACTTTCGCAACGTGTGTTCACCGCGAATACTCGCGGGTTTAGTGAGCTAGTGCGTCAGGACCGGTGTGTGTGGAGAGCAATTCTCGATAGCTTAACTGAAACCGCGCTCTGCGGATCAATAGAAGGACTCCACGCTGCATCGCCCGAAACTTCTCTCCACCTACATCCCACGAACCACTCGGAACGACCGGATTCCAGTTTCTGTTCCCATTCCCTATTCCTTGCTGATCCTTCTCTATTCTTCCCCTTTACCCCTTTATCAATTTCCTATTTTACTGTTACTATAACTATACTACCTCTACTTCTACGTCTATTTCTACTTCTACTTTTACTTCTACTTCTACTTCTACTTATAATTCTACCTCTACTTCTTCTTCCACTTGTAATACGTACTACTATTACTACTGCTATCACTACTAAAAGAAATCTCCTCTCCTTCGAATTCATCGTATACCACCACTCCTGTAAATAAAGCAAGACCCAAGAGAGATCCTTCGCTAGCACCAAGATGATGCAGTTGACATTTTTGCATGCGCGAGAAGACTGAATTAGCTTAAACATCCACACGGAGAAAAATGGATAGTCAGGTTGACTATCTGGAGTGTAAAACTGACTATACTGGAGTTTCAACTATAGGACAGCACTTTAGATAGTCAAACCTAATATCCGCGGAATGTTAAAAATGGTTGTTCAGCTTGACCATCCTAGAGTGTAAGTTTTACTTACAACCCTGGAGTGTAAAACTATGAGAGGTTATATTCTAAAGCAAAATTTTAAAAAGGCTTACTATTGCCAAGCAGAGAGACAGACAAGAAACGTATTCTTCACTTATCTAACGCACACAAACCTAATTCTAACATATAACCTAACTTAACACTACTACATACAACGCAATTCCCTAACGCAGAATATCGCACGCTGAGTATAACGGTCGAAATGGTCCTTATATACTAACTAGCCAAATTCTCACCGCTTGTGAGAAACGCTCAGTGCCGGGCCAAAAATTTGTGGTGACCACGGTGACCACGCGGTAACCACCTCCGTGGTGGTGACCCATAAGTGTAGCGGCGCGCAGACGCGTAGTATCTCAGAGTGTAAGCCTGACACTCTGAATATATTCAAACAGACTATCAAATTATTGTCTGTCTAACTATTAGGACAAAATTATGGATGGTACTTGATACTATCTAGAAGGTCAAGCTGACGATCTAAATTTTGAAACTCATTTTGACTATCCATTTTTCTCCGTGTAGACGGCCAGTCTGACTAAATTAGGATCTCAAGTATGGATCCTAAGTCATCTGGACTTAGGATCTAAAAATTTGCTGAATAGCAGTTAATATCATTGTTTTAATGTTGTCATATCATGTCATATATAGGTCACATTTGTGGAACTGATGATTGAATTTCGACGATCTTGGCGAAAGGATCTGAAATCAATTTCTGGTCGCGTCGTCCAAAAACGACAAGTACTTTAAATTTTCCTTCCTTCAAGTTCATATAGCTCACCGGTCCCGTAAATAAAGTCAAGAGTTCCTTCACTGGTGCGAATACGCAACTGACAGTCGTGCGGTATTTCAAATTTTTAGTATGTCGTTGGCTGCAGTTAAAACGATTTCTGAAGTGCCACCATCGTATCCGAGTAGAGTAATATTCTAATCATGACAATGGTCCAGCTTCGAGCTTTAACTTTCAAGGAACCCTTTAGTGCAATCTCTTTCGCATTTGTGAGACGCATTTTATTATCGTCGTTCCTTCGAAGTGATCTTAAACCTTAGTTGCCCACACCGAAAATATGATATTGGGAGTTGGGAACTTCTACAGAGAGATAACTCTGAAATTTCCCTCTAAATACCCAACTTCGAGCACTTTAGGTGCTTCCAAAATCCATTGGAAAAAATATTGATCTTCAAACTCTAAAAACTTAATGACCGGAACCTTTTTTAAACCTAGGAATTCTTTTCTAAGGTTTCATTGAAACCAAGGAAAATCCCCTAAAAGTGCAAAATTGCATACTAAGAAAATATGTATTAATCATTTTTCTTATCTTACTCCCTATTTAACTATTTAACTATTTATAAAAAGGTCAGCTTGTAATTAGTGAAAAAAAACACTGTTAGTAAAATAACTTTCCTGCTTGTGCAATTGACTACAGGCAATTATCCAGATGCTCTTTTAAGAGAAAATTGATAATTGGCTATCATTAAGAGTCGTGAAATAAAGCATTTTTTCTATAGACGCATGGTTGCAATTACTACAGTACAAGAAAACAAAAAAAAAACGTAACTATAAACTTATTAAATCTTTCTATTTTATCGAAATGAATCTACGACAATTCATAAATATACATACAATATATGTATAAGTCCATCCAGGAAAGTTGGCGCGCAGTATACTGTAATGCAGGAAGTAACCGCGAACGTGAAACTATTATTTGCACTTGAGTTAACTTCAGTTCGAGTAGTAACCTGGATCAATAGCTACCGTAACATGAGTGTTAGCAGTTTTTTAAATAACCATTAATAAAGCATTAGTATTTTAATATACTACACATAAACAGTATTATTGAAAAATTGGATTTTGGTTAGTTGTGTAGTAAAAGGGGTTTGAAAAAGGGCGTTGATAAACGAGAGGAAAAGTGGGTGGGAAATGGGACTAACAAGAGGGTGGAAACAGAGGGTTTGGAAAAATGTCAATAGGGGCAGTTGGGCAGCCTACGACTCATCTCCGCATACCAGGTTAGGGGTAAAAGAAAATTTTTCCATTAAATTATTTCTAATTAACCCTAAAATCTAAAATGTATTAGATGCCTAGAGAAATAAACTTTAGGCTCGTAAATTTTAAAAATAGAGTTTATTGCATCAAAGCTGATACCCTATTAATCTGTCGCTAGAACAATGACGTAAGCAAGGTGTATAATAAAACTGGCGCTAAAGTCGTAAACAGGGACGAAGGTAATAATGCGTTAACACAGATTTAGTGCTAGTAAAAACGATGAAGCCCACGCTTATTAAGGCTATTGCCAGTTCTGCGTACCGCGTAAAGTGTAAACGCTTATCATCTTCGCTCCGGGACTCGTACAATGGAAAAAAGCTCCAACCGTGTGTAATACCATTTTAATAGCCTGTAACGTTCTCTTGTTTAAAAATGGTTAGTTATAATGGAAAACGATTTTAAAATCCGACGTTAAAGAAAATTTAGTTTCATAGTGTTTAATTTCAAAATTTCAAGTTTATTTTTCTAGTTTTACATGTTTTTTTATTACTCGAGTTGTTACTTGTTTGTGTAAAATGTTTGCATACTTATTTTAAACGAGAGGATTTTGTCAAACCATTGCTACTTTTTCCAATAATGCTAGTATCAATCGCTTCAAAGTAAAACCCTCTTTTGGCAATACACGATTGAATATTTTATAGCAGCAAATTGGAGAATGATTATGGGGTGAATTAAAAATGAGAATTTATTCGTTGATCAAAGCAAATGTTCGTAAATTAAATTAATAAATTTGTATTTACTTGAAATTTTGAAATTATTTTATATTATATAAGAAAACAAATAATGATTTAATTACATATTGTACAATAAAATAGATATTATATTTCGGTGTGGATAAATTATTCAATTTATAAAACAGTTAGCTCTTATAATAAGCATCTCGAAATTTATAGAAATATTAAATTTTACCGCAGAAAATTCTTGTGAAAGTTATATATATGTTCAGTTTTAGATATTTTCCTTGACTCTCAATCACTCTGAGAATCAAGGGAAATTGTGAAGACTGTTTTAGAATTCTTCTCTGAAAAGTATTTTAGATTTTAAAAAATATTATTGAAAAATTTTTTAAAAAAATTTTTTCCGTGAATAAATTTGAACAAATTGATTATCTCGTGTTGGTTGTTTTGGATCCAAGATGAGTGAACTCTAATAGCATAAATGTCTGACGAATTCGCTGGTCCCACGATACGGTCCAAATTTATATGTATAAGCATTAAAGTTAGGGGTAGTTTGTATGAAACCACGCCTTGACGTTCTCCCCACCTGCAATTTAATGTCCTCGAATTATTTCTATGGCAATTACTCATTCAGTCTCTCGTATTACGAGAGTTTAGAAACTCCTGTACTCTGGGAGGAGTTTCACAAGTACCTATACCTAATCATTTCGAATAGCTTTCTATCCATCAGAAATTTAGCATCTTGACCTCTGATTAAGAGACGATTACATAGACTCATATTTGTAGTAGGACCACAAATGCCAAATTGATTCAGTTTTTAGAAGTTCATATAATTTTCTTTATTTTGCCAACAAGTACATTGAAGATATACTATGACAAACTACACAAAGTTTTACTTTTTTAAATGATAGACATAAATAATGATATAATCTGATGAGTTTTTCGAAGAAGTGTGTCTCTGGAAAGAAGAAACTTGATTCGCTCATGTGATAAGGATAATAACTCTGCTCAGGATAGGAAGCTAAGTATGTCCTCTGTAATTTCGTAGCCCAGGGAAAACCAGACCGATGAGTGTGATAAGAAAAACTACGTGACCGAGGGGTACTCTATCCAGATGAAATGACAGGATAGAATAAGTGAAGCAGGAAAAAAATATATTCCACAAATGTAAAATAGTGCATGTACTTTCGTGAAAAGATAGAAAGGTTAAACGAAAAATACCAGTCGAGACTATCATACTCGGAATTTCTAACACCAAGTTGTGCTGCTTCGTGACCATTGGTCATTTCCTGGTTAGGCTTATCATTGACCAGCACTTTTTACCGCGAACAGGACACGAGAACATACACCGATTTTCACCCTTTAACTGTGTCACTTCATATGAATTTGCATTCTCTGATAAAAAAACGGATTAACCCATTTACTGAAATTATGAGATATTATATGAAACTACTATGCGCTATAATCTTATACAACTCTATACACTACGTTTATGGTATTCAGGAGTAAAGTTTGACATTCGTCGATGTTATATGTTGAGAGTACATACTCAGTTAATAGAGGATTTGCATTGATTGAAGAATTTTAGAACGAAGCTTTCTAAGTTAAACAAAATAACTAAGAAGTTATTGTCTTACTTGTTTTTATGAAGATTTCAAATTGGACAGAAAAGCAATTAAATTTTTGTAAGTGAAGAAAAAAATGAACAATGTATTTTGGTACGTCTTCTGTTCTTGATGAATTTCATATTTCCTATACTATGAAAAAAATAACCACGAGAAATGAAATTGTTTCCTTTTTCGATTTATCTTGAAAACGTTCAGTTTCCATTATTGGGACTTTAAGCCAAAAAACATTGGTGCCGGAAGAGACCTAATAATAGTCAATAACTAGCACCTCTTGATTGCTGTTACGCTTCTCCGCACATCCGGTCACATTTCTCGTTTCATCTCGTTCGATGGTGTATTTACAAGCAGCTCTTAAACTACATATACGTATACACGTACACATATACACATATACTCGAGTATTTTGATAGCTTAGATTGCCTGCAAGAGAAAATACAAACATTAAAGTAAAGGGTATCACAGACCTCGGTATATTGTATATAAGCTGAGATAGGTTTTCAATTTGATAAAATATAGTCTCAATCCCTCCCTTTGGGGAAAGAAATATTCCCATTTTTCCAGTGTTTGACAGTAACTGTTACCGGAAAAGTTACTTTTTTCTAGTAACGGTAACGCATTACTTTTTTTAAAGTAACGGTAATGGTAACACGTTTCAAAGATATCAAGACATCTAGAAGGATTACATATTTCAAGAGATTTAAAGTGATTAATGAAGTTTTAAATAATTAAAAGGAATTTCAAGATTTTCAAGTAATTTCAAAAGATAAAAAATGTTTTTTATTTCTCTAAAATCTGTGAAAGCTATTGATTTCTATAAAATCTTTTAAAAAACTGCTTTGTTTCAATTACTAGTAATTAATTTCTGGTATTATTCTATTGTTTTAAATTATATTTCTCTTTTGTTTTTAGTTCCTGAAGGAAAGCCAACAATTAGTGTGGCGCACAACACATCTGCCTCTTCGATATACATCGCCTGGAAACCACCATCTCGTGATACAATCCATGGTGAATTTTTGGGATACAGAATCTCTTATCGGCCTCGAGGCAAAGACAACGAAAATGTAAGGGAAGAGGAGATTTACATCAGAGATGCCAACATCCAGGTCAATCATTTAAATTCATTTTTATTGTTGGGACACATTTTTATCACCATATCTTCTGAAAAATAGGATCTTAAATTGATCTCTTTCTTACTGGCATTTTTTTCGCTACAATGCCATTTCTACATTTATTGATCGAGACATCTAGTTAAAACTTTCTAAAATTAAAGCAAATGCACTAAATTATCTGGTCCTAAATATTTACAAAATAAACATTTACAAAAGAAAAATGATTTGAAAAAATTATTTTCTTGTTTTTGTAAAAAATTAGGACCCAATAAACATTCCATAGTATACTTTCTTTAATTTTAAAAATTTTCAACATTATACAATATTATATAAATACAATACATATACAATTACAAGTATCATTATGGTTATTCGAAAATATGAAATTATATTATTGTCATATATTATTATATTTTGTGAGTAATATCAGGTACTCACTATAAAAGGGATGCCTTATATTTACATGGTATACAACTTGCACATATGCAGTTAGATTCATTAAATTTAATTGCTTCACAGTGTTTCATTAAAATTTCTCAACATCTTTTGGCTTTGGAAAAATGTATTTCCTCGAAAATATGAGAATATGCCTCTCTGAAAAGGATGTAATTTAAATTTATATAATACAAAGTAGTTTTTCATTCAAGTGAAAGACACTCGCATTTTTGAATTTACGCTATATATAAAAGTGTGCTACGTAAATATATAATAACAAGTTTTGCAAAAGTTGCTTTGTGTATGTATATAATTTATAATACGCCGCTCAAAAAATACGTAACGCTTTTTAATATTATTTTGAAGCCCCACGCTCCGCCTCCGCCAACTCTCGTTTCCCATTTGTAATAAAATTTCTATTATATTTAATTATTTATTTAATTACATTTACACTGTGTGATATAAGAAAATAACTAGACAGCATCACGTATTTTTTTAAATGTTCATAATTTTAAATTGAAATGATTAAAACAAGTTGTGCTTTATTATCACTTGACTGAAAAGTACACGGAAATTCTCATACACTTGCAAATATTCCTAACTTATCTAATAGAAATAAACGATGGTTTAAGTTTACAAAAGTTTATTTTCTGTTTCAGAGTCATACCATTCATGACCTGAAAACCTACACCCAATACCTAATTTCTTTGGAAGTTTTCAATCCAGAGGGACATGGACCAGCTACTTCCGTAGCTGTAACCACTGATGAAGGAGGTAAGACTAATATACTGTACATTTTGACATAAAACTACTTTATAGTCTACGCAAATTAATTATTATTTCAATATATTTCTTTAATTTTTCTTTTCAAATATTATAAAACACAATTTAGTTTCCCCATCTTATCGTTTGTAATAATAAATATTTTTTTCTAAAATAACCGCAGACCATTTGTACGATACGAAGGTAAATGGCCTAGTTTTAGCAAAAAATAATTATTATTCTAAACGTTAAGATGGGGAAACTAAATTTGCTCTTATGGTAACTACCTCATGCACTCAACATCTATTTACATAAAGGGGAAATAATAATAATATGTATGAATATTTGTCAAATTCTGTTCTAAATAATCAGGGGCAAGTTACCATCGTCTGATAACTTAGGGAACTGTTATACTATATCTTGATAATATAGATAGATGGCTCGGTTGATATATTACCATCTACATTGAAAATGGGAATGTTACCTACGGGTAAAGCAGGGATGGTAACAGTAGGTTATGATGATAAATAGTGAAGAAGTAACTATATGCGTTAAAGTTAATCACAACTTTCACTTTGCTAATTAATTACTGTTATCATATCAAGAATTTTCTGTTCTGATGTAGCAATTACGTATAATTTTTCAGATACGCGTGGACTCCGAAGTGTAGTATTTTTAAAAACGCAGAAATATTAAGAGACAGTGAAAATAAGTCAACTGCCTTTATGTTTTGATACCCGCTATATGATCACGAAACATCATAGTAGTCAAATGAGCAACGTTCATAGATAAGCAGACTTATTATAAAGATCATATTTTCACACCTGAGTTCTATATTTTATTATTTTTTACCTTTGCACTTCCCGCCTTCCTCAAGACATTATTATTATTTTAAATATATTTTTAATCAAGCTATTTATTTATTTATCTATTATTAATATGATATTAACAATAATATGTTAAAAATGAAATGGGTAAATTAATTATTGTTTTAATGAATTTATGGTGAATATATCAATGCGCTCCTGGACTCCTGCCCCTACTTTAAAAATCCCCTTACTTCCCGTTGTGGCAACCATCATTCGTTGCTCATAAGCTGAAGGGCTTACGGTTACGATCATCAGTTACGAATTTACGAGCTACGGATTTTAAAAAAAAAATTATTTAATTAATAAATTCTTTTTAAGTTTATAAAAAAATTTATAAATGCTCTTCGAGTATATGAACAAACAAAACTCTGTAACCGTCCAAATTCACATTTCTTTTTAAATTACTGGTTCTATCAGTCTAGCATTTATTCAGCTCGTTTGAACTATTATTTCCCTATCTAGCAAAACCATGACTCTCCAAGAAGATTTAAAAACTTTCTAATTAGATTTCTACAATTCACCACTTATCACTAATGAGTTGTCAAAAGGCGATAAGTATTTCAGTTACTTTTTTCTACACACTAATATAATTCTTCCAAGCTGATGATTAAGTTATTTATTCTACTAATAGTAAATCGTTAAATAATTATATCGATAATACATATTTGTAATTATGATACAAAATATGTACAAAATGTTTTGACATTTCCATCAGAGAATGTATTAGATAATTAATTTTAATGTAATTTAATTAGTAAAAAATTGGTCATTCTGGATATAAGAATTCAAATTTTTCTTCTGTCGTAAAAATTATAGATACATGACTTTCAGAGAAACAAAAAAAATAACTATAATTAGGGAAAAGTTTATGGAATGTAGAAGATAATAATATGCTCTGTTATATAACTCTCTTCGTTACAGTACATTACAGATAACTGTTTGTTCTTGTAATCGTACTCTATTCATTGTAAAAAAAAAAATAAAATAGCTCATTTTAATAACTGCAAGAATAATAATAATTATATTAAACGAATTTCTTCAAAAATTAAAATAGGAGAATTATTCATGTAATCTTTCTATTAAATTATCGACCAAACCTATGCTGCCTATGCTAGTAAAGGGATGATAAACCTGAATACATCAACATTCACGAAAAAAATATACCTAAAATCATGATTTTTGTGAATATCATAATTCATATATTTTCATCAAATAAAAAATGGTTTAATGAGGGTAGTCAAAAATCTTTTTTCTCTGCTTGTGGTTACTTGGTTGATTTTCATCCCATGTATTCTCGCCGTAGTTACTCTCACTTTTGGTTTCTTTTTTTTTTGCTGTCTAAGTACCCTCTTAGACTTGAGAACAGCCAAATGAAAAGTGGCTGCACATAAAAAATTGAAGAGCCAAATGAAAAGCTGGTATAAAATCAAACTGGCTCTTGTCATTAGATTGAATAGAAAACATATTATAGAATATTAATTGGTTGATCTGAATTTATATAATGTCATGTAACTTCGGATATATATATATATATATATATACGATTAAAAGGAAGAGAAGGAAGCGTGACAAAGGACAAGAATGTGTCTCAGTACACCGGTCGATCAGCAGCTGGCTGAAGAAAATCCTTTAAAATTCCAGGACAAATTTTAAAATCATTTAAAATCACTTAAAATTCTTAGAAACGTTTGAAATTTTTTTAGAATTTCACGACAACTTTAAAAAATCCCTTAAAGTTTCATGAAAACCCTTAGAATTTCTTAAAATTCCACGATAACATAAAAATTTTTTTTTTCCCTGACATGTGGTCATCCTGCACTCTATTAAAGTAGTAGCGACTAGCTAGACGAATGCAACTTTTTGAAAATTCTTTCAAAATGATTCAACTAAATTCATCATCTTTTGCCCCCATTTTTGGCCCTTGTTTCCTCCGTCCCTGAAAGAGAGGGGGAAATCCAGTGTGAAAGAGCAAGAGAGCCAGAGAAAATCTTCAAGAGAGAGGGTAAACGTGTCCGGCTAGTCGAGCTCATGCACGCGTAACATGCGAATCTTGACGTTCATGACTCGTGCTCCATCGTGCTCTTCGCCATCGTCAGTCTATCTCTCTCTATTATTTCTCCGGAGACATCGCGAGTCGCGAGGACTAATCTTTCTCACAAAATCGTTGCAGCGTTGATATTGTTGCTTTTGCTTTGTAAGTCTAGAGGCGTCTACTTGCGCCTTGCCGCGACTGTCCATTGACCCTGAGCACTGAATAATAAAAATGTCTGCGTTGCTCCATTATCGCATTAAACACCTGCAGTCCAGCACCTTCCGATGCAGCAACCATCAATGACGACTTTAGAAAAAGTTATATTTCATTAGAAAAATTAGATCTTACAACAATAAGAGTACATGCTGGAAGAAAAGATATGTGAAAGAATAGGTGTATTGTGTACAAGAGTGACATTTAAGTGCACGTGTTTTCAAGTGTCAAAAAAGAAGTGAGTGAATCTTGAGTTGACATCAGCAGTATATATAAAGTCATCAATGGATAAGGGCGATCTGAAAGCTTTGTTCTCGATGGACCATCTTTAGTTTTGACATACTTGTTAGAAAAGTGAATCAATCTCTAGGGTGGTGGGTGGATTTCACTACAATTTGAGAATTGTTGAGAATCGCGGGTCGATATTCGGGTTCACAGTTCGACTCGGTTGTTCCATTTTGTTCTAGTAGGGTTGAGGTCGGTAGACTTCGGGATACGATCGAAGCACGAGATTTTGGAAGGATGCGAGGGCGCTTCGATACACCCCCTGGATTCTCCTAAATTAAAATACATACTCCAATTTAAAACCAGTGAAGAGTGTGTGCTACGAAAAAAACGTGTGATAATTTGGGCCAAGATGTTGTATTTTAGCAGTCTTATTGTCGGCGAAGAGTTTAAATCGGAGAGAGTGCTCCTTTGGGAAAAAGGAACGCGGCAGCTTGGCTAAAGGTTAGGTTAGAACGCTCGTAAAGAGGGTTTCTCTCTTCTCGAGATCTTAAGGCTGTTTGGAGCGTGTCAAACTTCTGGTCCGCACAGCTTGCTCCTGATTGTGTTGTCCATCTGCAGCTCAGAATTGCAGGGCAAGCTGGGATCTGAGAAAGATGCCGTGGTCCAAGCGAACCGCAAGCAGCGGCTCTCGTTCTACTGTCATTGCAGTAGCTCTCAACCTCACCCTTCTATTGGTTGGTGTGCATGGCCAAGCTGAGGACACCACCAAGCAGATGATCAGCAGTCCTCTCCCTCCCAACGGAAACGACAACGATACTAACCGAGGTAAATAATTAGGGACTCGGAACGAGCTCAACGAGCTTAATTTCGTCCCTTTTTAATGCCATCGACGGTACTCGCATTCGAGGAAAAAAGAAATCCTCAAACTGGCTCTGGAGTCTATATACCTATATATACATATATATGAATATCAATGCAGAGGTACCAGATGCGAGTATCCACTTTCAGGTCAATTCCATTTAGGCTTTCGGGTATTACTGAGTTTCCAGCATGCAAAATCTACCATGTTATCGTTTAAAACTCCTTCTATGTTCTATACTTGAGTTTATTTTAAACTTGCATATGTTTGCATATGTTTCTATTTTTAGGAATTCTTAATCTTGGTGAAGATATTCGGAGGGTGATACACCACAAGTGACAAGTGACAAGTATACCCCAAGCATGGAACTTCCAGCAGGGATCATAACATATTATACCTTGGAAAAACCATTAGTAAATTATTATTTTTTATTAAATATCACTAGTTTGTACTTGGTTCATTTGTGGTGGGCGATCCCCCTCATTTGCCGCAGGGTGTCTGCTGTACGGAAATTTAAGGAAATTCGGGAATTGAAAAAAAAAAAAACGAGAATTGTTCTTCATTTTATTTTTAATGCAGAATAATCAATCTAAATATTTTTATTTGACACTTGCAACTTTTTTTAAATCTCTTGAAATCTTGAATTATTTTCATATCCTTTAAAAAGAAACTTTAAAACAGAGAAAAAATCTATTAATTGAATTTAAAAAGTTACTTATGATATGCTATAAAAATTCCCAAAATAGATTAAAAATATCTTTGCCATAATGTGATTATGATGGCACTTTTTGTACTCGACAAAACTCTATATCAAAACTTCATCAAAACTTCTGCATTGAAACCGACTATATTCAAAACTTTCACTTGCACCTGCTAAAAAATTTGTTAACGTTACACGCGTTTACTTGTTTTCAGTATCTAAATTCACTTTAAGTATGCATCACATAAACGATGTTTATAAAGCCATACTATCAACTAAAATATGCAAGAACTGCCGTACATTATTGTCATACCTATGCGGAAAACGTATAGGTGCAGTGCTCAAGTGGAGTAAAACCGCAAGTTTTCTATATATGACAGCATATTTAAAAATTATCAGGGTAGTGCGAAATATGTCAGGCAAGTTATTATGAGAAGAATTATAGGTGTGGCATTATTTATTGATTAAATCCGCAGTATTTCAAAATGAAAAAGAAGATTTTAATTCCTTGAATTCAGAAATATTTCCTCGATTGTAAGGGATAGAGATATATGTGTCAGTGAACAATGGGACATAAAGAAGATGATGCTGACAAGACAGCAGAACGTAGTCTTTTGATCGCTTATAGAAGCAAAAAATAAACTGTGTTTGTCTTCCCGTTGAAAGACAAGCTTGTCTTGCTGAAAGATTGACTCTCTTCTTATCATCCTCTGAAAGATCATTTTCATCTACAAGAACTAAGCATTCAATATACGCTAAACGATTAAAACAACGCTGCTTATTTTTCTAGGTAATAAATAAGAATGAGAAATAATATTTAGTAACTTAATAAATAATATATGTTTAAAAATACCGGACTATAGACGTGTCATTGCAGAATATAATGATTAGACTCAAATTATATAGAAGGACATTCATTTTAGAACATTTTTTCAATTACATAAAATTTAATTAATCCATTAATAGCTCGGAAAATACAATGTCACTTGTTTTAAAAAAAGGCTCGCTGTAACTATGTATGTACTTGGATCACTTGACATTTTTACGTTTTTCCATCGTCAAGTCATATGTAAACAGTGTATTAATTTGCTAAAAAAAACTTTACTCCAAGGGAAAAAAAGTCGTTACCAATAACGTACCTTACGGAAGACTTCACATTTAACATTTTTTTAATGAAAGTTATTTTGTAAGTATCCATATTTTTAATTAGATTCTCCATAAGGCTCTATTTTTGTATTAGAATTTTAATTAAAGTTAAATATTAATTTTAGAAAAATGTATAAATGCAGGATGTCCAGGAATTGAAAAAAATTCCAGAATTGTTCTATAATTTTATTTTTGATGCGGGAAGTTGATTTCCGGTTTGAAAAAACTTTTCCGGATAATCAGTCTACAATTCTACATAACTTTATCTGCAACTTGCTACTTTTGTTAAATCTCTTAAAATCATTTGAATTATTTTCAAATTCTTTAACAAGAAACTTTAAAATCCCGTGAAAAATATCCCTAGTAATTCCTTAAAATTATGCAACTGATAATAATTTATTTCCTACGCATTCTTTGCAAATTAACTGCTTTACTTTTTCTTACTTAAAATTGGAAATCTTAAACATTATTTTAAAAATTAAAAAATATAGTTTTTAAATAATATTGCAATCGAGCAAATTACGCACATGTCGCAACCCACTATGCATTGTATGATAATTCTAAACGGGAATTTCGTGGGCAAAATTTTGTAGACACCCTGAAATGATATGTATCACATATCATTTTTTTAATTGATTGAAAGGATGCATAGATAAATATCTGTTGAATTAGAAATTAAAGACTGATCGCACGTGCTCTTCAGTGCTCTTTTTATCCGATGATGTAGAGTGCATTCTCCCAGAGAATTCCCCTTCCTCTTGAAATTATATTTACACTCGAGTCTCCCAAATATCAAGAAATTTTTGCCAGAGGTTCTCCCAAATGTCAAGAAATTCTTTATCCTCTATAGTCACATCAATTGCGCATGCGTATTGCGTATAATATAATATTTTTTAGCATTTTAAATTGCGCGCGAATAGCAACCAATCAGATGCCGCACGCTTTGCGTTCGGCATCTGATTGGTTGCTATTCGCGCGCAATTTAAAATGCTAAAAAATATTATATTATACGCAATACGCATGCGCAATTGATGTGACTATAGAGGATAAAGAATTTCTTGACATTTGGGAGAACCTCTGGCAAAAATTTCTTGATATTTGGGAGACTCGAGTGTACTTCTCTCTTTCTCGCTTAGTAGAATGCGCGTGCGCTAATTTTAATGACCCTACAGGATTGAGCTTGTCTTCAGGAGCCTTATACTTATAAATAATTTATTGTAAAATACAACAAAGAAATGGAAGAATTCCTCTGAATTGAAAATCGAAATGAGGGGGTGATGAATTGATATTTGTAAAGTCCGTTTTTCTACACACAAGAGAAAATCTCTTCTGCAATTTTCATCCTCTGCCACGCCTTTCGAACTCGGAAATTATCGCTATATGTTGAATGTTGAATGCTAAGTATGTGGAATATACATTTTCTACTCATACTATTTACATCGAAACGAATAGCGTGAGAACGACGAGAAACGATTCTAGAGAATTCATTTAGCGAAATTCAAATTTGTGGTTTATGAAATTAAAATCTTCTAAAATTTATGTATTTGTCGATAAAACTCGTTTACCTCTTTTGACTGCAAATAAATACAATACACACTTAAGAAGACATTTTATAGTGATGTAATTAACAATATTTAATATTTATTGTCTAACTTCATTTCTTTCTACAATTTTCTCTTAATTATATTATTCTCGCCGTAAAAATTCTATAAAAATGGAATAATTGTGCTTATATTAATGCATTGTGTTAAACATGTTTTCAAAATTGAATGTTTACAATGCTTTTCAAGTGTGATATTCACTATGAATTAATTTTTGAGTTTGCGTTAAGAAAATCCATCAAAATGACATTTGCAAATTTAATATATGCAGAAAGAGAATGGATGATTCCCACATGTGGGATGAAATATCGATCATAAATCCGTCTGTTATTAAATCATGACTGAAAACCTTCATTTTCAATGCACAACTAATATTTTAACATAATCAAGTAACTCCAACTATAGTAGGACTCACTTGCGTTTATTAATGACACGCAATAGTTTCTGCTTCGCGTGGCGATTAATTAAATCAAATACAGTCCTGTGAGTTGGCGTAGGCAACAGTACATACAATGACAAGTATTCAAGAAAGAATTGGAAAATGCTCAGCTGAAAATTAATCTCTATGTTTTATTTGTTTTTCATATTTAGAAATATTTTTAATACATATAGATACATATATTATTTCATATTAAAAAAAATGTATAGTTGGATCAATTAACACGACTTCAATCATGAATGAAGTTTATTTAGGTACACATTAGGCAGAATCTAAACGTACGGACTTTTTGTACCTAACAAACTAAAACGGCTTAACTTGAATCCATTAAAAGACCTTAAAATTACTTAATATCCCAAAAAATATCGTGAAATTCGTTAAAATTACTCAAAATCCCGCAAAGTATCGTTAAATTTCTTAAAATTATTTTAAATCCCATGAAATCTCATAAAAGTTCCTAAAATTACATACAATTTCACAAAATGAAATTCCTTTAAATTTCGTAAAATCCCTTTAAATTTTTTTAAATTGTATAAAATCGCAATAACTTATCAAATTCCTTAAAATTTCTGAAAATCTCAGTAAATTTCATAAAATTCTTTAATTGAAATGCAGTGAAATCCTTTAATATTTTTAAAATTTTAATCAATTTTGTAAATTCGTCACATTCATACAATTTGCGTAATTTTTCAAAAAACCAATAGGGTTTTCAATAACAATGTCTTCGATATTTTCGAGATACATATATCGTATCATATAATATATTGCTATTTAATGCTTTGTGTAAATAAAGAAACGTAATTACGTAATACGTACGTTAAAAGTATCTAATGTACTTTTATTAACTTTAATCTAGATACGTGTAGGTTTAACCAACGTTTTTAATAAGAAAAATTTGTATATGTGCAAAGACAAGAACAGTTTTTTTTTCGACGTTTCATATAAGGCAAATACACTAAGAACAGGTTTTTATTTTTTTTTTGTGGGATTACGTGAACGTTTACGTTCATGGTTGAGACAAGTTTGATTCGTATTACGTACAAATGTACACATTTTGAATTACGTCCAAAGAAAAAAATTCCAAAGTCAATAAAGATATTCATATAATGCTGCATCTCTTCCGATTCTGCTGTGGTTTTTCTCGTTTATTCTCTTCTTTTTTCCCCTTCTTAGATCCATCCTGCAGTTATGTTGTAATAATTTTTCAAGAACATCATTTACATTGAATTCTGCTTGAATTTATACACACCAAATATTTTCTCTAAATTTGTATATTGTGTAATGTAAAGACATTTTTTTTGCACAGACTTTGAGTTTCAAAATTCTTAAATGGTTCCTTTGATAGACTATTCGAATATCCAGAGCCAAGTGCTAATCACATCGTTGGGTTCCTTTCACTTGTCCATCGTTATCCTATACAATACACACCATGCAATACCGGGAAACTTTCACTACCACTATGTTGGAATACCAATGTTTTTTTCAACCAGTTTACGTTCTGGTCATCTCGCGTAACATATAACTCCCTTAGAACTAAGAATAAACTAGAATAATAATATTGTATTTGATAGTATACGTATCGTAATAACTAAAATAAAAGAGAATTTTCAAACTTCTACTTAATTTATAAATGAAAAATTTAATTAAATTTAGTTATTTTCAATTGCTTTGTGACTACAGTAAAAAAATTTCAAGATTCTAGACGCATTGACACATTGTGAGTCTAAAAAAAAATGTTGAATGAAGGCAGTGTATGGAACACTCCTTTGTACATGCAGGAGGCTTTTCTTAAAAGGCTTCATAACATGTCTTCAAACATCAAAGGCACGCGCATATTTTAAAGAGAAAAAATAAAAAGGAAGCCTAGGGAATGATTTTGTGTCACTTTTGCCATTGAATTTAAAATGTATGTATTCTAGAAGTCTGAGATTATTTATTTCTGCAGCGTCTTACTGTTGCATCATAAAAATATTATTGAATAAATAATTTTGTACATTTTAGGGTATAAGAGCACCAATTGTTAAGCACACCTTTCTAATTTGTTTAAAAAAATAGGAAAATTAAAATATTTAGGTCCAGGATATCTTCTGTGTGGGAATTTAAGGAAATGTGGGAATTGACTGGAAATTTTCCGTGAATTTCGTGGACAAAATTTATTAGAAACCGTGATTTAACGTAGTCTATTCGAGATACTATTATATGAGCAAAATATGATAGGAATTTTCATTTTCCAGTGGCTTAAAGCAAATTAGAAGGGGATGCCAAGAATAGGTGAAGGTGCCAACAATAATTGGTCCTCTTATCCTACTATATGCGGACTATTTTTGTGGAATATTCCATAAGAATTCCAACATTTTTGTAAAATGATAGTTATTGTTTCAAATGAAGAGAGGTCAATCGTGTAAAGAAAGAAAATTATTAATGAAATGACCTTTTTTGTAGAATAATTGCAATAATTTAAGTTTTAATTGATGCGGCTGAGTCACAGCAATGGGGACGTACTTAACTGCACATTAGAGTAACTATAAAGCTATGTTGCAAATCTTAGTCAAGCTCATTTCCTTATTTCTCTTCAGTTTGCGATAAATTTTAAAAACTCATTTTAATTCTCTGGTGTCACTTTGTTGTTTTATTTTTGTCGCCATTTCAATGATACTTTTATTTATTTCTTAGGGGCATGTGGTAATTACCATAAGAGCAAATTTAGTTTCGTCAACTTTATTCTCGCAATAATAAATATTTACCTCTGCTTCGGTAGAGGTAAATGGCCTAGTTATGGTAAGTAATATGTGTCCTTAATTAGTTAAAATAATAACAGAATAAGGAATAATTCGAAGAAGGAAAAATTTATTTTTTTGCAATAGAAGAAAAGATAGAAGATAGAGACTTAGATAGTTTTTCAGAAAACTTTGAAGGTAATAGTAAGTTTCTTGAATTTTGCATTAGTTCCATCTCGTGGTAAATCATTTCATTTTTTTAGCACAAAAGCAATGCCACTGTGCGAGTAAGTTTGCAGAGGTCAAGTGTAGGTAATATCCTTTCAGTGAAGAAATTGAAATCTCTCAGGAGACGACATTCACCACGGAGTATAAACAAAAGTTTTTAGTCTAGAGTTTTTTTTACCTCTAGTCTGCGAACTTTGCTTTCTTCCGGTGGAAACGGACAATACTAAAGACGAGTCAATTTCAATGTTCAAACCAAGAGGAAATGTGTCTTTAGCTGTGATGCTCGTCAACTTTTCGCAGCCAATTATGTGGAACTTTAATTTATAATTTACGAATTATTACTTATTTCACAAGAAGTGAACGTATTTTTTATCACTTTGAGAGGATTTATTAATAGAGGATTTATGAAATAGTATTTCGTTGCGTCTACTTAATTCCGAGATAACAGACTTTCAACAAGAGAAGGCACTTTATGTGTGCATCCGGTGCTTTCATTAACTATATCTAAGCATCGCTTTTTGCATGATTGCGATCTGCAGACTTTATATAGTCACTGTGTGCATTACTAGCATTATCTAATTCATGCTAATTCTAAAAGTCGACGCCCGTCCGATACATATTGAGTTATTGACTCATATCGCATTTGTTTTTTCGATTATAATGTTTTTCTATGTAGGATTATCAGTTACTGAAGAAATAATCTGAGAAAATTGTTTATCTGTTGCTGTATAATAGGGTGGCTCAAAAAATTTAAGTTCCCTTGATTTAATTTTTCCATTTTTAATAGAATCTATTTTTGATATATAATGTAATCACAATCTCTTTTTTTATGATAGGATTATTTGAATGTCTGAAAAATCTTAAAAATTTGGTATATTTGATTTAAAACTGAAAATTATAACAATTGCTCAACAGATGTATCTGATTGGTTTTCTTGACATTTAAATATTTAATGCAATGCTATAAACGTATTTAAAATTTGTATAAATAAAGAAACGTTCAACAAGGTGCGTTACTTTGCATTATAGTTAACAAAAAATTGTAAGAACGCGTCATCTAATATGTATACATATACAATGATTCTATAAGATTTAATTGAATTAATTTGAATTGAATTTTATGAATTAAGTTACGCGCGGGATGTATAACAAATCGACAACAGTTCTGTAACCATTATGGAGTAATTATAAAATACTTTTACATAAGTGATTTGAAAAAGTGTTATGTAATAGATATTTTTACTTTTTTTTTTTATTATTGTTTCAGTATAAAATTTTACAGATTGCAAAAGTTAAGATTAAGCATTTTTTTTATCTGTGGCATGTTATGAATATAATGTTTGTTTGATTGCAGTTCCGAGTAAGCCACTGGATGTTTCTGCACGTGGAATTACATCCTCCACCATAGAATTGTCATGGTCCAAGCCTGAGTACGCGAATGGGGCCATCAAAGGTTATCGAATTTATTACATGCATTCCAATTACACCGATGTCGAAACTTACAAACTCTCTGATGAAGATCCCAAGAATATCCAATTCACTCTGCCGAAGCTTCGTAAGTATTTTAGCTTAGTTTTCTCGACATTATTATACAAAATTTAATTCTATCATAAAATTTCTAAAATTTATAACTTTTTTATAAAAATAACTTTCTTAATAACCTATGATAATTATTTCAAGTTTGATAATCGAGGCCTATATGTATATCTTACAGAAAAAGTTAATTCCTTTATCGAGTATCAAGAGCATATTTCTGATTATTGGGTTACGACTGATTATACTGTTTACATCTTTTAAGACGAAGCTTTCACGTTTTCTCCAGCGTGTCAGAAGCAATTATTCGATTTCTGGGTTACAATAAAATTGAGCCTCTCTTTTCAACAGTGTAGAATATGCTTTATGGCAATTCCGTTATACTAACCACTAAAATTAATATATGCAAATCATAAGTATAGAGCTATGTGAGTTTCTATGATGTTTTTAAAATTTTCCAAACATTTATACAAAATCTAGCTTGATAGACTGTAGGAAGTATTATGATGATTATACTGTTATTAACGTATCTTTTGAGAAAGAGAAATAAAGACTACTAAAAATTCATAAAAATGTTCTTTAACTTTTAGTATTTTTACGTTTTTCAGTTCCCTTCACCGAATATAATATATGGGTGAAAGCCTTCACGTGGAAAAATGAGGGTGAACCATCAGATCACATAATGCAGAGAACTGATATTGCTGGACCCCATCATCCAGTTATTTTGAATCTCACTTGCCAGGCTGAAGATGCAATTTATGTCCATTGGGCTCGACCTGCTACTTATTGGAATTCCATTGATTATTATTACATAAACTATCGAACGGAAAATGCGAGGGACTATGACGAAATCGAGCTTTCGACTGATGCAAACCATCTTGAGAGTGGAGTGAGTATCACTATTACCTATTTTATATTAATATATCCGCCTAACATTTCGAAATTAAATATTTCGAGGAAAAATACGGAAATTATCCGGGAATTCTCCAGGAATTTCGTGGCCAAAATTCAGTAGATACCTTGTAACTTGGATAGATATATTGCAAAAACTCAATTATTGCTTCCTCATAGAGGAAGCTTTGTAGTGGTGACAAAATCCAGTTTCCAAAAAAAGGTTTTTTTTAACATATTTCAAGGACAAAAGTTGATACAACTTCACAGCTAGTTTTTAAATATGTACATATAT
This sequence comes from Synergus gifuensis, assembly GCA_904066015.1. Classification (NCBI taxonomy): domain Eukaryota; kingdom Metazoa; phylum Arthropoda; class Insecta; order Hymenoptera; family Cynipidae; genus Synergus; species Synergus gifuensis. The sequence continues at coordinate 62,144 of CAJFCO010000035.1, forward strand.
ACATATCTGTACCAAAACAAAATTGTTTTGAATATCAATAAAGAATTCTGTAAGAAAATACAAAATAACATATCTGGAGTGGAAGCTTAAGATAGTGTTCTCTGTTTGGAATTTCAACTAAATGATTAATGATTTCAGACGACAATTCCGAATCTCACGATGAATGCAATGTACGAAGTGACCGTGCAAGGAGCCACAAGAAGTGTGGTGAATCCTTTGGAGATAATTCGAGGAGACAGTACACTACCAAGAAAGGTTCTTCTTGCTCGAGACTGTGACAAAAGCCCACCTCTTATGAGAAGAAGCAGCAAAGAACTGAGTGCTGGTGTTATTGCTGGTATGGTTTGTGCCTGTTTTGCTGTGATGCTGGCGATTACTTCCTTTGCACTGTGGAGGTGAGATTTATCGTGATTTATCAATGAAGCCTCTCACTCTACCCTTAATGAGAATTTTATTCCCATCATTAATTTTCGACCCATATTCTTTCATTATCATCCACTTTCATAACGAAAGTTTGCGAAATTATCTTGAATTAATTGCCTCTCATACTTTTCACTCAGGAATGAAAATTAATTCTAGAGTGAATTCCATAATTAAATTTAATACTAAAATCGTCGTTTTAATTGATAAATTTTAATACAAACTTCCTCTCTCTCTCACCTCTCTCGTTTTCCTGACATGTATTGTCTTTCCTCCCACATAGTAATCTCATTTGCACCAAACTGTCAAATGATAAATACCAATTCAGATACATTGTATCTTACCCGTGACTGGCCCATCAATAGATAATAATTGTATAAATAGAATCGATAATGCTAGTCGCAGACTGGAGATTTACTGCTGTTGAATGTCAATGTATTTTTAACAATCTCACCAACACTATCACGAAATTTTTCTCCGGATAATAAATTCTTATTAAATCAAAGAAAGCTTTCATCTTCCGTTTAATTTTAATGGTTTCAAAACTAAAAATTACAAATTTTATCTGGATCAAAGCTGTAATTTCTAAAAGATGTATAATAAGAACATTGTAGAATTAGGTGTGAGTGTTTAAGATTAGTCAAGGATAAACTTTAATCAGGTGTAAAAAAAATATTTACTTTTCATCAGATTCTTGGGTTTACTTAATCGGATTGTCGAGCTTACAATTCAGTTATAAAAAAACTTTTTTTAAATCACGTAATATAAGAGTGAAAATTAAATCTATATTTACCAATCCTAAATAAAATTCTTCTTATGTTGACTAAATCTAGAAATTCTTTATAGGCTGTGAGTTTGATTAAGAATGATTCAGGAGGTTAATTAATGTGTAACTAAAATAACAAACAGTGATGTGAGAATGAAATGAAAGACAGATCGGGAACACATATAAAAATTCAATACTCGTTGAATCGTTCCTATAATAAAATATATAAACGACATTCGGACAGATCCACACGCGCGCTATACACCGACGTTTCTTACTCGTTTTCTTATCTCTGTCTCAACGATAACGACACTGACAACTGCGGAATAATATTTCACAGTGGAGAATTGAGTTGAGAGTAGGAGAGACCGTTTTGGTCGACTTGAGGACCTAAATTGTGCACGTATTAGGCGAATTTTCTTGTGACAATGAAAAGATTCAGGGACGCCAAGCTGAATTATTTCTCGCCGATTTCGAATAATATTCGCCGGATTATACCGTAAGAGACTTTCTAGGTTTAGATTCGTTCAAGAGTCAACGGTCGAGTGCATATCTGTCGATCAACAATACCATCTGAAAGTTCTGTTCTTTGTATTCTCACGCGATCTAATGAACTTGGTTAATAATAGCTTTCTTACATCACAAAGGTTTTTTACTATCATTCTAGTGCCTCCCATTTTACGCAAGAAAATTTGACCTAAATTTAATCACTCACTGTTGTAACAATGACTATTTCCGTAAACCAGAATTGAACCGCCGCATCGTAGTAGGGGATATAAAATTTCTTGGTTCGAATGTAAGCGGATCCTGAAAATTTAAAAATTATAAATTTTAAAAATATTTTTTCATATTATGCAGGCAAGGAACTTACTTAAAATAAATTTCCAAAAATGAAAGTTAAAAGAAAATTTCAAAAAAAGTAAACCATTGCACTTGGACCAAGAAATTTTATATTCCCTTGTACGATACGGCTCTTCAATTTTCTCATCCAATTCTTATTCAATTCTCGTCCAAGATTCATTTATCGTTTGTTTGGTGTCTTAAAATCTTTGACATTCATTTGAGTCTTTGAAAAGTTGAAAAAATCGGAAAGAATGAAAATAGGTTTTGCTAAATTTTGAATCGTTTCTTATCAATGACTAGCAGATAAAACTTATCAGGCCATGTGGTAGGCCCGTTTTCAGAAAGTGCTTTCACACTGCTTATTACTATCTGGATTACCCGCCAAGGAATGTCCCGACTCTTCAGGAATGGGAAAATAGTGAACAGGATGGGGAGAGAACAGCAGTAGCTGTTCAACACTTTGCTCAACATGTTGCATCGTTACATGCCGATGGGGACATTGGCTTCAGTAAAGAATATGACGTTATCCAATCTGATACTGGAGACTACACGGTTGAAAATTCACAGTTCGCTGAAAACAAAGCGAAAAACAGATACCTGAATATTCTTGCCTGTAAGTAACTTGAAGTAGTTTCTGTTATCCGAAGACCTTGTGTTAAAATGCTGATAAAAATACTATTGTATATTCTTCAATTTTCAAGCAATTCATTTTATTTTGAATTTTCCAGATGATCATAGTCGAGTGCAATTGTTATCTTGTGGTGGTGGGCCCCCCAAAAAGGGTCAGGATTACGTTAATGCGAATTATATAGATGGTTGGCAACGAGCTCGTGCGTACATCGGAACTCAAGGTCCCTTGCCTCCAACGTTCGACGGCTTTTGGCGCATGGTGTGGGAGCAACGAGTGTCCATCATCGTGATGATCACTAATTTAGTCGAGCGTGGTCGTGTAAGTTTTGTATAATCATACTGGATAATTCTTCGAGTTTTGCTCTTTATTATTCTGCCGGAATATAACCCTGATTGTTAAAATTTGTACTCCTTGAGCGCCGGACTGCAATTGAAATTCATGCGAGGAAGGTTGACAAGGCTGATATGTTTACTGATTAAAAGTTTTTTCAGTTACATACTTTAATCAGTTTTCTTTTTACAGAGAAAATGCGACATGTACTGGCCTAAAGAGGGAACAGAGACTTATGGATTTATTCAAGTCAGTTTGACGAAGGAAGACGTTATGGCCACTTACACCATTCGTACCTTGCAAATTCGTCATCTAAAGGTAGTGCAAAACAAATTTATCCATCGATTTTCCTATTTTAAATAATACCTTCTCTCATGAGAATCGCGTAGCGCGCGTGCTGGTTTAATAGTACAAATAAATGTTAATATAAATGAATGTCATTTCTATCTACTTGTTCTAAAATAAATTTAATTTCTATACTTTAAGCAGATCAAGAAAAAGAAAAATGGGACCAACATGGCCGAACGGACAGTTTTACAATATCATTATACCGGATGGCCTGATCATGGAGTTCCGGATCATCCTCTCCCAGTGCTTAATTTCATTCGTAAATCATCAAATGCTAATCCGTCTGATGCGGGACCTATTATTGTTCACTGCAGGTACCTATAATCATATAAAAGTTCTTTGCCAAACTTTTCCTATAATATGTTTCATTAACTTGTTTAGTGCTGGTGTTGGTCGGACGGGCACCTATATTGTGATCGACGCAATGCTGAAGCAAGCGAAAAGTAAAGGAGAAATCAACATTTACGGATTTTTGAAACACATCCGTAGTCAGAGAAACTTCCTCGTCCAAACTGAGGAGCAATATATTTTCATTCACGATGCTCTGCAAGAAGCCATAGAAAGTGGAGAAACTAATATAGAAGTTAATTATTTAATGAAGCATGTTCAAGACATGCTATGTCCCTCCAACAATATGACTAATCCCTGGAATAATTTGGAGGCACAATATAAGGTGCTGATCTTCAACATAAAGATAACAAGCAGGAATATGTGTAATCAAATTTTCTACAATCATTTTTTTTTATTTTTTACTTACAGCTTGTGACATCTTGGAAACCGAAAGACTTTAACTTGGTATCTGCTATGAAGCCCTGTAATCTTCATAAGAATAGAAATATGGAAATTATACCTATTGAAAATTCTCGTGTTCATCTTACACCTAAACCCGGTGTCGATGGAAGTGATTATATAAATGGAACGTGGTTTGCTGGTATGTTTTATAAAGAATGATAAAATATGAAAAATAGTGAATTTTTGAATAAAGAATCTTTCAATCTACAATTATCTGGCAGGTTTTCATCGAAATCGTGAGTTCATCATCACTCAACATCCTTTAGAGCATACAATAATGGAATTTTGGCAAATGATGTGGGACCACAATGCGCAGACTATAGTCATGTTGACGCAATGCGACGAGGTACAATTTTCAAATTTGTTATTCAAAAAATTTGTGCAATATTACCCATCTAGATCAAAAAGACCTCTCGCTAAACATTAACTTGTTACGGTTTTCATTTCTCTTGAAAGAACTGTTAAATTACCTGTAATTTATATAAAATTAATTTTTCACAGGAATACCCTGAGTTCTGGCCTATCGAAGGAAAGGACTTAGAATCAGAGACTTTTCGAGTGAGATTGTGTGGCATTAAGGAAACAGTCAGTGGAGTAGTTTTGCGAGAAGTAGCCGTACGTTCTTTACAAGACGACTACGAACTAAGTGCCAAAATCGTTCAAGGACCTTTAAATCAAGGAGGTCCTTGGCCTCATCATAACAATCCAAAAGCATTCGTTAATGTCATTCAAGATTTTCATAGAGACTATCAAAATGGACCCATCGTCGTTATGGATAGGTAATGTCTCCTTAATCTTAAATAATTTTATTCTTTTACTATAAATACTGAGAGAAAATTAAAAATGTCAGATTGAAAAATAAATTATCATTTTTAACATTTAATTTAATTTACACCTTCTATTTTAGGTTCGGTGGTATCGAAGCTGGACTCTTTGTTTTACTCACGACTATCACTAAACAAATTGAATTTGAACAGAGCGCCGATCTTTACATGTTTTCAAAGCTTTTATATATGAAGAGGCCTGGTATTTTCAGGTCTAAGGTAAGATTTTTTTTCTAATGAAATTTTAATTCTGTAAACGAAATATTATTAAAAAAATGTCTATTCTAATCACTTGTGTTTCTATTGCTGTACAGGAGGATTACATTCTGTTGTATCAGTGCCTTGAGTCGATGTTATCGTCGAAATCGAGAGTAGAGCCTGATCTCTACACGATGGCGAATGGTCACGTGACTGTAATGAACGAGGCAAATGAAATTAATACGGTAATTGCACCAGCTCAGCATATGCCAATGGACTATCCAGTGAAATTGCCAGTAATTCGGGAGTACGTGACAGTGGACCAAAACGGAGAATACATCCCTGATTATTCCATTCCAATCCACGTCAGTCGTACGAACGAGCGCGACTGTCCAACGAACGATACTTGCCTAATTCGAAGCGATCACATGCTTTCAGAAAGTGCTTCCATGCAACTTTGCAATGCCAATTTCACGAGTCATCCTGGTGCACCAATCACTATCGATGTCAACGGATGTGTCACCAATGGCAACATGAGAGTACCGCCTGAGGGTATGGAAGCCACTTGTATGATGGCACCACAATGATGGAGCCCAGATTCATTACTTGCTACCCAGATTAACCCTGAAAATTCAAGACGAAGAGTTTGCCTCTAAGAGTCATTCCCTGGCTTCTTAATTTGCCAATTTTCAGAAAAGGAAAAAAGAAAGAGTGAGTAGTGAAACTATAGACTTTCCCCACCTTCTTATTTCGTCGAAGAGAGAGATCCCGTTTTGAGTGAATTATCATTGATCAATCACGGTTTAAGAACTCTCATGATTCGAGGAGATTTCGAAGGGCTTTTGTATATAGAATGTTCGATAGGGCGAATGAACTTGTCGAACTTGGTTGAATGAAACAATCGTGACCGAAATGTCTTTCTTTTATACTCAGCGACTAATCTCGCAAATACGTGCGAAATGAGAGATTAAAGCGTGATGTGGTATCATTTCCTAGTCCAGTCAGAGAAAACATTTTTATTCATTGCAATATGAAAGAAAAAGAAGAAGAAGAAATCGTTTGTAAATAATCGTACGGACCATCCGACAGATCTAGTTGCCAAAGAATTTAGTCGATAATGCGTAACTATAAACACTAGGCGTATCTCGAATTCGGTTAGAAGGAGGATGAGGAGGAGGAGGGGAGTAATGTATTATATCGAATCGTTTCTCCAAAGGCGCTACTCTTTTCGGGTACCAATCATTATCTAATCCTGACCAACAATGCGTGATCGGCGACTAAATTAAATGCTTTTATGTCTAAGTCTTCACATCGTGATTATTTATTTATTAAATATTTTTACGGTGTTTGGCATCTTTTAAACTCAAAAGAAGTGCGTTAGACTTACTAAGTTACCTTGACGTTACTTAAGGGGTTAGATACAGTCGCAAGGCTAAAAAAAACGCTTTTTTGAGAATTTTTTTAAAAGAAAGTTTTGAATGTTTACAGATTAATGTTTATAAGTTCGAAAGATATATATTTCAAGAAGTTACAGCAATGCTTTCATTTAAAAACAGTAATAAACAACTGAGTTACGGCCAATATGCCAGAGGTCCAAAAAAAATTTTGTTTTGCGGCGCTTAAAGGCGTTGGACCCAAGTGTTAAGCTCAAAATTCCATTCTCCATTTTACTCAACGAAAATTATAGATAAATATTTTTTCGCTCTGTAGCGCTAATTTTTTTTTCAAATACAAGACTGCATATAGAGCGAAAAAATATTTAATTTCGATACTTTTTGCATAAAACGAAGAATTTAAAATCTTACTTCAAAATTCAATATTTTCATTTTACTTAAAAAATATTTGAATTAGATATTTTCTCGCTCTGTACGCATAATTCTAGTTAAAAATTTATTAATTATACAGAGGGAGAAAATTCAAAATTTAATATTTGCTGAGTAAAATGAAAAACGCGTTTAAAGTGTGCAGTGTGCAGCTGTGCACAGCTCAGCCCCGCGAGGCCGCTCAAGATGCGTCATATATCTCCGAAAGTTATGTTCCGATTTACTTGAAATTTTTACACAATTCTTTTGAAATGTTATACTTTTAGAAAATGCAAAAAAAAAACCATTTTTTCAAAATTACAACTTTACCTAACTCCTTAAGTAAAGATTTAAGTAGTTTTAAATACTGAGAACTTAAAAAGAGGACTCGATAAATTAGTAATATCCTTTTTTGTTAAAAATGATTTAACTAGCGCAAATTTAATAATCTTTAAAGCACGTTTTCTTACAACGAGAAATCAAGGCTCGTGTTTTAACCTCAAGGTACGTAAATGTAGCTCAAAAATCTCATGCATTTTTTCTATCATTGATCATTCCTTTCGATAGACTGAGGCGAGTTATAAAAAGACGTGAAAACATTAATTACAATTACAGATAGGTACTTCGCGACATTCTTGTTCAATTTGTTGTAGACACGTTGAAAAACGGAAATCTAGTTTAATCTCCCACTAAGAATTTTTTTTATTGTCTTTTTAAACTACTACAGTACTGCAAAAAAGTTTCTAGTAAAACGATTGATAAAAACAATATGACATATCCACATGCATTCCAAAAACAAGTATCGCAGAATTTTTTTTACAATTCTTTTTTTGTCAATAATTCTGCAATAAAAAAAAAGTTTTGAAAATAGTCCCAATGATGGGATTGTTTTTCTTAATATTTTCTTCATCACGAGAATTCAGTTTTATTCGGATTTACATATAGCAACTACTGATACCGATTGTAATCAATGAAATTGAAAATTGTCTGAGAAAGCTAATTTTCTAATTGTTACCTCGAGTTGTCATCACCTGCATTTTACGGTGAGATTAAGTAAAATTATTGATTCTCTGAACTTGCTTTAGTAAATCTAAAATTTTTACATTCTCATAATTTTTTACAATTATTTTTACCATTGCAATTCGTAAAAGCTGCAACTGCAAATACAAGAACCAATTTTTCCTTCTTTGGCTCATAAACGGGGGAGTATTGCAAGATTTCAAAAATGTTGTGAAGTGCAAAGTGATATTTTTCTATCTGGCAATACTCTTTGTGATTGATCGATTCATTTTCGCGTGAGATTTAATCGCGTGCTGACTGTCCATTGCGGAACCACTTAAACAATCTGCATTTTTGTACAATATACGTGATATTCATAATGCATTTTTATTAAAACAGTGTGTGAATGCGTTAAGGTTACATTTATACTACAAATACTTCAGATTCAAGATCCATTTAGATTAAAAACTCTCGTCAGTCAAATTCGTAATCGTTTGTCTTCTTTGCCACCATCTGATGGCAGGTTGATCCGCTCAAGATATAAAAGTATAATAAACTGTCCGACTAGCGCTTAATTTAGAATTTTCGAAAATTCGCCGATCTTTCCATGTTGAGTATCGAGTGTCGAGTGAAAAGACAAGACAACGAAAACAGCAAATTACTCCAATAAAAATAAAGCACCTGAGCGTGAAAAAGAGCCAGAATTTCTTACTTTTTTTGACATTTAGTATTTCCTAGGATCTCTGACAAGATCGTACCCAGCTTAGGTGCTCTTTAAGACTGAATTTTTAATTTTCGTTTAACGACGATTTAAGAGATAAGGGAATTCGAGAAATGAAAAGCGTTGAGTGATAGAAATGGAAATTTACCGAAACACAGTTACTCAAATTAATTTCTTAACTTAATCCATGTAGGCGTGTTAGTATACGATAATGAATCGAATGAAAAATTATTGCACTATTCAATTCTAAGGAAGAAATTACAGTTGCAGAACCTGTTTCAACCAGTCTGGAGATTCTTTGTAAATTATTTAGATTATATATCCTCAATAATTTTATTATCTTTAATACCTAAAAAATATCTTCCCGAAAGTGATTTAGCGATAATTTGTAGTTTTCAAACAATTGTTTCGATGTAAATTTCTGAGATAATAGAATTTCAAGAGTGATCGCTGTCGTAGGTGATTTAATATTCCTCCGAGAGCTATGCACAAAAAAGCCGTCCGAGATCGACCGAATAGCATTTCCAAAGTGGGTAATTCATTCAATCGTCGTCAGTTTGCTTCCCAAGAATTGCAGCGATCAAACGAAAATTTATTACAATTATGTGAAACAATCAAGATTTGTAAAATGAAGAAACTAAAAAACAAATAGCAATTCTGTGCAATCCGGTGAGTCAATCAGTCCCATTTGCATCCGATGTCTGTAATATATACCTTTGTGTAATATTGTTACAACCCGCATAATTATTAATGATAACATTAAGAAGAGAGCGACTAACGATTTATACATATACGTGTAATAATCACATATGTCCATAGCTATGTAAATTCGGAATAAGTTATATCTCTATCTAGATTATATATATATATATAGCTACCAAGGAAAAGGATTTTTCAGAAAGATCATTTTTTAAAGTTGTTCATTCATTTATGAATTTTTATATTCTTATTACAGTCTTAAGGACATGTACCATTATTTTACTTGATCATGTTCTTTTAAATGAACTTACTCATAAACGAATAATTATAATACATTTTCCTCCAAATTATTAGTTTATGAGTAGTTTCGTTTAAAAGAATTGGTCACGTGATATTTTGGTACATTTTCTTAATTTTTAGGGGGCTAAAAAATCTGCAGGAATTGTAGTATTAAATTTCAGATGTACAGAGAATCTTATATATGTAATAATGTAATATATGTATGAAGTTTAATACTTTGAAGAACGTGGTAGAAAGTAAAAAGGACGTTTATTAGTATTTTTTTTAGAAATTGTCTAATTTCTAATTTTCATTTTTTATGTGAAAATCAAAAGCACTTTGACTTTCGACACAAAACCTTTTCCCTGGTGCCCAATGACGATGTTAGAAATTGAATAAATGCGAAATATAGTAATTGGCAATTCTTCTTTCACGAAATCAATATTTGTTTATTCTGTTTCAAATCAGGGGAGAAAAGATAACTTAAAATAATAGGATTATTAAAATAATAAATAATTTAAATAAATAAATAAAAGCGGTATAAAGAGAGAAATCATGCTTTGGTTTTGTAAAGTTTTTTCTCTTTTCGACTGACGTGAGAATCTCTCCTGAGGCAAAATTTTTAATTATTACGAAAATTGTAAATGAATGAAGTTTGATGAATGTAGAAAATGCACTGCGCAGTAACTTGTAGTATCTCGAATTATGAAAGCAAAAAAGGCAGGCACTTTAGATTCTAGTCAGTATACCGTTTGCGAGATAAAGCACATGAATGTTCTTTTACGTTTCGTTGCACGAAGTTGACGATCGATTTATTAGAAAAGCAGTCGGTATATTAGATTTACTATAAATAATGAGGTGAACAAAGTGACGATTTCGCGATGAAGATCCAAAACTAAATGTACGTACTCACGAAGAGTAACACTCTCTAACTTCGGCCTCATTTTTACCCCTCAGATCATTGGAAATTCGTATTTTCACTAAAAACATCCTTGCTCCCTTTTTATCCGAAATACCGATAGTATTCTTAATTATAGATATTCATCCACTTTGGTTAAAAGTATAATTTAAAAATTGATTGTTCAAAAAAACAAAATATTCAAAAAAAAAAAAAAATGATGATTTGTATTTTTGATGAGAGCTGTGATTGTTCCGTTCGTTAATTTTAAAAATTTGGATGACATGTGAAAATACTTTTCTTCGTGTATAATGAAATAAAATCAAACAATTTTTAACGATGTCGTCGAAGTCATTAATTTTTTTATTTTATGATGAGAAGATATTTTAGAATGAATTTACAGATTCTTTGACTTACAGATTTTATATTCAGATCTTTAGTTCATTTTCTTCTGAAGCAAGGGGTTATTAAATTGAAAAAAAAAAAAACAATGGGTTTAGAAAAATACATTCTTTATTGTACATGGAGCGATAATATTATAAATGTCTTTTAGACAGTCATTCTTTACATCAAAGTCTCGATCTTTTCAACAGGGAATCAGCTTTACAATTACATTTTTACAAATCTCTTTTTTGATATTTGCTATAGTCTCAGACTGTAATGGTGAAGTCCTGAGGTGATTTTGAAAGTTGGCAGTTTTGGCCTCCCTTTTTCCTTTGGAGTCGAAGTTTCATGTCGATGTCACATTCGGCTTCGCTGGTTTCATGGGCATCGGTGAAACCAGTGGGAGGTTTCAATTCCAAGGTAGACAATTCGTTTCCCCAATCAACGCCTTTTTCTCGATGTCGATGCCTTGCATTCATTTGAAATTTTCGATGTGGATTTCCTTTCTCGAGAAGACATAACGACTCGACTGATTTTCTAATGTCCTTCGGTCGATCGTAGGTTGATAGCCTTCTGTGATTATTCACGGAAGGTGAAGCATTTGTCGAGTAGGGATGCATACCTGTCTCGGAAAGCTTCATCAGTGGACGAACTGGTTCCAACGAAAGATCCAGAGGTCCACCTCGATACCTTAATAGGTCAGAAATTATTCTCGAGATTTGAATTAAATAAAAAGTAAGAAGAATTTTGTCTACCTTTGTTTTTCTAGCCTAGGAAAAGTCTTCCTCTCAGAAATTGGTGACGGCTCTGTTGATGTACTTGATTCGTGCGTGTGGTACAGCACATCTGGAAAGCGACGTTGAAACGATATTGAAATTAGTGGAATGCCAGTTTTGACTAACTTGACACAGAAAACCGAATACTAACTTACTATGATGAACCGGCCTGGAAACAAGGGCTAATCGCTGATCTCGACTCCTCGGTCCAGAATTAGGACCCGGTGAACGGGCCATAATCGAAGCTGGCCCCGAATCCTCCAGATGATTCGAAGATTCAGTACGACTACTAGTACCAACTTCTGTATCACTGTCAGAACCCAAGGTGTCATATTCCTCTGATTCGGATTTGAAAGACTTGGATTTGCGACGGGCTCTTCCTCGAACCTTTGTATATTGGTCCACGTCACACTAAACAAATTACCACATTGATGGTATCAGTCATACATATTTCTTAGTATTTTTTTATTTATTATTTAGTTTTACTATTCTTACTCATACCTGGGCTCCCTGAAGCATGGTTTCACTCCTCTCGTAGAAATAGGCCTGTCTTATTGGGTTGGCAGAGAGATTTTCCTGTTCGGGGAGATGGAAGGTGGCGTATGGATAAATGTCTTCTGAATATTCGGGAATGCGTTCCAAAGCACTCTCTCGACAGGGTGACTGTTGACCTGGTTTTCTCACAGTTGCGTAATATTGTTCCCTTTGTTCCATATTATGCTTATTTTCCAGGGCTGCTTGGTTCTGAGCGTTTGGATCGTTTGATATCCCAGATCTCACAGGGTCTATAAGAAAATTTCCGTTAAGAGCTTTCTTTTCAATTTTAATTAAATATTTAATTTTTAGATTGTTACTAATTACTAAATGAAATAATTAATGGCAGTTTTTAAATATCAGAGTTTAGCCCCTCTCTCAAAACAACCAATATCACCTAATATATGTAATCATCCCTTTTTATTTTTCTATCAAAGTATTATACTTATGTAACTACTAAGGCAATTTTGATTCTTCAAGTTTCTGATGATGAGGAACATATGTATAATATGAGGAGAAAATGTCATGAAGAGAAAATCTCTGCCTCATTAATGTGCTCAGCGAAATCACGAGTTGAATTAATATTCACGGATTGTCTGCGTTAGACAGCACGAGCTCTTGAATACCGATAGGCATTCGGTCGGTTCAGAGTACTTTTCTCTGGTATAATTGGAATACGCTTCCTCGACATTTAGATACTCCATGGGGCGACAAGTGCTGCGAATAGTTATACACAAGAATGGATTCTTGAATTTTCTTCCGCCCACACTTATCGTACCCGCCATCGTACTCGTTATTTCCTTCCTCGACTTTTAATTAACGAATAACACCTGCTGGTCGGAAGTGAACTCTGTTTTATACATTTTTACAAATAATTGCCATTTAATATATTCTCCATTTTACTAAGATATTTATTTAGATCTATTTCTTCTTTAAACATTCAAAATATATCTGAAAATATATCTAATTTAAATTATGAATTAAAAGCCTTTTAGCTATTTAAACTATTTTCATTTCTGGAAAAGTTTCCTACTTTTGAAAAGTTATTAAAGAATAAGAGATGATGGCAAGGAAGAAAGTTTAATTAAAAACAGTATATTATAGTATGCTGTGTTTGGTGAACTTACGTGTTCTCAAGCAAAAGCATACACCAGCTATGGCCAGGATAACGGCGAGCAAGGATATCACGCTGGGAGCCAAAACTTGAGCATCAAGATATAAGGGCGTATCTTCAGCTTCCAGCGTTGGACCTTCCTGCATTCTTGTGTTCCCATTAGGCATTAAAGTACTGAATAAGTATTCAGCCTGTGTGGATCCTGCATTGTTGTAAGCGGTAATTCTCAACTCGTAATTTGTCCCACTTTCCAAATTTACTATTGGAAACCTCGTCTGAGGTGGTACATTGTTTGAAACTGAAATTAATGATCATTTTCGAATTTTCGATAATAAAATTTCATGACATGAGGGTTGTTGCCAGGATGTTGAGAACAGAAATGTTGAGAAAATCGTCAACAGGATGTTGACGATTTGCCAGACTAAAAGGCTATTCTATAAAATTGGATGCTTTAAAATAATAATAATAATAATAATAATAATAATAATAATAATAATATCTTACTTCTTTTTCCAATAATTGTATTTAAAAAAATGAATTTTTATTTCTCATGCATTTTACCCTTGAAATCTTTCCCTCTTAAATACAGTACCATAATTGAAGTTCTTTTTTCAACAGAAAATGAATGTAATTGAAAAAATAATGAAAACTGTAAATAAAAAGTCTAGATAAAATTGTACATAAAATAAGAAAATAACATACCATTCATAGAAATTGGAAAGGATCGCCATCAATACACGTGCAACAACAAAAGGATTCAAAGGATTCCCTTATCAGCTTATCTGTACCTAAGAGCCAATCACCGGGGAACCTCCTATATTCGACAACGAAGTAGAGCAGCAAACATCCACCATCTTGCCAGGAGGCCAACTCCAGAGTGACGGAAGTCAAATTTGCCCGCACAAGATGTTGTTTTGATGGTGGAATAGGTTTTGTTCCTTTCGTCCTTGCATTTTCAATTTCACTTGCACTGCCACTGCCAATTCGATTGAAGGCTGCCAAGGTGAATTGATACTTGGTACCACATTGTAGGCCTTCCAGAAGGTGAGTATTTGCCCTACGATCCAGCATGACCTCCTCCCATTCTGCAAACTCCTTTCGATAAGCCAATAGAAATCCTTTAATGGGCGATCCCCCGTTATCTCCCTGTTTCCATTGAAGTTGAACTGCATCGTTCGTCGTGCCCGTTGCCAGAAGAGTGGGTGGCGTTGGTGGAACTATGCGAAAAGTTTACCAATTAGAACTTGCGAGTTGAACGACAAAACAGGGTCGCATCGAACGGGATTTTGTCGTGTTTGTGAAGCACACAGAAAGATTATGCAACGTGACTCGTGTGCGCATTCCTTCATTTTTCTTCGGAAAGGTATTGGAACTTTAAAAGATCCAAGATACATCTCAATGCTGCAGGACATTACCCATTCGATGTCTTGCTTTCCAAGATCCAAGGAAACATTTCGAATTGAAAAACTTTTTTTTGAGTGAAAGAAAGTTTATCATTAAGACTGTTATCTAATGATTTAAGCTATTGAAAAATTTAATATATAAATGTAAATCTACATAAATTTAGATGGACTAAAAGTATAAAGAAACGTGAAACATTATAATACGTATCATGTATTTAAACCTTCACTAAGTTAAAATTAATCTTAATAGAATATTGTGTAAATTTACGTAAATAGATCTCGATTTCCATATTACATATTTATAATCAAACATATTCCATTGAATTTAATATAATTGTACTTATCCGAAATTATTAATACTTGTACAAAATCGATGTATGTATTGAAAATAACAAATTTAATATTGAACATGCATCAATAACTCGATCGTTGATACTAAATTATATTCAGGCTCAAAATTTTCATCCAATTAAGTTAAAATTCGACATTAAGATATTATGAAATACGAAACTGTACTATAATGAAATTTTTTGCGTAATATACCTTGAATGTGCAAACTGTAAATTATCTCGTCAGACCCAAGCGAATTCCTGGCATGGCAAGAATAGTTTCCCTCTTGAGTCCTTTGAACGTTTCGCAATATTAAAGTATTATCTGGGCCAACATCGAGCC
Source organism: Synergus gifuensis (assembly GCA_904066015.1). Taxonomy (NCBI): domain Eukaryota; kingdom Metazoa; phylum Arthropoda; class Insecta; order Hymenoptera; family Cynipidae; genus Synergus; species Synergus gifuensis. The sequence goes on from CAJFCO010000035.1 coordinate 77,577, forward strand.
TGTAATAATTTAATTATCGTTAGAATGCGATGATTATTATATTATAATTCATTATTGAGAATTATTCATATTACTAACTAGCCTATTAATATTTTTCTTCCTTCTTTTTTAACTTTTTTTTAAAATTGAAACTTGAAAAAAAGAGAAATAAAAATTCTGGTTTGAGAATATTTGAAAATAACAGAAAAATAATAACAAAGGTGTATAATGTACCTTTGTTGTTGCTTCTGCAATTTCAAGTCCCCTAGACGCCATTCAACAATAGGCCTGGGATTACCAACAGTAAGACATGCTAAGTTCACGTCCACCCTCCACGGTACTATGACAAGCACTCCAAAGGAGATAATTGCAGCTGAAACTAATTCATAAATCCCTCTATCTGCCTCTATGATTTCAATTAAAAATTTAATAATAAATTGAAATAAACTGCATGAATTAGTTTAAAATACGCTAAGCTAAAAAGCTATCAGTTAAAATAAAAATACAACTAAAAATATGTACATCATGAGGGGTTGACGACTCATGAAATCAGGGGTAGACTTGCATAAAAATGTACTGAACTCTCCAGAAATATCTGAAATCTCCTGAAATATCTGAATTCACTTGAAGACGTTTAAAGTAAAATCTGAAGGGATTGCAATATCCTGAAATATCTTCAAGTTAGAAGTAGGTGTACAGTCGATAGGTTGAGTTGTATAAGCTCTCGGTATATTATTTCTAAATATAGTAAACAGTAAGAACAGAATGAGATACTAACTTGTGGTACTCGCTTTAAATTTGATGACCGGAGTTGTAGGTCCTTGTCCTACTTTGGTGGAGGCAGTAACCCACGCTTCGTAGGATTCACGTAGCTTGAGCCCCACCGCATCATAGTGCAAGTTCTGCGCCGGTAGAGAGTCTTTAATGATCTTTACTTCTTGGCCCTGATCCAACACTCGAATGAAAACGGTATATTTTGCGAGAACTCCATTCGGCCGTCGAGGAGGAAGCCAAGATATCACTACTGCATCTTCTGCACTAGCCACGGCTTTCACCTTTTCTGGCGCGCCCGGAACTGAGAGAAAAACAATAGTAAAGTCCATTGACTCCTAATAGCTTAATAGTGCTTAAAACTAATATTACTTTCAAGGCAACTGAAGTTAATATTTATTTTTACTAGAAGCATATATTTTATCTGCTGTCTCATTTAAAAAAAAACATGTAAAGAAGAATAGAGAGAGAATTTGTGAGAATAGAGTGAACTTTCAAGAGAATAGAGAAACATGAACATGAGAATAATAACATAAAACTGAAATGCATGTCAATTTTAATTACAAAATAAGTATTCATTTATGCACACTCATGCTCCCAATATACTCATGTACGAGTATATGTTACAAGTTATACAAATTAAATTCTCCAACCTGCATACTCATCACATTTTGGGTTACATAAATACATTTAAAAAAAAAAAATTTTTTTAATTCTACAAAATTTTGTTAAATAAGTACTAAAAGCAGTTCAGTTCATTATGACTTTTTTGTGTGCATTCATGAATGCAAGTTGAAGGAAAAGAAAGCTTTACAAAGAGATATATGGAGAAGAGATGAGAAAAGTAGCAATATAACTGCCACAAATGTAAGCCAGCGCAATTACCTTCTTCAAAATAAAGATAATTTAGTTCCTTATATTATTATCAGGAACCAATTTACTTCTTTAAAGATATCATAGTTGAAGATTTTCCATTGTAGAGATCCATTAGAGATAAAAAACTTGTATGCTTTAAAGCTCAATCAAATGGAATCGCATAGAATATTATATTTTTCGCATTATTATGAATTTCAGAGATTTTAAGGGATTTTACCAATTATTTTGCATACTTCTGAAATCCTTAAAATCCTTTGATTTGAAATTGTCTAGAATCTTCTTAATATTTTTAGTAAAATAAAACGAGAAATTAATTGCGTAAAAAGCGTGCGGATCATAGTTGCTAGTGTATAAGAAAAGATATGTGAAATTTTTTTAAGTTATTTCTGGAAACTGTCCTATACCATGAATGGCCTGGATTGTTTTGTGCATAATGTAATGTTTAGCAAAATACTACTTCTTGTTTCAGTGGTCTGCTTGCCTTCCTTCATGCAAGAACAAGGATTGGTTAAGGTCAAAGCTTCCAAAGTTATATTAATTCATATATGCACCAACTTCCCTTTATAAACACACACACACACACAATAATATAATTTGTAACTCACCAGTTTCTTCGGTGGTACAAGAGACTGAGGTGCTACTAACTCCATCACCAGCTCGTGTATATGCCAAAACTTGGACCGTGTAGTTGGTATACGGATTAAGGCCGTGAAGGACCGCACTCAAGGCATGAGTGATTCTCGTTTCCGGTGATCCCTCCAACTCTGATTCCGTCACTCCATTCGCCGCTTCGTACACCAGCTTGTATCCCTGAACGACCCCGTGAACTTTATCAGAGGGTGGAGGTTTCCAAGTGACCTGGATGTTCTGTCCGTTCAACGCTGCACAGACCACGTTCTGCGGCGGGGAGCTTGGAACTATGTACATCGTGTAAGTTAAGCACCTTTTATCTTGTAAACCTACCTAAGTGCACTAAGGACTAAGCTCTCAGCATACACAGATTCATGTAAGTCTATCTCGAAAGTCATATACACCTCGCAAAATGTTTCACTTTCCACTTAAACTTTGTAGAATACTCTAAGTCCTCGAAACTTCCAGAATTCCAAGATTCAACATTCAAGATTCAAGATCCAAGTTTCAAGTTTAAGGAGAATTTCAACAATTGTGAAGACGACTTCGTATAAGACAAGTGAACAGTTCTCAAGCCTTATATATGTATTCTTTTTTCAAGTACTTTAACTCGACTCTAAATCAAGAGGAAAAGCTGCGAGCTAGGTAAACTATACTAAGCTGATATACATATGATAGCTTTGATGGTTAATATTGGAATGGTTTGAAAAGATGAAGAGATGGAAAGAAGATTTTCTTTGAATTATTAATCTTCTACTTAAGGAAATTATTAAGGTTTATTATTAGGGAAGCAGATTTAGGAATTTGAGTATATTATGAAGCACTTGCTTCGAAAAGAGTTTGCAATTTGAAAGAGAAACATTTATTATTTACAGATAACTTCGAGATTTCCTGCAAGTTCAGGATATCTTATTAAGTAAATCCAAAAGTGATTAATACATTACGAAAGCTTCTTCAAACTGGTTTGTGGTTTTTGGATTCTAAAAATCTTTAACTTTTTGCTATGATTAATAGGAATATCAAACCATTTTCAGTATAGATCTATAATATTTTAAAAGTGTACCGTTTTTTTGATTGATGAAAATATTTTTAAGAAACGGATTCATTATTAAAGCGCAGAGAAGCGAGCACGAGCTACTAAATGTAATTCAATTAGAGAGAAATTTTATTTGAACTAGAGACCATATTCGACGCTTTCATTCACTTTATATTCGAAGAGAACTTTTAATTCGCCCGAATAAAAAAATGACTGTGGCTTAAGCGAATTTCCTAGTCGGGTGCGTTTTAAATTACGTATTATATACGAATTATTATGTTTACTTCGCTTACCTGGCAAAGTTGATTAATTAAATCATAATCTAAAAACTATTAGCAATAGAAGTAATATGAGTTGCAAATTAATATATATTTTTGAAGAATTATGAAACGTTTCAATTTTCAGAGTGAGCGATGTTTTAAATCAAAATTTAAGATTGAATAGGGATCTTGCGACGTTGTGCTTGGTGTGGTATGGTAATTTCGTTTAATGTAAAAACGTCACATGAGATCGAATGGAACACAATGAAATGGGGTGATAGAATTTACAAGTAGATTTGGGACGAGAGAGGAAAACGTTTCTCTATTACAGGAAGAAATTGTACGAACCATCCTCCAGAGTTTGCGCTATCATTGGATCTGATCCTGGCCCGTCGCCCTTGCTATTGAACGCCTTCACCACTATGCTATATTGCGTGTATTTTTGCAGACCCGTTAGCCGATAATCGTAGGAACCGTCTCCTCCATTACCCGTGATTCCAACCCGAGTCACATTCGCCGATTGCTCGTTACTCCTGGAAAATAAAAAAAATACTCCGTGTTTCCCTTTAGCTAATTATTAGTTGATACTTGTAAATTGATATCAATCACTCATCTGAAACATTATTTTATACAATCATACAAAATTTTCATTTAGATTATTTTCTATCTGTTTTTTAATTTACGAGATTAGGCGCGCGCTTGAGCGCGCTTGTTTCGTTTATAGAAAGTGAAATGAAAATTGAAATCCTCGCGCCAAGTCGAGAATACTCACGACTTGACGCTCACTTCATGCGTAACCAGTGTTTATGCAGGAAATGCATGTAAAGGTAACGCTATGAAGTTAGCCGAAATTCATGTCCTTTTTATAATAGGAGGAATTTAAAAACAGATGCATGGAAATGCTCTGGTGTATTTCGTAGTTACTGTTACAATGCTGTCTTATTATTATAACAATTATTATTTTTTCTAGCCAGTTTAAATAGAACACATTTTTTTCATTTCAATTCTTCTCTAGCCCCTTGAAATTCCTGTAAAATGTCAAACACTGAAAAATAGAAAACTTACCCTAAATTTGTGTAGATAATCGCATATCCCAGTAATTCGCCGTTCCAGAGTGAACGATCTGGTGGTTGCCAGGCGAGTTTCAGTTGTTGAGGACCAAGTGGTTCAACAGTTACCTGTTTGGGTGGACCACCAGGAATCTCGCCATCAGTTTGAGCCTAAATTTTATAATATCGATAAGAGAGTCAGTAAATTCAATTAAAAAATGATGATCCGTGAATGATTGATCGATTGATACTGACATGAAGGATGTCACTTGGGGCTGATGTTCCGAGATGATTTTCCGCAAAGACTCGAAAGTGGTAGGTCGTTGCGGGTTTAAGCGGGGATACCAGAGCGACCGTTTTGTCTCCTTCGACCTGCTTCTGCGTGTTGTGTTCATGCCACACATCTTTCAGTAAATACAAAAAACGCTTAGAACCATAAATCTTTAAACTTTAATTATTTTTGATAATTGATACAACAGAGGCATATGTACTCGAATTAAGTACCCTTACGTAGATGACCTAGATAGCTCCTTCAAAATTTAGTCATAGTTATAACCCCAGAGTTATCTTTGCAGTCGCTCACATTCTCTTCATTTATACATTCATAACTTTTTTTAAAACGCAATGTTTTCTACCAGAGTTAATATAGTATAATAATAATATGAGTGAATAAATAAATATATGAGTAAAATATATTACGTATTTCCTTTGATACATTCAGTTTCGTATATATATGCTTGTATCCATTTCATATATCTATCTAACGTATATAAAATTATATAGATGCTTTCTGAATGCTTCGATGTACGTCATCGAAGTTTCAGTAAATTTAAATAAAAGAGTCTATTCATCGAAATAATTGTTAGACATATCAACAATTACTAAAGGGAAAGATTAAAAAAAAACTATATTCTCTTTTATAAAAAATATAATAAATTGAAAAGCACGGATGGTTCTTTTCAGAAAAAAGTAATATTAGGTAGAAGATATTGAGGAAAAGAACGAAAAATTCGTATTATATGTTTGAAATTGAATTTTTCTGCTCGAATTGAGGAAGCAGAAAAAAAGACTTTACTGGAAGCATATATTTTCCCAATAATTATCAATAACTGTATATTAAATGGATTTCAGGATTTACCTGTTTTTCTTGGCTTCATTTTATTAAAAACAATAGTACTCGACAGCACTGCTTCTCTTTCTTTAACAAATGGTTCAATCGATGAGAATCATTTTTGTATTCATAAATCGGAATTAGGTTTCAAAAACGAATTGAAAATTAGATTGAAAATTATAACAACTCTGGTGTCCCTGCCTTTGACTAAAAAAGTGAGGCAATGTTTTAAAAAATAAATTCCAGAAATATTGATTGAAATTTGTGTGCTGAATATGATTCGTGCTTTCAAAATGAAAGTATGAGTAGTTTGTAAATTAAAGGTACTCGAATCTGAATTAAACTTTAACGAAAGTAAATAGCGAAACGAATTTTTAAAATGAAAATGTTGCAATGTGTTTGTTATGATCTATATAAAAAGGGGGGGGAATAATTTATAAGTAATAAAATATCACTTTTTGTCGTCTACTTCCTTCTACTATGAAAAATTAATGTAAAAAGTGGATATTTACGTACCTTGAGCTTCTTTATATTGAACGATATATTTTGCAATGGGAGAATCAGGATGTAGGGTATCTGCAGCACTCGAAGGTGGAGACCAAGCCAAGGTTATCGCTCGACTTCCCAATTCAGCCACGTGTAAATTTCGAGGAAAATTCGGTGGCTCCTGAACAAGTAGAAGAACAGTCACCCTATCGTGTCCGTAAGCGTTCCTGGCTACACATACGTATTCTCCTCGATCAGCGTGACCCGCTTGACTGATGTGCAATTCCGATACTTGACCAAGAGGTGTGGGTGAATTCTCCACTGCATATCTGAAAAAATTAAACAGATTAATTTACATGCAAAATAAAAAATAAACACAATTTTTAATAAAACTAGTAACTATGATTCGTGGGCTCAGTGCACGATTAATTTCTCCTTTTTTGCACTCATTTTTTAAAAAGATTTAGAGAAGTCTAGACAATTTCAAATCAAAAAATTTTAAAAGTATGCAAAATAATTCAGAATTTATAATTTTTGAAATACACGAGCTTGTAATTCTTTGTCTAATTTCAGGAATCTCAATAATAAAATTACTTAAAATCCTTTCAGAATTTTGGCCTGACTAAATATTGACCTGTACCACTGTATCCCTGCTCTTATTTAATGTATGTATGTATTAGGTTGACTAAAGATTGACCTTCACTACTTCTACACTAATTTATCTTCACTGTCCTTCTCCCAGCTTTGATTTATTTAAAGATTCGAGTAATATATTTTCTTCTTGAAATAAAGATTTATGGTTATATTTTTAAAATAAATTGTCTTAAATCCAATGATTGAGAGGAATCTGTTTATGGAACGAAAGACAAATTTACGAGTATAGGTATAAAGTGTTAAAGTGTTTATTCGCGCATTGTGGATTTGATGGACTCTGCGAATATTCTGGAAATGGGTTTCTATTCGATGAAATGGATACTTACATTCCTTGGAGCAACTCTGCAGGAAGCGACGAGCAAACAGGGAAATAAAGGTGAAAATACTTTTCCGTATAGGACGTAAAATTGCTATTTGTATGAAATAGTAATATAAAAATAATAATATAAAATTTAATATAAATATAAAAAGTAATATAAAATGGTTTATACTTGTCCAGTGCGTGGGGCTGTATACCTTCATCAATTTCATTACCGCGAAGTTACGATCAATCAAGGCATAGAGAAATTATTCAACTTCATTAAAATATATATAAGCGAGCAGAAAAAAGAATCGGATGATATAATAATGTGTCGCTCGCCATATATACGGTACATTATTTATTTAGGCGTTGAGTCCTATCATTTTCTTACCCCTCACAAGTTAAAGATTTTTATTAGATTATATCTTTGTTGCATCTCTGTAAATTTTTATATCCCTTTAATATTTGCTATTATACATATTATTTTATAGTGTTTTATACGATATTGTCCGAAAATAGTAGAATATCATGCGTGTACGGAAGTGCGTGTCAATCACTGTTATTTAATGATTATATAGTAAAGTAAAACATATGAAAAGGAATTTTTAAACTTGCATCGCACTTGTTCTGAGATTTCATGGGATAATTTTGATAACTGGTACAGAGCTCATTGAATTCTACAAAGTTGATTAAACTGGGAGTTATACGAACCTATCATCGTAAGTAGATCCAATAGTACTGCCACGAGTTCGCCAGCTGAGATCAAGAGGTGCATCCCCTTCTGCTTCACAGCGCAAAGTTACCCTTTCTCCCCTTCTCACAGATTCCTCTTTGCTTCTGACGGTCACCGAAGGTCCTGCTGTTTTAAGAGATTAAGTTTCACACAATCTCGCACTCGATACACTAGTATACTCAGTAATGCGGTAGGTCTCGAGAGGATGAAAAAGTATCGACATAAATCAGTTCTCTCGAAAGTTCCAGCTTTAATACCCCGGCTGTCGAGGGTCGCTCGAAGCTTAGATCTTTTTCTTTCGTACGACACACTCGTTAATTGAGTCGTATTAACTTTTGGCAGCTCAGCACTAAAGGGCGGCCGACAATTGTTAATTTATTTTACAGTAAAATTATTTCTTAAATTACAAATTTAAATTAAACTGAGACTAAATTTAACCATCTTGATACAGGAACGTCACATGAATATTTGAGTGGGTGCTATTCTAAACTGCAATTTCTTTATCGTTATCCTTAATGTCGAAAGTTCGCAGAAATTTGATGAAAATCTTAAAAATTAAAAGTCTATCTTTAAATGAAAAGTTTAATCTACATAAGAATTGGATTTTTATTGAAACAAATTTTGAATTTATGCGAAGTGGACTGAATGCATAATTTCAATATGCTTAGCACTTGAGCGGTCAATATATTCTTTATAGTATCTCAAAAGATCTTTCTATTGGAGAACGTATGCTTCGAGCGTAGCTTCCCTACCTGCTGGAGGTATACAGATAGATTTTCAATTTTGCTGTAACAACGTCGGTGGCCCAACGCACTCAACGCTCTCGCTCTTTATACCATAATATCATATGGATACTTGAGAGCCGACACTTTTATCCCTTATATTTGCAAATGGTGTAGCTACAGGACAAGTGGAGGAGGATTTGCGTAAATATTTTACCGTGAACTGTTAGCCGAATGAGTTTGCTGAGACCAGGGCCGATACCGTTGCTTGCCTTGCATAGGTAAGAGCCACTGTGCTCTCGAGATACCCTCGGGATCACCAACGAGCCATTCGCAGCAACTCCAGCTCCTTCGGTTCCCCCATAACCAAGCTCCCTGTAGTCACCTGGACTCTCACCTGAATATTACAAGAAAATTGCATATAAATACGATCGTATAAAAGGAAATTCTGTGGTGCATAAAAGAAAAAAAGCCGTAAAAGTTTCTGAACTCCTAAAGAGAATATACTTTACGTTTTTTATTTTCTTAAGTTTATAATAAGAAAAACTGCTTCTATAAAAATAAAATCATATTTTATATACATATATTAAGTAATTTTACTTAAAATGAAAAGGTAGCCTTTGCAAGAAATAGGAAACTTTTTATGCGGATTTAAGCGAAAATTGTTTTTTGTTCAAGATTTCGCTTGAGGATTTTTTTTATTCACGTATATATCCAGATTCTTTTTTTTGAAACTTTTGATTGATCTTAGAACATATAATGGTCTTTATATGAAACAGGTATTTGCTTCATAATACGGCTTTCATTGAATCATAATCTAGCTAGGGAAAATTCAGTCGATCTCTGTCAAAAATTTTGCTGATCGACACTCTCATCTATAGCGGTTTCATTCAAGCCAAAATAAAGCTTGATCCTACAGCAGAGAGAAGATTACTTTCATTGTTGCTCTCTCTCCTGAAGAGCTTTGGTGCTCATTGTCGCGAGGTGTCTTAATCTAGTACTAAGGAAAAAATTTTCAATCTATGTAAAAGTCCATCAGGACCCCACCAAAATTTCTGCACGGATTTTCTTTGTATAGGTTTATCATGTTTTAATAGATTATTAAAAAAGGGTCGAAAGATTTGATTTAGCTCTCGAAGCAAGTCTGGGTTTCACGCGTGATAAACTTCGCCACTTATCGCTTAACCATTACGGATAAAAACCATTTCAGAAAACCTTCTTTTTCGATTTAAACGCGAGCACGTTCGACGGGGTACAGTGAAGGAAATATTTCCAGCTTTCAGTCCTTTCGAAACGTCTTTGGTGAAGTATAATAGACGCAGATTTTTCTTTTTTGGTTGGCCTGATTCTCCGACAGCGGAGAATGTAGCGGTGAACATCGTTCTTGTGAATCTATCAGATACTATTATGTTCAAAAATATGATCTTTTGCCCATGGTACTCTATTCATGCTGTTTTGAGGAAGCTAAAGTGTAATCGATCTGGAGGAGAATGCATACCAAGCAGGATTTTTGGTTCACTGGGGTAAGGCTCGATATAAAATAATTGGCTCGTATAATAATGACATCCGAGGATGCATAAAAAAAATTTGCTGCTACCGCGAAATTTCATTTAACGATCCTCACCACTGAAAAAACACGAGTTTTTTTATAGCGGACTCATCAGAGTGTGAAAAATGTTTTATCAAGATATTTTATAGAATAATGTCAGAATTAAATATTTCTGTTAGTCTTGAAAGTCGAATTGGAAATCAAAATTCAAATTGCAAAATTTACCTGCATTATGGCTATGAATATTTCAATGCATTTGAGTGACTCTACTGGGAAAATAAAATATTATGCAACTGCTTTTAGCGAAACAGAAAGATTCATTTCAAATCAATCTACCAATGTTTGGTGTTCTATAATAATAATAGAACCGCAGACTATGGAGAAAACTGCAGCTTTTTTGAAAATTTCATCAATTTCATCTTTACTTTCAAGTGAGAGTTAGATACATTAGCTACTTAAAAATCTATAACTTACTATTAGATTGCTTCCAAGTTACAGATGGAATCGGAAATCCCTCAGCTTGGCAAGCAATTGAGACGCTGTGACCTACAATTGCATCTTGATCGATAGGTTCAGTCTTCCATTGAGGTGGCACTAAAAATAAAAAATATTTTCTTTAAATTAATTTTCAATTGTGGTTTTCATTTACTAGAAGCAACAATCTTGCAAATCTATCAAGCATTTACACAATTCGAACTGAATTCTTGTCAGTTTAATGGCCCATTCAATTTGTAAGTCAGGCAACAGAACAACATTATGTATGTAATTCTGATTTTAATTATTGTGGATATAATATTCTGGAGAGCATGCTGAAAGAAGTTTTGTAAATAATAACGAAATAAATAATACCGAAAATATCGAGCAATACTTCTTTATAATAATTAAATTAAAAACAAACTTCATAAAACTAAGAAACCATAATTTTAACTATTTTTCCAGTTTAAAATCTTAAAAATTAATATTAATATATGTATTATAGTTAATAATTATAAAATAATATTATTATAATTATAATTAATGTAATAGAAAATATATATATATATATATATATATATATATATATATATATATATATATATATCTATGTAGAAGAAAATTAACCATGCAAAACATTAAAATTACCTTTATTCTAAATTAAAAAATTTTAATATTAAATAATGTTGATTTTTATAAATAATAAGATTAAAAAATATTATACATTCTGCACTCAATATTGTATCTAGAGCACGTGGAAATAAAAAGATAGATGTAAAAATCATTGAGCAAAAAAATTTGTATGAAAGTTCATATTTTTTAAAAAAGTGTAATGCAAGTATGTAAGTAATTACAAAAGTTTCAAGAATTTATATATTTTAAAATTTTGTATTTGCGATTCAAAGTATTTGTTTAAATTCCTAAATTATGCAAAACATGCAAATTATGATAAAAATAACAGATCACAGACCTAAACCAGAATTTAATATTTTGAAGAATTTTATCAAATAATTAAAATATATTAAGGAAATTGTTGAGATCGAATAAGAATATATGAGAAAACGTAAAGAGCTAACAGTGAAAATTGAATGAAATATTACATTTTTTGAGCAAGATTTGAGGTTTATGTAACATTCAAAAGGGAATAATTTTCACAGTGAATTCTCACAAATTTCTAGTCGTATCATGCGAATGCACTAATTAATTACATCAATCGATTTATACAACTCGCAGAAGTTACGATGTTCAGGCGAGTCATGCAGACCTGCTCACTCTGTCCATATCCCCTCATGCATTCATCAAATCACAAAATATAAAAAATCCCTATATTTCTAATTTATTATACATTTTTTCTCTTGAGTGCGTAGAGAGAAAAGGTAATTTCTATCTGAAATCTAAAATGATTAAAATAACAAAAATTCAGACTCGACAATTTAAAATTTTAAAATAATGATATACTTTAATATCTTTTCTCTCAGTACACAATTTTTTATTTTCTTGTTGATAGTGCTCTATTAATTTCTAATTTCCCTTTGAAAACCACAATGCTGTGAAAATTAGCTTTTCTTCATATGTGCATCATTAAATTAAACTACATGATAGTGTCAGTTTAGTTTACATTAGTTTTTTGATTTAGAAAAGGATCGGAATATTAACATTTAACATTCTGCATCTCTAAGTTTCCTAAAATCACAATATGGTTTATAAGATTACCTAGCTTCCGAGATTTCAGATTTTATATCTCTAATATCATAAAGAAAATGAAATCTCTGAATTCAATGAAAGCATATAGAACCGAAAGCTGAGATTGTCGTTGAAAATACGTGTTCTAGAAAAGCACAAACTTGCTTCTATCGTTGAGTGCGGAAGTGGATAAATCCAGACAAGGCGGATTTACTTAGCAAGAAAGTACCAACCTTACACACGTTATTTTCTGCGACTTGTCACTGAACAATTTTCAAGGAACTCGAGACAAAATCTAAGGGAACTAATCAAAAATCAATCTAAATTAATCAATCTAAACTCAAGAGTCACAGCTCTTAGATCGTATTATTATTATTATTAATATTATTATTATTATTATTAATTATTATTATTATATTATTATGATTATTAGTTGCTGCAAGAACCTCAGTGTTTGAATTGTATACCGTATCTAATTACCAATATTAACATATTACAACGATTATGTAAATGAGTACTTATATGGCACATAATACGGAATATGGAACAGTTATATGCTGTCGTTGAATATATACGACATTGGCTCTATAAACCTCTCGCTAATCAGTTAATGCCTATTCAAATTATTATCGAAAATGAATTGCTTTCATTGTAATCAGTTTCCTATTCAATTAAAATTTTATTCGTTATTTGAAATAATTCGAGAACCTTAAAAGTAAAATTAATTTTGAATTAAGAATTTAAGATTTTCAGTAACGTGTCAAACACTGGTTACTGCAAAAATATCCAATTAGAAATATTAGAAATAAACTTTCCATTCCACCAAACACCTCTTTTTCCACTGAAATCTTGTTCTGTGTTGCTAAAAAAAATTTAGTTTATAAAACTAAAATATGAGGTACTCGAAAATTCGAGCCATAAATAACAATCACAGATACTATGGTAAATTAGATTAATAAACTAAAAACAACCAGAGACTTGAAACTATTTTCGAAATATTGAAATTCTAATGTTTCATCAACAATATAAAAACTAACTTTGAACTTTCGAGGGACTATTTGTATAATTTTACGTGTCAAAAATTAGTTGAACTCGGTTGCAAAAGTAACTTTACAACCATAATGTCAAAATGATGATGTACGAGTACGTGGTGTGGACGTGCTGGTTTACAGTTATATGAACGTAATCTAAATTTACGGTACTTTGGTGACTTGTACTCTCACACCAGAGTAAACCAATATAAACACGAGGCTAAAATGAAGTTTACTATACATAGCACTACCAATATGCCGCCAAATGTCACTCAATTTGAATTGTTGTGTACACAGACAATTACTTTAGGGTGATGTGAAAGTGCAGTAGCCCGATACAGATAATAACTTTTGCATGATGATTATTTCTATTAATTTCCCTTTGGAATCGATGTTTTAAAAATATAATTATTCAAGTGGTTGAATATTTTCTTATAAAATCAAATTTCATTATTTTCTTCAACAAAAATCTCTACAAAGAAGATAATTTCGTTTACCAGTGTAATAACTTGTTTAAAAAATATTTAGTCTCCAACCCTCAAAGAAAAAATTGTTTCCATCTGAAAAAAGTTCATTTGAGTCAAGGAAGTGTTTTAATTTTTTCAAACAGTTGGTACTGCAAGATAAATTTATGAACACAATCTTATTATTTATTCCGATCCTTTTCGATAACGTGCACTTCTTGCTCAGTGTATTTACAATTTATCAAAACATTACGTCCATGTCGATTTCTCCAATCGAATAATAATTCTTATTAGAGTTGTACCTTTTAAGCATTTTTGATATAAATAAACAGTAATTTTTAATTCAAGAAAAACAGGAAAGCACAAAACGAATATATCCAGAAACAAAATTAATACTTATCTCTCTTCATTAAAGCTTTTTAAACATTTTCTTCAAGTTTTTACTTTTACATCAAGTTTTTAAAATGAAGATAGTGGATGATTTATGTAGTTAGGATATTTGTTTGATGTGCTTTGTTATTTTGAAATAAATTTAATTTTCTGTATCTTTGTAAGAAAATAAGTTTCTGCTCTGGAATAAGGAAGTCAGCGACATGGATGTAATAGATAATTGCGCTCTGAGCCGGTTATTTGATTATTATTGAGACAAAACGAATAAAATCATATATTTAAAAAGTGAAATTTGATCAAAAAACCGGACACTAGAGCATTGTCTTGGACAGATCTGACACAAACCAGTTACGGAGAGTCTAGTGGAGTGTTCGGTAACACCAGCAATGTTGCTGATTCGGCACGTGTAGTTTCCACTATGCTTTGCTGTGACATTACTAATCGTCAGGATGCTGGAAAACGGAGGATAGTCGCTTATCTGAATGTTGCTGATTTCCTGACTGGTAGGTAACTGGTTCGATGAAACATCACCGTTCTCTTTGACCTGAATAGGTTTCCTGTCCAACAGCCACGTGATGTTGAAGGGCTGGTCTCCCTGGCTTGTGGTACACATTAGTTGTGTCCTCATTCCTTGGGTGATACCGTTCTCGAAATAAAACGGCGAGATCCGCGGTGGAACTATAAGGGTAGTCACGGAATAGGTACCAATCTAATTTTTTACGTACATAGGTTTATGTGTAGATTTCGACGCGAGACTCGATTCAAAAGTTTTTTCAAATAATGGGAGTCCCCAGAAACGAGAAGGTTCGAATCCAAATTGAAATGTCAATGTATAATAGACTATACCACTACTTAGAGATCCATGTTAGCATCTCCTGAGTAATTTCACAGCTTTCAAACATTTTTCACGATACACGCAGTGGCTTTCGTCTCCTATCACCCTCTACTTACCCGCAGTGGAAGCAAATTTCCTACCTGATGCTGGCAGTGAGAATGTTAGACTGAACCAGATGAAGAATCTTTTACTGATCAAGTTTTTTAATCTAACCCTTTCCCTGTTAACGGGGGTTTGTGAGACCCAAAAGAAATGTAATACTTTAACTTTAGTTTGACGGCTTTTATTAAACATTTAATTAACTGTGGCCACCCTGAATTTATTTAAATTAAATCTCATCAGCTTTAAGTGAATTTGAATTAAATTGCAATTAGAAATGAAAAATTAGTCCCTTGATTACAGCAAGGAGACCTGAAAAAAGCAATCAAGATTCATCACCGATTATACGCCCGTCACCCTATATACGAGACTCCAGCCCCATTGTTTGCTTCATTGAAATGAATTAACTGACTGACATTAGTGACATTGACATATTCCAAACCTTTTGAGGTTTACGATTTCAGTCTCATTGTCAGTCGAAACGATTTCACTATACGGTGACAATATTCTCGCTTTCAATATATCCTTCTTAATTGTACAAAAATAAAATAAAAAGAAACTAAAAAAACTTCTACATCTGGTTCGTCTGTTTAGAACTTGTTCCAAAGAAGATGAAAATACCAAACAATGTAATTCAGTCAAAAAATTTTAAAATAGGTAGTAGAAGATAAGTATAACTACCGAGTCAATCAGTCGACTAAAAATTTTGTACATCTATAATGTATGTATTCAAAAAAAATACTTTATATTTAATTTAAAAAATTGATATACGTTATGATTAATAACGATATACGATACACTTGTGAAAATATGAAAATTTAGACGAGTATCGTATTAAAAACTGTACATGATTGAGTATCATCAATTATTATATAACATTAGAGTTTTCATAGAGACTCAAAATGTCACCTAGAATCATACGCTCTACAGGCGAGAAAATTTTTTATAAACCTTTAAAAAAGTGTATTTCAAAAGAAAAAGAATCATTTGTATATATATTTCTATAGACTAGTAAAAATCAAATTTGAAATATATGTATTTGAATACATTCTACTATAAGGCATTCGAATAAATGTTCTTATGAATTCTACTTGAAAAATTACTTTTATTAATAAAACACGGATTTTTAGGACACAGTGTGTTATTAAAGTGTATCACATATTTATTAACTGAATAACAATTAACACTAATTTGTAATCAATATGAAATGAAAATTGCATTATGTATTTCATCATGTCTTCACGAAAATGATCTTAAAAATCCGTTCCTATTAAATATATATAAATCAATTCTACGTTTAATTTCGTTGGCTTGAAAAAGACTTTCTCAGAACGACGTCCAATGAGTGCATTCGACTATCGAATATATGTACTAACAGTAGGAATATATTAACTGTTAAATCAGTCAAAATACAAAACTATCGAGACTATATTAATTGTTGAATTAGTTAAAATACAAAACTATCGAGACTATATAAGTAAGTTGAAAAGTATCTCATAGAAAATCGGTTCGAAAAGCGTGCAATTAGCGTGCAGAGAAAATAGCGTGCAGGAAAATAGAACAAGTAGTAGCTGGAAGAATCGTAAGTCTAAAAAAAGTATTTAGCGTGCATTGTGAAAGAGCATGTAGCAGAAACAGACAGGTTATATCGGAAAAAAGAAAGGAATACTACACTGAGAAAAAAAAACGATTAATTCAAACACATTAAATTGTTTCAATAGACTTAATTGAATCAACCTACAATTCTTATTCAATTTATTACTTTTATTACTTTGAATCAATTCAAGTTTATTTAAAAATTTATGATAATTAATTCACTGTACATGAACGAAATAAATTTCAATTATGACATACAATTAATTTAATTTCAGTAAACGTTAGTTGATTTGAACAAACAAACTGGTACAATTTTATAAAAATTGTATCAGTGGATTCAGAATAAATCGATTGAAACAAAATTGTTCGATTAAATTAATACATTCTTCTTTTCTTTCTGAGTGTAGACGATTATTAGCGATCTTCATTTGTCATATCAACGATCACATACTACACTTTTGGTCTTGTGCGAATAAATCCTGCAATTTGAAAGATTAATTTTTATATAATAGAAAAAGAAAATAGTGCATAAATTTGAAAGAGAGTAAATGTTACCAAAAATGTGATGCGAAAGTTGAGGCAGGGCTAGGCACCAGTTTTGAAATACGTTCAATATTTTCCGTTGATTTGTGTTTTGTGTATTTTGACAAAACAGCAGGATATAACATATTCTCTTAATCTGAATCAGCAATAAGTTTTTACTGATTCGCAATCAGTAAATGACCCGCCCTCTATCAGCGAAATTCCGCTGATTCATTAGCGTGTATACGCTAATTGGAATCATAGTGTTACACTGATTGCTGAATTAGATTTAGAGAGTACGATTTATGTACGTAAAATGTACATTTTGACTTGCGAATATATTTTAAGAGTTTTAGGTGAATTCGATGAATGTTATTTCTGCTATTCCTTTAAAATCATTATACAAAACCAATGAAATTTTATCATTGTGATACATAAAACTGCTGAAAGCATGCACAAATATTGAGATTTCGAAAAAATGTGAATGTAGATAAAAATAATTGATAATGTGCCTAGCCCAAATGACAAAAGTGATGGACATTTGGGTTGGTGCTTAAAGAAACACCAACGTGGAGGAGTGCAACCAACCGTTAACGTGGAGGAGTGCAAAATGAGCGACGGTGGCAGCACCATTGGCCACGCGACAGGTATACGTGCCATTGTGTGCGGGTTCGATCGTACTAATGCTCAGAGCGCTGTTAAAAGCGTCATATTGACGGATGTTGATCGCCTTAATTGGTCCCTGTTCCCTGGACAGAGGTTGATCCGCGAGACCCGAATTCGAATTTCTGACGGGGGCCTCAAGGCCTGCCAGGGGTGTTTCCGGTAGTGTGTCAATTGGCACGTTATCTTTGAGCCAAGTGAATGTCAGCGGGAGGTCGCCGGTCACGACAACGCACTGTATGCTAGTACGGTCCCCTACGTTTAAATCGCGAGCAAAACTGAAAGGCGTGATTTTAGGTGGCACTGAAAAGAACAATAAAGAACAGGTTGCATTCCATCAAAGCAGTTTAGACATTAGACCCGAAAGAAGTGTCGAGAGGAGAGGGGCTAAGGGTTCAAGGGAAGGAGAGAAACTCATTTTCAGAGGGCGCTGAGCCAAGCAAAGTACCCAAGAGAAGTGCTAAAAGCATCGAGTGCAGAATCACTCGGGTCAAAAACTTAGAAAACTAATGGTGGCGATTTACTCGATTGTAGCTTTCATCCTTTATACAATTTTAGCCACGTTTATCGTTTCAAACATTTCTGCTCAAACTTTCAATTAATTATTTTTTTGCAGTTTTTTAAAGTTAAATCAAAATTGTTATTATTTATTTAAATAGTTTCATTTATTTATTTCTTTTTTATTTATATAGGTATAATATTTTTAGGTTCTTCTTTAAACTTCATTCAGTGAATAATGTAAGCCAAAGGAAACATTTCAATTTCCTAAGTGTACTCGAGTCTTTAACAATACATCACTAACATCAAATGTAAGACTCCAACAGCATCTTTTCCTAGGTTTTATTTTATGTGCCGTAAATAAATGTAACGAAATTGCCCTTTGAACTTGCAGAAAAAATACTCTACCTTCAAGGAAAGAATTTTATGATATTTCTTGGAAAAAATGTAAAAAAAAAATATTAGAAGGAAAAAATATTAGAGGAAAATGCAGAAAACTAACAGGCACAAATAAGAAAAATTTCATTAATTTCACTATCAAGTCATCACCCTTATTATACCTATGCGTACAGAATATAGATACGATTTATAGAAATAGACTTTCTACTGATGTTTGTACTTTGAAATTATGATCATGAACTCAAATCTCTTAAAGATAGGTACATAATTTCGCAGTATCATGAGGTTAGATGCTTTTAAGGAAAATATTTGTTTTTCTTCTGCTGGGTCTGACCACACGACAATCATTCTACTTTTATACTCGTTCGAATGTCAGGTATCTAAACTTTAAAAGACCGAATGTGGTTTCTCACATAAATTCATGAAAACAGTAACTCGCTACAATAAAATGTGAAGCGAAACTTCTGGGAAAACGAATGCATTTTCAGGTAACTTGCAGTGCCCAGAGAAAAGATTCCGAAGATCCACTCAAATGGAATGCCAATTTTATAGAGTATCCCACTGAAACTATCCCACTCCTCCAGTTCTAACAGTAAAACCACACATGTGGTGTGAAACTTTTTCAACTCAGGAAATTAAATTAGTTTCCACTTTCCTATCACTTTTATCACACATTTTTCAAATTACTTAATTACTTCCATTTATAAGTATTACATTCTTGTACATAACTATAATAAAACATGATTTTAGGTTTTTTATATATTAGTATTTCTGTTTGTATTAGTGCTTTTATTACGGCAGTTATATATTTCCCTTAGAAAATTCTCTGCCTGTTAAGCCAACTGTTAATTATTTATGACTTTGCGTCTCCACCAGAAGCTAGAGTTTCATATACATATATCCCTCTATTTTCAAGTATTTATGCCGCGATTTAAAGTAGATATTTCATGGGGCTTTTAGGATAAAATCAAGCTTTCAAAAATTGTTAACATATTCTCTTTCACAGCTTTATTTGTCGCCGAGTGCAGAATTTGAAAATTACAAACAGCACAAATTTTAGATAATGAACTTTCAGTTTAGCTCAGCTCTGAAATTAAGTTTCAGGTTTTTTTCCAACACGGAAATACTACTTGCACCTTCTCATGTTTAAAATAAGAAGCCGGAGAAAAATTATATATGATACGGTCGGTAAAGTGACGTCATTATTTATCAATTTAGTTTTTAAAAGCACAGATTTAAAAAATGTATTCAACTAAAGTGTACTTTGAATGTGGATAATAATGGTCATAAAAAACATTATTAAAACTTTACGAAATTACTCCATATATCATTCGTATAAGAAGTAAAGTAATGCAGGTCAACGGTCCAATAAGGCGTAAGCTTGGCAATATAAGTTGTAACTGAGATTCGTGACACATATGGGTCAACTGTACATAAACTAGAGTGCTTTCCAGTTTCAAATAAAATCTAAAAGCACCTAAGATTTTTATGACTTCAGACCCTCGATCTGTGACATTAATTCTCTATTTTAAAAGACTCTTCAGGTGTAATTTTCAAAAGTTTATTTACTCGACTAAATAATTAGACATCACACCATATTTGCAGAACTAAGATCTTTTACGGAATTTACATTTTCATATTTCTCGTATTTCTTTTACTCTCTGAAGAAAGACAAAATTGCACAAGAATCTGCAATTACATTCTCTCGACATTTTATTTCAAATTTTTCGACTCTGTATTATTTTAATATACCCGAATTTAGATTCTCCAAAAAAGAGAAAAGTTAATTTTACAAGTTAAACAGTAGACACCCTGTTAAAAAAATCTAGAGATTGTAATTGAAAGATTGATTTCGAGTGGGAATGGAGTGCGAGAAATAAAGCTATTAAGGGGTCTACCCACTTTAGAATTTTCAAAAAATCGATTTTTTTTATTGCATTTTTTGAAAGTATATATATCTGAAAATATCATACTAAAATTTCATAAAGATCGGAGCAGTCTAAGTGTATTTTTAGGCGCTGTTTACGTAGCTACCCGAGTGCGCTAATCCGCACCGGTCGGAGCGGTACTGCCTACTGCTGGTATTGTTTCTGATTGACATAATGATTGACATAATGTTTTTTTTTGTCTGATTGACACAATGTTTCTGATTGACATAATGTACGGTGCAGGCATCGCTGATTAAGGCCAGGTAAGATTCTTTTACGATTTTTCGTTGAAAAAAAATTTAAACGCGTTTTTCTCGAAACAACGTTTTTGGACGGCTTGTTGATAAAATCTCTGAAACTACTTAACCGATCCTTACCAAAATTTTACCACATATTCTTTATGAGTATAACTATAGTGCATATCATACGATTTTTGAAATTTTGTTAATTTTGAAAAAATCAAAAATCGTATGATATGCACTATAGCCATTTATCTGCTGAATCTAAAACCGTTTCATTTTTTTTCTTTCAGACCATCCGTCCCAGAGAAAACATCAACAGCGTACACTCTCCTTTTTTTTTTGATCTTCTTGCAACCATCATTTTTATTTACCAATATTCACTAAAATAAATTTTTTAAAAATTTTCATGTATTTCTAAAATGCATTTTTTGTATGTAACATCTTATGTACCAATATCTTTAATTTAAAATTATGAAAAAAAATTCTTGAAAATAGCCTTATTTTTGCGCGTCTAAAGTGGCTAGACCCCTTAATTAAAAAGAAAATAGAATATTTCATAGTATTAAGTGTAGCTTGTCTGATTTTCCAAGTTGGTGCTCGTGCGTTTTTATGCACGCTCTTTTAGTAGCGCCCTTAAAGTTCCATATGCCGTCGTAGAAAATCGAGCTCTCTACTGCGCGACTAGGCAACGCCATAAAAACGACGGTGTAAAAGCAGCTTTAAGGTTATGCGGTCGCACTAGAAGGTAGAAGGTAAAATTCTTGAGGTAATGTCACAGAGTAGGGAAAGAGATCTTCCTCGTATGTGTACTTAAGATGAGAAAAATAGATTGAGTATCAGGATTAAAAAAAAAAAAAGAAAAAAGTTTGTCTTTCCTTTCTTTAATAATATTGTTATAAAAGTAAAAGTTTCTTACATTCAATGGGAATTCTTTTTAATACTTATTCAACATTTCCGATTTATTGGAAAATAAATCGGTAAATGTGTTAAAAATTTTTAAAAGCGTCTCAGCATTCTACTTTTACTCAGACTCTACTTTCCAGAAAAATAAACTAGACAAATTGTGATAGAAAATCCGATATTCTTTAAGCCTCTTTTCGGAAAATATGGAAGATATTTACTGAACGATAAGTTGGATAAGAGTGTATACAAATAAACGAGGAAGATTTACTCTATGTCTTGACCTTTTCTGCCTCGCTATCGAGACCAGAAGCAATCTGTAAATCGAAACGATTCTTTTATCAGAGAGAAGATGAAAGTACTTTCTTTGTCCTCGACTCTTGAAGTATAGAAAAGGAAAAAGTCTAGAACGCATTGCTTTCTACAAATTGAATTAAAGACGTTGGAAATGGAGCTTTATAGAACTCTCAACTATTCTTAGTTCCAACAAATCAAATTAGCCCATCCTAGAGGTGCAAGTAGCATTCCGTCCTACGATGTGATTTTCAGGTTATTGCATCGTTATATATTAATCTAGAGATTAATAGCGATTGGTGAAGAATATAGAGGCTGAAAATAGAGAAAGAGAGATAAATAGAAAGTGAGAAAGAGGAAGGAGAGAAGATTAGGTCAGGAGAATGTGCTGAAGATTATTAGTTCAAAAGCATTTTGTATTATTTAACTTTTGAACTTTTACACTTCTATTGTCAATTCTCACGTTCACCGACACTTTTAATATGTTTAAATCAATTCTTTGATCTAATTTGTTTTAGTTTGTAACTAAACCAGTTTTAAAAGGTATACCATGCAATTATGAATTACTTTTCGTTATCATGTAATCTTATTTTAGTTGTAGATAAACGTGAGATGAAAAGAGATGATAAGCTCAAGACTATGGCACACAAGAGGTAGAAGAAGAATTTTCTCACTTATCTTTGTTAGTCATTTCAAAAAGTTAGGGTAAGAAATCATGAATTTCTATTGATAAACGCACACAGGTTATTAGTCACATAAATAGAATACTATCATGTATGTACATTTTATTTAGAAGTATAGAACGGGTGGATTTAGATTTTAGCTTCTATACTTTCAACTATTTTCACTCGAATATATTTTTGTAACTTTCTAAAAGGAATGTTTATTATTCTTGCTATTGCACGCTATAATACACGAGCATTGATGTTTAATGATGTTTAATTGAGAGGCAATGGTTTTAAAATTTCTCAATTCAAATGAAAACATGAAAATTAAAGCAGTAACCAGTTGGAAGCATGGAAGATTATTTATTCCTTCTATATTATCATTACTAAAATTTAAACGATTATTAATTAGTAAAAAAATTATCTTTAGGTATTCCATTCTACATATATATGATAAATAACCCTGCGAATTATGGGATTCTCTTTTAACGAAAGAAACTTTGACTCAAAAAGTGATTAACTATTCTATTTGGATTTGGGAGTCACTTTACCTAATTTAATTTTATTATCCACCCGTTATACTCGTATATATACAGTAGCTGTGAGTGAGGGCGTGCAGGTTAGTTGCTAGAGCGATGCAGTGAATTGCGGTGCTCTGTGCGCAGGATTTCTCTATTCGCGTTGAATCATTAAGATCGAGATTGAAGCTCTAAGGAATACGAAATTCAATTTCCGATGCCGTCAACAGAAAATAAGAGAAGATCGGCGTTGAGTAACCCTCCTCCTACACTACTACCTACAACCGATATCAAAGTAGTGCATCTTCGAGAATATCGATAAATTATATTCAGGTCCTCTAAACTCTAAACATTATTATAAACCACGATTAACTCACAGACCAATACTTCCACCTCGGAAGTATTGGTTTCATTTTCAATCTAAATCCTAAATCGTACACCAACGAAGCTGTCTTTATTAAAATAAAAATGTTCTTATTCTTAAGAATTTTATTCAATTGAAAAAAAATTAACTAAGATTATATCCTGAGTAAAAAAAGTCTTATAATTTGAATCGTTTAATTAGATTACTGGATATGAATGAAATCATTATGAAAGTAGAAACTTTTCTTGACATCTGTTACAAGTTCAATAAATAAGGAATAAAGTACTCGAAAAGTTCGAAGAACTCATTTAGAACTTTTCGAGTAATTTTTGCCTAAAAAAGTTCTTCATCAGTAGGACCTTTTTAGCGAATATATCTCACAAGCGAGGCAAATTTAGTTATAGTAATTTTTGATAGGTCATACTGCTGATTCTATACACTCTTTGTATTGTTTTAGCTAGACCTCTATTCATAAAGTAACAGCCACATCGTAAATGTGGCTTACAAAGTGTTCATGGGGCATAGAGAAAATTGTTAACGTATCTTTACCCAAAATGTAGACAAGGTGGATTGATATGCACGGCATATTTACATACACAGATTGTACTTAACGCAACGGGACGTACGAAATTGTGGCTTGGTATGTATATATGTAGATTATTTGTCAGAGAAGCCGAAAGATGATTTGCGTCAACTTTAGATTGGAATAGTGTCCACATGATGTGAATATCACAGGACATTAATCAAGGCGAAGCAAAATGTTCGCAATACTCCTTTCTGCATTTCATGTATCGATTATCCCTTGTGTATATAAAAAAATACTATTTTAACACTTGATTTTTAAAAAAATATATTTAGTAATATTATAAGATTAAATCATCTTTCAGGTTATCCATTTTAATAGATTGCATAGGACAAAAGTTTTATTAAAAATTTTTTTTGTTTCTAAATGTATCACAACGTTATTTTCTTCAATATTTTCTTCAACTTTTCCTTTGCAACCTAATAGAAATTTAATGATATGCAACAATTTGGAATCATACGAACGATTTTAAAAAGTATTGGATGGAATTCACTTACCTAAAACTCGAACTTCAACCGATCGATGAGATGTGAAGTTATGTTTATTTCGTGCAGTGCACGTATAAGTCCCTTGATCAGCATTTTGTTGAACGGTATCAATAAGTAAAGTACCATTAGAGACCCTCTGTCTCATATTGGTTGGCAGTCTTGATCCATCTGATAAAATTAACTCGTATAAAGTTTGTTATAACATTATAAACTTTTTATCATCATACTCTACAGTTTAAATAAAAAAAATAATCATGATTTTAGGATACATTTCTCTCGGATTTAAACCAGAGATAAAATATATAATACACTATACGATCAATTGGAATTAATATATCTCATTAGTTATTTTATGCCAATCTGAAATATGACTCCATAAAGCAATAAATGCTTTCAAAAGATTATAAAATTCCCTGAAAATAATAATTAAAATCTACTTTCCATAAAATAGAGAGGAGTGCTTATACAAAAATATTAATGAACTTTGAAGAAACAGTAAAAAAATAACATTTACAGAAATCCAATCTAAAAAAACTAGTGTCGAAAGCCTGATTATTTTTTTTTTTTTGAAATTATGTATTTAGAATCCTCTGAATCTTTTTAAAAAGAGGAGTGAAAATTGAAAAATTAGTCGTACGCAGAGCGTGCAGATCACAGTTGCTAGTCTAATAGTTAAAAAGTAATCCTAATAGTTGATTAATAATTAATAAAATTGATAAATGATGAAGAGAGAAGGAATAGAATTTTTTTAAAAATTGTTTTCTTGAGTAAGAGACATAGAGAGTGTTTTAAATTGGTGCCAATAACAAATGTGCGGAATGAAAAGTTAGGATAGCTGACAGAGGGACTTTTTCAGATTTATCTTGGACATCTCCAATTTCTCCTTTCATCGATAAAGTACTTTCTACAGGAAGGATACGTTTAAAGCAGAACTCGGTAAATTTGAAACGAACGATCGAATGGATTCTTTACCTTTTTCCCATATTATCGCTTCAATTGGATACCCGGCGACAGGGCATTTGATGTATAGTTGCCTCCCAGCAACCGCTGAAATCGTTGGCATTGCTCTCACGTGCGGTAAACCTGCAATCAGAAAATTGCGTGATTGCTCCGACATTATCAATGTTCGAAGATGAAGGAAACGAGGTCGAAGACGACTTTGTGAAAACCTCAATAAACTC
The DNA here is from genome assembly GCA_904066015.1 of Synergus gifuensis. Classification (NCBI taxonomy): domain Eukaryota; kingdom Metazoa; phylum Arthropoda; class Insecta; order Hymenoptera; family Cynipidae; genus Synergus; species Synergus gifuensis. The sequence continues at coordinate 103,551 of CAJFCO010000035.1, forward strand.
GAAAAATACTCGAGATATTTCTCTTCAGCTTCCGTCAAAACAATCATAAAAATTCAATTAAAAATTATTTTAAATAAATACACTTCCTATGAATCTTGATATTTTTAAAATCACAAAAATCTTATCAAATTTGAATGGCTACTCCATTTTGAAAATATTAATTCATACAGCAGTTTTAGACTTTGAATTTAAAAATAAAATGTAATTATGATACTCAGAAAATTTGTTTCTTAATTTATAAAAAAGGAATCAATACATATTTCAATAAAAAATGGATGTGTGTTACAAGGGAGTCACTGAAATAACTTTGTATAATAGTTTCATTTACGTGATAATGTTCTCCATCGCCGACAGTACCAACCCACTGTCCTATTTACATAAGATTTTCTGAAAATTGCAGAGGTACATTCGCTCTCTTTTCTATCCCTTTTTCTTCTCTTTTTATGTGCTCACGCACTCTCTCCATATCTTTTTATATAAGTATATTGAAAAATGATTCTCACCATAGATATTCAATCTGGCAAAGTGTTTAGCCTCTCCAGCTCTGCTACTGGCTGTGCACTCGTATTCGCCACCATCTTCCGGCTTCACTGACGAAATGTTGACATGCGAGATTACATCTCCGTATACCGTTACGTACTGGCCAATGAGGAGTCTGTCGTTTTGCGGGAGCGGAAATCCATCCAACAGCCAGGAAATTTGCGGCGTAGGATTACCCGCTGCGCTGCATTTCAGAGAAACCGATGGACCGGGTTGCATTGTCTGTTCGATGAATCTATAGACCAACTGTGGCGCGATCTCTGTGGAGAGAAGTTTAGGGCCATATTATCAAATAAACCATAAAATGCATCATACGAATTCTGATGGATTTTGATGGCTGATCATACTACTTTCCAACTTTTTCTCAACTCATTTTGTTCTTCAAAATGGATCAAAATAAAAATTTTGAGATAATGAAAAGTTATGAAAAAATGAAAGATTTACATATGATATTTAAATATTTTAAAATGATATTAAATATTTACATATTTACAAGATTTAAAATATTTACATATGATCTATACTCACTACACTACCCCCTCTTTTTGTAAAAAAATATCGCCTGTGCTATTTTAAGATTCTCAGCTGACTAAACATTGACTTTTACTACTGGCTCTGTTATCCATAACTTTTCCATTATTAACAAGTAAGTTTTATATTAACAGGGTGTCGACTTGACCGGAAAAAAACCAGAAAATGACCGGAAATTTGATTAAAAACCAGAAGTTTACTTCTGATTGAAATAAAATTTAAGTTTTCATACTTTTATTAATTATCTATACTATATTAATTATATAAATGAAATATCTTTTAATTTCTGCGATGATAAATATTTACAGCTGTCATTCTTATTGATGTATAGAAACAGCATTGAGCATTTCATGGATAAAGGGTGCTCGATTAACTGAATACTAGCAAAATCGAAACGATGAAAAAGAGAGTTGAGTTTTACTCAGGATATTCCACACGTGGGTGAACCGCGTATAAGGTGTGAGAACTCGACAATTTAGGAATTCATTCACTACCGTTGAGCTATGTTGAGCATGCGCCACTATAAATGAACGGTCGAAAGTTTAATAGCGGTAAGCCGATAATGAAAAAAAAGAAACACTAAAGAGGATAAAAAGGGTACAAAGAGTAGTAAGAGGAAGTTTCATTACCGAAAAAATCAATACAGTGCAATATCCATCCGTTACTTACCATACCCCGAGGGATTTCCAATTAACTTTCTTTTCCCCCTTTAACGCATCATTTCCCGCAAGCTGAAGCGCTTCAATTGCAAGAATATTCTCTACAAAATGTCCCGGGGATTTACTCTACTACTGCATTGTTTTGCACCAATAATTTCCTTTATTCAATTGGAAAAATGACGTGCAGCCTTGAGGCTGGCACGTTTTCAATTACGAGACTGACTCTCTTGAAAAATTGATTTGCAGCTTCGGTTTCTTTCGTCATTTTTCTTTAAGAACAACCATTTATCGGAGAAAAAGAATAATTGAAACTTTTATTTAATTTAGAAGTGTGAATTTTTCAGGTGTCAATAATTGAAGAGTTGTCAATGTTGTTAATCGATATGTCATGACAGTATCATCAAGCTGGATGAAAGTTGATATTGTTAAATAATATTATCCGAGTAAGTGACAAAATCAATTTCCAGGCTGTTCCTGCGTGGTGGTAATTACTATTATTATTATTGAGTCAGACAATATTCTAGAATATTTAATTAAAAATTTCGAAATTTAAATTTAAAGGACTGTACTCCTTGAAATATAAACTATAAAAATTAGTAATATATTCTATTCAAAGCTTATTAGATTTTCATTCATTAAATAACTCGAACGGGAAACTTTCTCTACAATTTCGAAGGTGCGTCAAAATCTGTACGAGGAAATTTAATTCCCATCGTGCAGGAAGTCTATGACGAACGTTGAGAAATGTAATTAGCAAACCTTCTTCTTAAAGAACGTATATGCTCATAAAATTGTACTACAAGAAAACTGATTAATAATTGACTCATAGACTGTAATAATTCTTTGCCATAATTTACTCAGCACCTTCGACGCGTAGAGGAGAGTAATCATCAAGAGTTTGTCGAAGCGTTGGAGAAGCACAAGCATGTGAAGCATCACCAAAACCACAAGAACCTCGTTAGCGTATGCAAATCCATAGACTAACTATCCCAGTGAGCTGCGGGCTATCCTATCTAATGTTCACTCTATGCCCTTCAGCTTAGAAATCATACAACCGAGAAGAATCTTAATTTCATGGTAATAGGTTTCTCGAACAATGTGAATTTCTCTTTGAAACAGAAATGCTTCGTGTCACTCGAATAAGCAGATTGTATTTTGTTAGAACTTGCTGGAGTTTGAAACCCATGAAAATCTAGAAACCATGCACAAAGCGATTCTTGCAGTTTGCAAACGTCAAAAATCAAGATTGCATGAAACAATGGTTACAGCTGCATTCAAAATTCTGAAAGGATTCCAATCATTCAAAACTCACTATACTACTCCCTTTTTTTTATAAAAAAAATACCGCCGAGGCTGCTTCAAGATTTTCGTCTGACTAAATATTGACTTTTACTACTGGTTGGCCATACAGTTTCCTGTACTACTGTTTCCTCTGTTATAGAAAGATATCGTCGTCGCTGTTTCTTGATTTCTGGTAGACTAAACATGGATCTGTACCGAAGCTCTCAGATTGTGGATGAAATTTACCCCCTCCACTTTACCATTTTATGAAAAAAAAACAATTGTTCCTCCTTGCATTCTCTTTCACTCTTGATTAACCGCAAGTAACTATACACTGTCCTCTACAACAAGAACTTTTTGTTGCAGGAATATATTTTAATAAAGTGTTATTCTCTCATGTCCATTATATATTTTACTGGTAGTATCAGTCGCGCGCTATCCGCGCTATGATACTGCATGTTTTTTACGGCACAATTTTAAATAAAATTTCAAAATATTGAATCAATAATTATTAAATTTTTAAGGAGATATTTATAAAATATATCTCGTTTTTTGTGCTTCTTCACTCCATAATAAATTATTTTCGCTTCCAAACAATTTAATTTTCAAACGGCTTTCTTGTTTTAAAAAAGTGATGTTACTACATATCTTGAAAATATTTTTAACTCCCCTAGTAACTATATACATTTTTGTTTGAATATTATCTTCAAATAGTTGAAATGGTCTTTAATTGCGCCTTTGGTTTTTACGTCAGTATTGATTTTCTGGAAATAGCAGATGCGAATACCAATCTTTAGATACTACTTATAGATTTCTAAAACAATGATTATTACTTAAAACTTAACTAAGGGAAAATGGTATAGTAGAAACTTTATTGATTAATCAAGATGTCTTGAAATTCATTCCTTTCTTTCCTCAAATGATCAAATAACAAAGCTAACTTTATCTACGCTGTCGTCCTCAAGAAAGATTGATGTCGGATTGGAGTAAAGCAATGAAATAATAATAAGATATTTGTATAATACTTAAAATAGTATGTTAAAATTCTTATTTTTATTATTACTATTTTTCCGCATACATTTAATTTTTGTTTGTGCCTTTCTTCTACTTTTGAACATAATAAATGAGATATTTTACAAGTTTGAAAGGATATAAAAGTACCATCATACATTTTGATATTTGTTTGAATAATATTATTAGAGTAATTATCTGTTTTCAACGAGCAAATCTTCGTCATTGTTTATAAAACTGTCAATTAGTAACTTTAAAGCGTTAAATTTGCACGTAATTGCGAGCTCCTCGGAAAAGCGATTTTTTGAAAGGTAAAAAAACAATAGAATTGGTTGAGGGTGGGTTTGGATCTAAGTGATGAAAAATGCGTTACGATAGAGTAGTATGCAAAGCGAAACTGAATCACACATACGATGTCCTACTACATTCACCACTGACTGCATAAACCGTTTCATATAGAACCATTTACTCCGCAAACAAGCTCAGCACTTTGATATTTTAGCACTACGTATCATAACCCAGATCGAAATTACTAACTTTTTTTCAAATTTAAGTGAAGCTCTGATAAAAAGTTTCCTTACCCTGTATATAATCATTCCATTATTTTGCATCTTTTTGTCAATATTATATGTATACATAGCTCAGCAGAATGGCCCAAATGACTAAAACAAAAACAAGATTTTTACCTTTCAATTTCATTTTTTATCAATACTAGTGGCTATGATCTGAAAATATTTTTCAAATTCGGAACATTCACAAAATTCACTCAATTTCCAAAAAACCAATCAGATTTTTAACAACAATCTCTTCGTTATTTTTGAGATATATGGTAACATCACTTATTTTACGTAGAATTGAAATATGTTCCAAATAAAGTTTTCGTAACGTTAATGTGTGTGTGTGTGTGTGTTAGAAAATAAATGCGCTTTTCCACAAAGCCCGAGTCTGATCTTCCAAACCGCAAAACTAATTTGCAAGAGAAAGAGTTCGGGGACCTTTTTACTGCCAGTGAAATGTTACTTTGCGGTAATTTCGACATATTGCTTTCGCACTCGAGTAATAAACTGTAGTTTGAAGCTTTGAGGTAAATTTAAAATCCAGGTTAGTGCCTTCGGAAGAATTTATGATGTATTAGAAAAATATATGAACTTTTTAAAATAAATCAAGTCTATATTAGTATACAATTACACATCAAAATTAAAGAATGGTTTCATTTTCAAATATGACGGTTCTTAAACTTTTCTTTAAACATTCAAATAAAGAGAGAGATCATACTGAGAAAAACGATGTACATAGAATTTAAAAATTTCAGAGAAAACTTTTGTTATAATAAAATTATAATTCTGACAACCTAATAATGATTGAAATATTTTAATGAAACATAATATCCTTATTCAATCGTTATACACAAGATGATGACAGTTCACTCACGCACAGCATTCTAGGTTGAATCTGAACCAAGGAAAAGTCAACGTGGTACATTCTTCGCACATTCCTCGCATAGCTGTGTAAGTTGCTGTTTTAAAATTGACATTGCACAAGCAAAGCAAGCCAATCCACAGAGGAGCACTAAAATTTCACGCAAATTCCTCGTTTCTACACAGATTCCATCGACCGTATTTACATTTGCACAATGCAAATCTTCTTCTTTCGAATTTTAATGATTTTATTTAATTTGAAAATTAAATAGAGTTTTATTTGCAAAGAAAAGAATAATTTTCCAAGCGTAATGAATTATATGAGATATTGAAATGTTTAAACAGCCGTTTCTCCTTGAAAAATGTCCTCAAAAGAAAACTATCAAAAATACGCTCTGCTAAATAATTTTAATGTCATTGCAATCATTGTTTTATCACATAAAGTTATAGTTTTAGCTGTACTTTTAATCCTGGTATGAGTGGAAAATAAAATAAATTGAAGTGACTTGTGATTTCTCCTCGGTTATTCTTGAGAGGATTTAAGATACCTTTTCAGGGTCACCAAGTGTAAAAATCTAAAAGTCCTAACTCCCGTTGTAATCGCAGCGAATGATTAAGTCTATTTAATAAAGTAGAGAGATAAAGAGATTATTCGAGGAAATTGCGAATATGCTGTAAAAATTCTCTCTAGGTCGAGACAATTCTAAAGATGTGGATTTCTCTCACAAAGAAAATGAATTTAATAAAAAATACTTTCACCGCAATAAGAATCGACTATACGTGCCTCGAACATTTTTAATTATAAAGCAAAAAACTAGAAGCTTGCAAGAAAAGTGTAAAACATTCAGAAAAATCTCTAGCAGATAATTTCTTTGAAAAATTAATTTTGACTCAAATCTTATACTTTTTAAAAATATATCATATTTTACCATTTGCCCTGAAGAGCATGTGAAAGAAGTGATTTTAATCATATATATTCCACCTATTTACTCGTAAAATAATACTTCAGAAGAATTCATATCAGACAGACATTCTTTAATTATTTCCTAATTCGCCTTGTACTGAATTTTGTTTTTAATTATTAATTTGCAAGTAAACAGGTATAGAATATAAAAGTCTAAACTCACTTCTTCCACATATATCGTACAATATTCTGAGAAAAAAGTAAGTCGTTTGATCAATAAATATTTTTAATGTAAAAAATGGAACGTTTGAATTTCTAATAGGAAAGTAAAGTAGAATAAACCATGAAATGGAAAATGTGCATCAAGTTCATCTTAAAGATCCTCCACTTTTAAATTTTAAATATCTTCAAAGAACATACCACCGAGGCGTAATTCCGCAATTCCCTGTGCCATCTCGTGTTCGTTTCTGACAAAACATTGGTACATTCCTCGGTCTTCGCGTGCAACTGACGTCACGGAAATACGTTCTCGGGAAACTATTCTTATGCGGGCTCCAGTTCGTAATGGCTGACCATCCTTTAACCAATAGAGAGCAGCTTGAGGAAATCCACTCGCGCTACATGTCTGAAACAGACACGCCGGTCAGATATTATCCTAGTGCTAAAGTCAATCTGGGATAATAAACATAAAAATATATATATTCTGATTTCAGGACTTCTGGCATTTTGTACTATTAAATTTTGTCCTAACAACTTTTGTTTAAATAATTGACAAAAGTTAGAGATAAAGATGTTAAATATGCGAAAAAAAACTTTAAAAGGAAAAACATTGAAAATTATTCAGAAAAGAGACACTTGGGACTTGGAGACTTAGATTTAGAAAAATAATTGAAGGGAGGCGAGAGTGAGGTGAAGTGAGAATGATAAAAAGCTATTTAATCGATCCCCAGAGTAAAATTTTACAAATTATAAAAAGAACACATTTTGAGTTACAATTTTTTTTTTAAATTATATCGAACATGCCAAAAAGGTTTTTTTTTGCATTTAAGAGATTTTTTGGATTTTCAGGACTTTCAAAAAGGCTTTAAGAAACTTTATACACATCAGACCTGGAATTTCATAAAAAGAACTTTTTTAGACTTATAAACAAACAACGAACTTACTAAGTACGCAGGTTTTCCAAGATCTACAGTTTGAATGGCAGGTTGTACGTGAACACTTAAGGGTGCAGAAACTGTTAACTTAACTTCCATCGTTTCGCTACCTTCCGAGTTACTGGCAGTGCACATATAGGAACCAGCGTCTGCTTCTTGAACGTTTTGAATAATTAAAGAACCATCACGGACCAAAAAGTGCCCTGAAGATTCTTCGATTGGTTCATCTCTTTGATGACGATTATAATACCACCTGAAATTGAGAGAAAATGTTTATTTTACAGTATTTTTTTTATATTTATGACTCTTCTTGTATTTTTCCCTGAATTCACATTACTTTAGAATATGATTTCATTTACCAGCTGATTCAATATTTGAATTCCTCGTTTGTATTTATTTATATAGGTACGGATTTTGACAGCAAACTCGGTATTAATTAACGAAATATCATGTTTAATATGACTCTCTATATTTTTAAAATATACAGTAGAATAATAAATAATAAATAATAATAAAATAATCAGTAGAATCGCCCCTAATTTGTAATCTCGATAATTCGTAAATCCCGGTAATTCGAAAATCCCGGTAATTCGTAGCATTGGTCAGGTCCCTTGACATTACGAATTAGCTGGATTCTACTGTAGTTTTTAAAATTTTTAATTTTTACTCATTTGCAAATAGAAATTTTGTTTGAACATTTCACAAGTGAATCGAGAGCTGAATATTTTTTTTTAAATCAGTGACAGATTGTTAATTAAAATTTCTATTATTAAATCAAGATATTAAGATCACATGAATTTGAAACTTTTTCTGTACATACAAATTCATTTTACGAAATCCATTTTAAAAATTCATGAAAGCATGCATGGAAATATCAAGATCTCATTTTTTCAAATTAAATTTTAACATTAGCTATAGAGACGTAAAATATGTTCAAGTTAATAAAAATGTTCATCTGGATAGGAGGAAATTTAGCGAGAATTTTTCCTGATTAAAAACAACAGGGAAGAAAGTTTTAATTGCCATGATTGCAAAGAATTTGACTCAGAATACTAGGAAAATTTCGTAGTGAAGGAAAATGTAGCGACCCTGAGTAGTTCGTTAAACATAACGTGACCCAGCTTGAATACTGGAGGCTTAGCGACTACTTTGAGTCGCTCTAAAAGTAATATTATTCTTGATGGTGTTTATTAATTCATTGTTAAAGCACACTGTTATAAAGTGTTGTGCTTTTAATGCTAACAGAGAATAAATTTCAAAGTATGAAATAATACGACTTATTATTAATTACATATTACAAATGAGAAAACTTTTATACTTTTTCTGAAAAAAATTTATACACGTAAACTTTTTAGTTTTGGCGTTCAGGAAATTTGCAAGTTCTCTTAAGATTTAAAGAATTTTTCATTGGAAAAATTGGGTAATTTCAAAGAATTTTAAAGGTGAACTTTCTTAGTTGAGAAAGGAATTCAGAAGATTTTTTCTTTTGAATATAATTATAATGATTGAAAAAATATTTTCCGAAAAATTTATGCATAATGCTTTTCATTTTTTTCATGGTAAAGAATATGATGTGGAATGGGGTATATCATTGCGCATGTACCAGATAATAGAGAAACTGAAGGTAACTCGTTCTTGCTGTGAGGGACATGCGTTTCTCTATTTTCCATATTAATGCTAATTTTAAACATAGAATTCACCTCCCGGATCATGCTCTCTGATATTCACTGGGCACGTGAAAATAATTCAGAGTATATCGACGTGAATGGAATTTATTTATAAAATACTGTGTACAGTTAACCTAGGGTAAGAGCATCGGTTATTGGCACTGCATTTTAGTCATTGGCACTCCCTCTTTCCCAAGGGTTCTACTTTATATTTTAATAGAGACAATTCTAGTTTTTCTTTTATCTCTATTATAATATGGAATAAAGGTCTATTCTTAGATTTAAATAGAAAACTAACCTACTTTGCTAAACAGAGTTTCCTGAATACCATATCAAGTCAATGTTATCCTTTCCTGTTTCAATTTACGAAGTCCGATGTCTCTCAACCCACTCACCCATACAACATCTCAGTCAAAATACAGCCCAGTCACATACATTAACATACACACACATTCACACATAGAAGACTCTATTACAGATTCCGTTAACAAAACTAGTTCCTCTTGTGCAAACAGGACATTCCCTATTGCAACAAATCTTTTATCCTCCCAAATTAGAATCAGTGTTTCTCGTCCACCTAGTGAATTCCAAAATGCTGACGTTACATCGGTCGGTAGTCTTGCCGCAACTCGATTGACCTTAGATAGTTTGGTAACTCGTAGAGCATCCTTTCGATCATGCTTACTCGGATCTAGGATAGGATTCTTGATATATATATATATATATATATATATATATATATATATATATATAT
>CAJFCO010000035.1:116063-147588 GCA_904066015.1 Synergus gifuensis
GAAAAAATGGCTATATCATACTCGGTCCCTCAACTACGTGTGTGGCTTGCACTATGTGTATTATAGTCTCAATATTGCCACATGTGCAGTTTGTATGGAAGCAATTTGCACAACCTTACGCCAATAACAATTTCGAGTACGACTGGAAGATACGGAAAAATGTCCCTGCTATGGCAATTTGCCATAACATATTTTTCAATATATACCGTGTATGTGTAGGTACATATACAATAATTATAGTAAAAAGCATAAACATATTCTTACATGATAAAAATTCTAGTGCTAGAAAGTAGTGTGACGATAACGGTCACGTGTTAGAAATTTTAAGACAGTATATAGTAACGTTAACGCATTACTTTTGGACAGTATCGTTTTGACGACAAACTGCTTTCAATTGTCAACATTTTTCAAATAAGTATTTAAAATATTTGGAGCACTTGAACCTATTAAAGTGTGAGAGTAGAATGACAAAAATGAGAATGATGGGTGTCGTAAAAAAAGAGAAAGTGCGAGGGAAGCAGTCGCCTTTAAAATAAGTAACGTGATGGTGGTTAGATTGTGACTTGGGGTTGCTTCGGCTTGTCAGTCAGCAGGCACGTTTCAGGGTGGTTTAGAGCGAAACGCGGGACTCAAGTATCGCATGCAGAGAAGCATCATTAGTTAGCCTGACTCGAGAGGAAATTCTCTTTTATTTTTCCGCGTCTTCCTCTTTCCTTAGTTTTCTTCCCCTTTTTCCCTTCATCTACTCAGCCATCTCCGTACCCACTTTTCCAAGTCACGGTGTACCGAAGTCTAGAAATAAAGACTTTAACTCTGCTTACTGTTATTCTTTCCACGAAACTGTAGATTGAGACTGTATTACGCGAGAGCTTGATATTGCTTCCAACGTTTCTGGGCGCAAAGTAATTAAGAAATAAAGCTGAAACTTGAAGAACTCGGAAATATTAAACTTTTTAATCAATTTCGTTTACGAGGAAAAGATTATTAAAAATACGTGTTTTCTCTTAGCAGAAATTCTGCCTTTGACCACTATTGAACTCAGTTAGTTTTATTTTACTTGCTTGAGCTCCGTTTTATTTGCTCGATTAAACTGCCTCAAAGGATTTATGCTTGAATGAAATAATTGTGAAAATTAAAGGTCGTTAAAAAAATTTCTTAAGTTAATTTAAATAATCTTTGTATTGGAATTTTTTATTAAAATAGGTTTCACCAATATTTTACTGACTTTGATTATTAAGAGAAATATATTCATTTTAGTTATTTATGTATTTTGTTGTATATTCGGCAGTACGGAATATGAAACCTGAATTAATGTTACCAACAATAATCAATGTCAGCTAAATTTAACCCAACGTCAAGTTCAGAACAATTTCCCTTTGAAATTATATGATTTACAAACCATAATGTATATTTCAATGCGAAATTATTTTCTTTTTTTTTTAATTTTACTTATTTGCTATTAATCGATTTTGTAAAATGTTTCAAATGGTAACAAAATCCCTAAAATTCTCTTCTTCATTTGATTTTTGTGAATAATTTATTTTATATGGAAGTGAACATTTTAATAAAAAAATCTCATGTTATTTTATGTTTAAAGAAGCAAGATTTCAACATGTGCAAATTTTTTTACAGAATTCCATCTCTGATGAAACGTATAGTTCCAATTAAAGTTCTATTTTACATTTTGTGCTCCGTCTCTTCTCAACGGATGCAATATATGAATTAAGCTAGACGCCTTCCCTTGCCAGGCAATTTCCTCCCTTACTCAACCTCTAGCACACGAATGAGACTAATTGCGGAGCACAGTCCCAGGACAAGGGAGTACATATTGCGATGGACAATATAGCTTGGTACGTATATATCTATATCTTACAATGCCTTGGGCGACACGCGTACCGGGCAAAATATACCATGTAGACCAACCTCTCGATGAATCATCGATGAAGTATACATTTAATTGAAATCGACTGGTCATCGATATGCATATAGCCCCCCGGCAAAATACAATTTTCAGCGCTCGTTTATACTCAAACATGGAAGCTGTTTTCGATTATCAATCTAACTCAACACGAATAATGTGGTATTCACATTCAACCGAAGTTCTACCAAAAAGTCAAATTATCATGATGGCGATTTCCATTCATTTTGTGTCGGACCCGTCCAGAAATTGCCCCATTTAGCTCTATTTGAAATGGTCCTGACAATTTATAACCAGTATAAAGGGAAAGGATATTGTCCTGAGAGAGTAATGTGATGTTTTCATTAGCAGCATGTTTTTCTCAAGTATGGAATAATTCAATGCCGGGAAAGCTTGTACATAATACAATAACTGGGGGATATAGTGATCCCTCGGCAATAATGCAACATAACGCAAATAGCTATCCACAGTCTTTTTTTTTTAACTTACCTGTCAGTTGCACTCGGCCAAAATTATTACTGACGACTGTTTCCTGAGTCAATCGATTGTGCGTTCTGCATCGGTAAGTCATCTGAACATCACTCCGGGATATATTGATTATTAGTAATTCTCCGCTTGGCAGCATGTGATACTTGCCATCTGCAAGCAGACAAAATCTTATTAATTGAATATTTATAATGTCTGGTATTTTGAGTGAGATATATTATTGATCCCTAGAGCTACAAAAGCATATCCTGAAATAATTAAGCACACCGAGAAAAATATTTTCTTCGTTTAAGAGGAAAATTCCTTTTATGGAATCCTCTCAAAAATGAGCATATTCCTCTATGAATTAGATTATTTTCCTGTATTTTAAGAGGATTCCTTTTTATTTGATCGGAATCCTTTCTAGAAAAGAACAATCCTCTAAAATTAAGAGGAAAACTTTATATACCATATTGTAGAGGAAAAAGTGCATCAGAATAAGAGGAATCCTCTTAAACGAAGAAAATATTTTTCTCGGTGCATTCAAACTATACTGAAGACTCGTTGTATTATAAACATATTCATTGAATAATAATAATTTTGGCGAATCTCTGAATGTTCTAGATTTCTAAAATACTGAATTATATTAATACTATAGAACTGAAACAAAAAAAAAATCTTTCGAGATGTACATCCTGATGTCCCCTGTGACCCAGATCTTCTTAAATTTTGATTCACTACGTCTATTCGTATCATTAATTAATTCAGTGGCAACATACCGCTTATAGTGGAAGGATAGATATTGAAAGATGGCTCCTGAAGCCAAGATGTCACGGTGACGTGGTCTCGAACAAAACTTGGTACGTTGCACCGCATAAGTACGTTGTTGCCCAGAAAACCACCGGGACTTTGTACTTCTGGTCCGTATTGTTGATGTACCACTGAAATATATGCATAAAAGAAATTGAAGTATTGTTAGAGTCCCTTACAAATTTGTGGATCTCTTGAAATATTTTTAATCTCAATATTTTTAAATCTCTCTAAAAATCTCTTAAAATCCTTTCAAATCACCTCAGAACGTTTCAACACTTTGAAAAGATGTTAAGGAATTTAAAAAGAATTTTACGGTCTTTTTAAAGATTATGCAAAAGGATTTGTGGATTCCTGTAGGTTTAAAATATTTCATCATTCGAGAGAGCATCATCTTTCTAATCGAGAGACCGAAAAAACTGTGTGGCTCTCTGCGTCTTAAACGATGGTTGGGATGATGTGTCTCTTTTACATATTTCACGGTTTATAAATATTACTCCAATGTACGAAAGGTCTTTCGAGTTTATGCTTGGCTTGGTTGCCGCGTAACCGAGGCCAGGATGTGGAGAGCAGCAAACTCACCGAGTTTTTACCCCATTCCGGAGTCTGAGTGCCTCGCTTCGCTGACTCTCGAAACGGGTTGCAAACCCTATAGCACTATATACCTTCCTCCGCACTACTCTGACTTAAACCCAACCTGGCTAAACCGCCTCCTCTCGTTGCACCACCCCCAGATTCCACCTTTGCCACCCCACCTAACCAGTCTACATCCTCTGACTCAGACCATCAGCCTTATGTATTTTGCTAGCAAACTCTCTCTATTCCTTCTTCTCTGCATTTTTTCTCAGTTTCGTTTTCTGTCACAGTACCATCTATAAATATAACACCGTTTTTTATCATGTTTTTTGAGAGTAGTTTTTTTTTAATTCTAAAACACGTTAACTTCAATATTCTTATTTTTTCATGTACATACTCCACAATATTAAAAAATTATCGAAATCGGTAAGATCGGGTTTGGGGGATTTCCTTGTTTTCTCTCTTTGCACCATAAAATCTATTTTCGAAGTTTGGAGTATTCCCTAGCGTCAGCATTCACATGGGCGATCTCTTCTTTGAGTTAAAGTCACAGTATAAAGTCACACTCATTTTTCGGTATCTAAAAGGTTTCTGCTGAATTTGCATTTTCGCAAAGTTCCAACCTGAAAACTTATGAAGTTATGAATGGTAGTGCCGGAGTCTTTACAAAAAAAGTTTCGGCTGGGTAAACGAAGCGGAAGTTTCCTTATCGAGGTAACACGCTCATGAATCATCGCGCGAACGCTGCAACTTATAGCTTTTTGAATTCATACCCTGATCCTCTGCTATGTCAGCTCTTGGCTCGTCTTTACCATATGTATGTGTCTGTCCTACTAAATGAAGCCGGAAAATACGCCCGAAAGACTTCGATAAAGTAATCTAAGCTGCTAATAAAATTAAAAAAAGAAGCTTCCCGGCTGTATGATTGATACGACGATTCAATTAATCGCGTGCAAAGCGCACGGATCATAGTTGCTAGTTATCATTAACTTCGAGATATTTTTCTTAGCTTCATATTAAATAGTTTGAGCTGAATCTATTTTTCAACTCCAGTTTTTAAACCTCTTTTGCCACCTCCTTCTTCCTTAAACTCCTTAACCAAAACACCCTTTGTTCCCAGTCCCTATTTCACATTCTTGTTTCAATTCCCTCATTTTCCAATCTTCTTTCTCATTTTTTTGCCAACTCTCTTATACAAGTACCTTTTCCACAACTCATTTTCTAAACCCCTTTTCCAATTCTCTAAATGGTACAGAAATGGTTTCAAACTGCGCTTAGCTGACTTGATTTTAGTATTATGTAATAAAACTACAGATAAAGATAAACTTTACATAACATATAGTATAGAATTTACATATAGAAGCTCATTTTGATGAAAGTTTAAATGCCTCTTAATTTAAAGATGAGGTTAATTTTGGTCACGTGCGCGTTTGCAATTTCAATCGATTTCATATTTCACCTCTTAATTATTTCTTTATAGACAAAGTTGATCTTTAGTCTCGAAAGTTATATTACTTTGCTCGTTATACGTGTAGCAGCGTTATTATAGGCAAGTTTGCGCGAGAATGTTAAAATCGTTGACGATAGTATGCAGCCCAATGAAATCTTTAGGATAATTTTCTAATTTTTGAAGAATCCTTTTGTCGTGAATAAGTGAAAAGTTTTTAATGAAAAGATCAGGCTGATTGCGATTACATTAATTAAAGATGAAAATTGTGAACGCTTCTGCACAACGAAGGTTTCGAGTGTCATTGCCAGCGGTACTTAGCTCGCTTTGTTTTTGCGCAAACTCAATTTCTAACATAATTACGGCAAAAGTTTCGACCTTAAATTCCTGCGGTAGTTTCACAGAAACCGCACTTGACGGGTAACCGACGGCCAGGCTACCACCTTCAACTTTAATTAAGAAGTATAGATCGATAGAGATAATTAATGCAGTTGGGAAACTTAACCAAGGCGAAAGAATGGAATCAAATTTTTCGTTTTTATCAACCTTGTTTCTTATTACTAATCCCTTGTCACTGTTAAAATTGGTACTGCGAGAAACATTCGAGAGATATCATACTTACATATTAAGAGTAAAGATTCTTTATAATGTTTTTCTTCCATGATGTATGGAAGAAACGAGAATGTTTATTGTTTCCAACTCTGATTTATTAATTTTGTACGTTGAATTCAATACTGCCCGAATATTTATAAAAAATACTGTTCAAAAGTACTCTTGTCATAAGGAAGTTTTAATTAATCTCAGAAGCTGAAACATTTTTAATGAGGAAAAACTAATTAAGAGGGTTAATTATTTTAGAAAAAATACTTGTAAGTCTTTTTAAATTCAAGTATTTCGTAAAGTTTCCTTTACATAATTAGTAAATCTTCCATCATTATTCATTTTGCATTAAGAATCTAATAATCTTATAATTTATTATAATCTTATCTGAGAATTTTGGAAATACTCAAATATATGATTCTAATCTTGTGTGTGAATTTCGTATAGCAAACTTCCCTCCTCTTCCCGCGAAGAGGGAAATACGAGTCATATTAAAAAAATAATTATTATAAAATACCATACAACTCCATATTATAATAAAATCTCCCCACTCCTGTGTCAAGAATCTAGCCCACGTGACATACGAATGTATAGCCAATAAATCTTGGTATGTGGCACGAGGATAGAATAGGATAGGATAAGATAGGATAGATATGTATTTGGGATACTTGCCTGCTCTCACAGTGACGTCTCTGCTTACGACAGCACCGACGCTGTTGATTGCAGAACACCTATAAATGGCCCAATGCACATCCTGGCGAAACGCTTCGGCCTCGAAAGCTGGAAAGTGGACGGTACCATTCCCTAGGACATGCCTGACACCTGGTATAGTTACCACATTTCCGCCATCCGCAGCCAACCAATCTACAGTTGGCTCGGGATTTCCTCTAACGATGCAGTCCACTCTGCCACCACTCACGTTAGTAAATTCCACCCGCGATGCAGGTTCCGTCACGAAATTCGGTCCTTGCATTTCGTACGAGGCCTTCCCGCCTGAAACAAAGCCAAAAATATTTCGAAATTTGAATTACAACCCTTTGACGACTAGTGAAACACATACTAGGTTCCACACATTTTTAAAAAATATACAAATTTCTTTTTAAATGAACACAAGTTTATGTACAAAAAAAAAGTGGTTGCAAGAAAAGCCAATCCACCCTTAATAAACCGAAAACTTGAACCATCGCACATTCAATCAAAAAATTTATCCCACCTCCATTGCTTATGTAACCGAATTTTATATTCCTTGAAACCAACTCATGGATTACCACTTTTACTCCTGCTCTCCGCTTTCCACAAATTTTCAAACTTTAATCCTGTAATCCTATTGCAGATTTAAATTGAGTAGATTGAAGCTGAAAGCTCAGAAATTTAATTTATTACTATATATTAAATCTTTTCAATTTTAAAATAATATTCCTCTAATCCCAGTTATTATATTATATTTTATACCGAGATTCTATATCGGGAACTAGTCTGGTTCCCGACCAGTTGATCCTATTTAAAGTCGGGGACTAGCTGGGTCATTTGGAATTTGAATAAAAATAAACTCAATTACCACCCGGCCAGTTTCCGATTAGGTATTTTGTCAAAACTAATAACCCGACTAGACCCTGACTAGTGCCCGACTTGTAATAGGGCCAAATGGGACTATTTTTTTATTTCTATGGAGCATTCTATTTCTCTAAAGAAATTCCTTTAGAGGTACCTCTGATTCATGCATCATTGTTCATTTAGTTGGTTAAATGCAGGACGTCAGGAAGTCAGGACGTCTTATTTGTTCTCATTTGCTCCTATCATGAAAAATATTTGCAATGAACAAATACATTGAAGACTTTAAGGGAAAAAAAAATGAAAAAAAAAAGACGGGGCAAAGAGCCAAGGCGCCAGAGCGGCACCTATTCTATCATTCAGGCATTTGGAGACTGCAGATTCTATCTTCCTTCATATATATATATATGTATGTGTGTGTGTGTGTATGCAGGAAAGCCCAGGAGTTTATTATTGTTCAATTTCTAAAATTTTTTACAGTGCAATCTTACTTGATTATTTTATACCTTGTGACAAATTTCCTTTAAACAGTACTTGTGTTATAAAAAGTTAAAACGCTCGATTGTAATGAATGATTTATTCTTTTCTCGGTTTCACCCCAGAAACTTGTACAACTCACAAAATAAAAAATAAAATAAAACCAAAAAGTTCCGACTCTTTAATTGAGTTCTGAGATTTTACTTTCCTCTTGGTATTATATAAAAATATGGAGCCGTACATGTATAGTTAAAAATTAAATAAGTAGTATTGCTTTCATTACTCGGTAGCAGGATTCAAAGTAAAATTGGCCCTTATAAAAGAAGACTGAGGGTAAGCATAGTAAAACCTGGGTGAATGCCCCAAAGGTCATTTAGACATGGAATGAAAAAAAGACTCGTTCGTCAAGAACAAGTCTTCAAGAATATTCCATTCTACCGCACCTTTTCTGGTAGTATATGAGAAACTTGAACCTTTTTAAGTTCCCTCTCTCGAAAACCAACCAACGTGTCCTTTGTCTTATAATATTCTAAAACAGAATATTTTTTCTACAGTACTCGAGAATAACAATTATTTTATATGAAATTTCTGAACACTGTAACATCTTATTCAATATCGTAATGCCTTTTATGTATTATATAACTTGAAAAAAAAATTAAAGCCTGTTGTAATCAAAAAGTAAACTATAACCCACTCTGAAATGTAGTCGTTTTTAATAAATCTCATGCGCCCCTTCCGTTATTATAGAGAAAAATGTCATGCTCGTGATTTGAAGCGTGATATTTTGCATGACTGTAAAAACGAAGCTTTCAGTCAAGATCAGACTCGATTAGTGAAACGAGCATCAGCTTAACGTTTTTAATGCTTTTCTATTAGCAGGGAGCACGTGGTCTATATATTGTCAGCTTGAAGAGGTAGGTATAGTGATGTTGACGTAACGCACAGATGGTTGCCAAACGTTTGTCTGGTCTCTTGAATGGTAGTCAGAAGTGTGCAGTTCCCGCAGCTCCAAAGATCCTCATCGTGATGTTGATAGCTGAGGGTGGACTCGGGCTCGGCACGACCAACGTGCGCTCTTTGCTTTTCGAAGTACTTCAGAATGACGCGATACTCAAGTGAGTGGACCCTCGACGATTGTTTAAGATATTCTGAACCATGCATTTCAAATACCCTTCAACGACCCATTATATCAAAGAATACTTTCTTTCTTAAACTCAAATTAATCGAAACAATATGTGAGTAAACCGTGAAGAAATTATTGAGTAATTTCTGATTATGATAGGTTTGTTTTAATATAATTATAATATAGAGATTCGAAAAAAAATTATTTCGTCTATTTTTTATGAAACCTATAATGGGCTTGGAATTATCTCATATATCATATATTTTTTCATAATTACAATTCTCATTCTAGTCCGGGAATTTTTGTATGCCTGGAGCAAATCCTTTTCATCTCGATCCTCCACGCTTTTCATGAAACACGAACGCTACAACGCTAAGTCTGGACAAAGTCGGCCAAACCGTAGTGAAGTGCAACTTTTTAATAAGTTAGCCAACAGATATCCCTTCATAGAGAGCGGACTTTTGATTTATATTTTAACTGAATTTCAGACATTTTTTAAACGACCAGGAAATCTCGACTTGTCTCTCTGGACTCTTGAAATACGCGAATGCATTAAGGAACGGCAAAGTAAACGAGGTGATTGCTTTTTGCCAATTCGACTATAATGCTGAGGTAGACCAAAAGTAGCCAATTCGTACCAACCTTTAAGTAACAATCCTCGCGGGAGGACTTGCCAACATCGAAATTTGAGATCTGCAAGAGGAGAACGCTTACTTCGACTTTCTTTCCTTATTCGACAAACAATCTTTCTATCTCTATATCACGATCAAATTAGTTGACACGGCATTTTTTCTGTTTTATTTTTTTGCCCCAATGAACTATATTTTCTAGAAAAAAATTATTAAAGTAAATTCCACGGATAATTTTTAGAAAGCTGATGCATTTTAGAGCAAATTTTTAAATAAACACTATCAAAAAGGAATTTCAAGAGATTCAATAGATACTGTACACACCTCATAATATTAATTTGATAGAAAATTGGAAAAAAATAGACGTTTCTGTTTCAAACGACATATTATTTGTTCAGAAACAACACAACGGTGACGAATTGCTTTAAGTCCTCTTTTTGATAAAAGTATATATAGAGAGAATATATTGTAGATGGAAGAAGAGGAGGCTGTATTCCGGACTGTATGGGTCTCATCCGGCGGTTTACAATTCTTTCAGCCGACGACAGGGCGAGTGAACATCCCTCACAGACAGAATTCTACTGTGGTTGTCCGACAATGCAAACCAACTTTCTCATTTCAACGTATTGTCTCCATTGTTTCTCATTCTTTTCGATCATCCCGGTTGTGGCAAATCTGACTCTCTATCCGTACCACTTGGATTATATTTCTGAATAGTCTTGCTCTTAAAGCAAAATCCGCAAATTTAAACATGTACTCAAGTATCCAACCGTCATCCGAAAAAACGTATTAAAATTAATGGCTACTCTCTTCTTCGAATGAATATAAGAGAAAGGGAGAAAGGAGGGAAGAAATTAATTTTTATAACAATCGACACCTTTTTTGAATAAAAAATATACGTCTTTAGTTAAATGTGTTTGTATTATTGGGAGGCTAATCAATAGAACATACATGTTTACGTATATGTATAGAGAGTAGATATGTACTTTAAATTCAATACAGTTACAAGAATTCACTAAAATTTACCGATGCAGCAGGCTGACGTGTTGACCATCGACTAATCAGCAGTAACTTGTTAGGAATCAAAGAGAAATTTCAATTGCTAATAGAAGTACACATACAACATAAAGGATATAATTTTCCCCACAAAATGTATAAAACCCTCTTGCATTTTAAAACTCATAATATGACAAAGTTAAATTGATATTTTTGGATTAATAATTTCAAAAAGAAGATTCCAAGAAACTTTCATTCTATACTTTTTTGAGGAATTATGTAAATCTGAATAAAAATTTTTTGAAATGTTTCTCTTAATTATTACAGAGGTTCACTTTGGAGGAGCAAAGCAGATTTTTCACTCAATTAGCCTCTTTCAGAGTAACTATAGCCTGGATCAAATCTCGGTTACAGTTAATTATTATTATCGATATTTCAACGGATACACGCTTTTGCACAAATTAAACCTTCATTATATCCAGTTAGAATTGCATTCGAACGGTGGATCAGTTCAATAATACCTACATATCTAATTACATGGATTAATTATGCATCTGGATAAACAAAGGCCGAATCTGGATTATGGTAAGTCTGTTTGAGTTGCTTCTAAAATATTAAATTTTTTTAGACTCTAAAAATCAAGTGCGAATGAGAACTCAATCCCGACATTATAAATTCAGCTAGACTGAGAAACCGCAATGCGGTTTAGCACGATGCAAGATCAACATGCCGGCATGGCACCGAACATTACAACATAGACGCACTGTGGTACAAAGGCCGAAATGCAAATACCTATCTGTGTACTTAGGAAGCTGTAGAAGCTGTAGAAGCTATAGCGACAGTGAACCTCATGCATAGGGATTGTACTTTGTCCGTGTAAAATCGACCTACGACCCCACGCCCCCGAACCCCTTTTTCCGCCCGCATCTCGTTTATGTGGTAAATGCACGAGCACGCCAGATTTCTTATCCACCAATCGAGAATCTGATAAACGAATTCAACGCTCACCCAATTTACTCCCGATACTCACTCTTTATTTTATTTGAATATTTCATACCCGTTCCCTCTAGTTATATCATTGTATAGTATATAAACTACGGAAAAATAATGCTACTTAAAAAATATGGGGGTTTCTTTAGAAAAGTTTGAAAAATTGAATCAAACATATAATCTAAAGATCTTTAAATTTTATTCGATATATTGTCACCGATGAAAACTTATATATTTCTGCATAAAGGAGCAATTCCTATTTTTTTCGCTTCCTTGTATTTTCCAAGTTTATACGAGTTCCTCTATCCACAAGTTTACGCATGAAAAGATTTATGAAACTCATTAATAAATCGATAAACTGTATCTATCAGTTCGGTCGTCCATGCAACAATCAATTTTGGTATGGCGTATTCCGTTAATTGCTTCTGAAAGTAATTATTTTTGTCATTAATAACAATTATTATTAGCGAAATTTGACACAAACTTCGATGAATCAAAGAGTAATTCAATTATTTTCTCATGAATATAAATTTTAATCAAAGATTAGCACCATGCTAATTGGAAAATTAAAAAATTTGAATTAAATCAAATAAATAATCGAGAGAAATTTTAGACTTGAAGACCTCGATAACAGTTGCTCTCTTGCATGATCAATCAAATTTTTTACAATTTATTAGTGCCGTATATGTAGAATATTTATATTATTTTCTCAAGTTTTTATATATATATATGTGTGTGTGTTAAAAATTTATACTTTTTGTATTATAATTACTACCATTCAACTATGGAATAATTTTGTCTAGTGCAATTTGATTCTGGGGTTCTCACTATTCAGGCACAGAGCTTGATTATGCAAAAGACAAAATGACAGAATGTGCCAGCAGGGTGCAATCTACTATCTCCGGAAGAGTGACTAACGTATAATGATTCCATGATGAATGTTACTGAGATTCTTTGGCTGATTGTATTTCCATACCTCTGAAATAGATATGAACATTTCACATCAATGAGAAACCGACTTCAAAGAGTTATTCATATATTTAAAAATCTGCACTTCATTGTAATTAATTGTTTCAAATTATATTTTACAGTATATGGAAATTCCAATTTTCAATCACTGTATCGAGTTAATAACAATCCTCTTGTAGAGAAAAATTCAATTCCTCTTTCGAGGGACAATTTATATTCTACTAACAATTAGGGAATATATACGTATATGATACATAAAAAAGTCAAAATCTGATACGCCAATCAGTATTTTTTTACTTGGAAACGTCAGATTCCTGTTTCGTTAACAATAGTCCTACCTAACACTACAGTATCTGTTGAAAATTGAATTGTTATCTCTGTCTGTCAATTTTTTTCAAATTTTTTTCGCTTATGCTTTTTTATAAAATCATATTTACTTTCTAGAGTTTTGAAATAGAAAATACAAATTTTATGCCTATGCTTTAGAAAAATAATACTATCCTGAAGAGTATTATTATTTTCCTATCTCATTTTACAATTAAACAATCTGAAAATACCAGTGCGTTAAAATCTTTGATCCTATTTTTTTTTGTTTATCCGTGGCTGACAGAGGTACTTTGAAATTTCAGCGTAGCCCGCGCAAAGTAAATGTTGCAGAGCATTTCTGGCCGCTAAAGCCCTCCGATAAATTACTTCTCCGGATTGGTGGTAATTAACTCTCACGTTCCCACGTGGAAAAGACTCCGAGGTAACAACGGGTTGTTTCACGGTAAATGGACGAGGATTCCTCTTGTCTGCGGCTGAGAGCGGTTGCTCTTGATAGACAAGAATATATGTATACAGTATAAACCCACGTTCTATACAGGTGCTTAAGCTACAGTGTACAGCTAGTGCTGTCACTGCAGATGCGTAAACGAGATATGGAGCTTAAAAAAGACGCGCGGTGAATGCACATGTATAGTTGTACCCGTACATTCCACATACAACACCCCACCCCACCCCTTCAACCACCCTACTGCCTTTTTACAAACCCTCTCATTTCCTCTTGCTTTACAAAACTTTAAAGCATAATTGAACATCAACGGGCTTGCTCAAGTACCGACTGGACTTGTTTCAGAGTATTTTTCTTGCTTGCTCATTCCAACATAGAATTTATGCATACATATGCTTTGACGATATGCAAATATGACGAATCTAGTGAGATAGTTTTTTTTTTATTTTAACTTTGATACACCGAGAGTCCCATATTTATTTCTCTTAATTAAGTCATAGTAGGGTTGTCCAAAAATGCATGACAAAAATTGTTTTCATGCTAGAGAGGGCATAACGATCCCTTCTCATTTAATATTTGGAACAGTAAAAACTCACTGATTCACAGTAAAAGTGGAAGCCTAGAGACTGTCGGAAACAGTGAAAACAAATTTCACTGTTCCTACAGTAAGTATTACAGTTTTATCAGTACACTTCACTGACAAAACAGTAAAAAGTAACTTTAATAAACAGTAATACTTACTGGCACACAGTTACTTTTTACTGTTTTGTCAGTGAAGTGTACTGATAAAACTGTAATATTTACTGTCGGAACAGTGAAATTTGTTTTCACTGTTTCCGACAGTCTCTAGGCTTCCACTTTTTACTGTTTCAAATTTAGAGAGTACGAAAAAAGAAATTGCTTATTTGGTTTGGGGAAATGTTACGATAAAGTATACAGGTTTGTTGAGAAACTAAAGTTAAGTAACTTTAGTGGAGTAACTACAGAGTAACGCACGCACACCAACCCGAATTTTAAGTACATGTTCTTTAAATTTTAATACTTTTTATACATATTTCATTTAAAAGGGCATACGCTACTTTCCATAAGAGCTTTAGATTCATGTTGGTGAAACTAAATTTGCTAGATATTTTTTGAGATATATTTATTTCTTGATGACTAAAAAAAAATTTCACGGTGGTTTTGAGGAATTTTAAAATTATAGGTAATTGAATCAAGAAGGTTAATATTTCTTCAAGCGAAAGTACCTACTTGAATAATTTTCCTGGTATTTGGTACCGCACTAGTATTGTTTATTTACCAAGTTTTTTTTTCCATTTGGAATTCGACGCAGCATTCTGCGCTGCCAGTCAACCGGAAATGGGAGCAAAATGAATACGAGAAGCGGGTGCAACTTCGATTCCCGTCATCAACAGCTACTCGCTATATAAGCAATTAAGTGCGTAATTATATTGCTCGCTATATCCATGTTCGCGTTCGAAGTCAAACCGCAGAGCAAATCATTGTCTTCTGTTATGGAACATGCGTTCACAAGAAAACATATATGCTGCGATGTATACGAGAAACGTTCCGGAAACATACGTAAAATGCATTTTGTATACGTCCATAAAAGTTAAGTTCTTGAATATAAGCACTCTTACAAAAAAAGAGTAATTGGATGAAAATGTATATATTTGAGTCATTGAACATGGATTAAAATAATTGAATAATTATATTATATGTTGAATATTTTTTATAAACATCGTCTTTCGCACGTTATTAAGACAGATACTAAGTTTTGATAAATTTCTTAGAGCGTAGATTCTATTCAAGTGCATTTTAAAGAAAGAATACTGCTGAAGCAGGGTCTATGAATATTGGATATATATAATAACATGTGGCAAGAGAACATTGAAGAATTAAAAATGTAGATTAACGAAACGATACTAAAATTTGTTCGTAATAACCCGAGAAAAATATCTTAAAATATTTATGATTATTCAATAGTTCATGATTCCTGAATAAATTTAAATTCAATCATTTAACATTGGACAATATAATGGACATATTTGAAGATATGTACATAATGTCCAATTGACAGCGGATGAGATTTAACAAGTTTAAATTGAATCTATCAATTCGATATAATTTATAATTCAAGCGCTCAATATTGTACAATATTTCAAATTGAAAATCGTGAAAATTTAAAATGAAAACCATGCCAGTACTTGAGGCGTACTTTTTTCCGAAAGAGTTAGAAGTGAATTCTTATTCATCCCGCTTTCCACTACAGTTTACAATATCCAGACCGCAAAAAATAGATCTTTATAATTCTCAAAAATTACGCTCAAATTTTACTGACGCATGAAAAAGGCCTATATCAAGAAAGGTTTTATATGAATACAAAAAAATTTGGAAATACGGATATAAATCCTTTTGAAATGGAACGCCTCACTTGATGGTAGTTTTAAAAATAAATTTCCCACGAAAATCACACATCGCGTGATACATTGGAGATTAGGAAATTGCAAGTAGGAAAAACCGTTAGCAGAGTCTGAGTAAAATTGCCTAATGCGAATACCATGGTAACCAAGATCTCCGTGTATATCTTGGCAAAGTTTCGCGCGGAAGATGAAGTCTTACGTTGCATGGTGGATGGCGGTCGACAGGTGGATGGAAGCTATGTTCCCAGCATACCAATTAGGAGCCTCTGGAACAAGTAATTGTTGCTCGTGCCTTGCCTCAGCAAGGTAGACGAATACCTTCTAGTATAGCATTTACTAGCTTACTCACAGTAAGTAGTATAGACATAGTAGGAAAACTGAGCTGGTATAGTAACGTAGCACTGACGTAGGAGCTGTGAAGGGATAGCTTTAAAATGGATGGGGGTAGCAGTGGAGTGTCAGTAAGGTTGATTGTAAAGAGAGAGAGTAGATTAAGGCGACGTTGGGGTGTAAGAGAGACAAGCTATCATTCCTTCACCCCTCGACTAATGAGACCGCGCGATTACATCACAGGGACAAATTGAAACGTACGAGCCTAGAGGGGCACAAAACGCAGACGACGACAGACTCGCAGACAGAGACCAAACCAGAAACACAGTGACAGTGAAGCGACCTCCTGATTCTGCCCCCAGCTACTCCTCCAGGTATATACAGTCAGGGTAGTAGGGTACCATTAATGGCATTCTTCACGCTCGACTGATTATTTAGCTACTCTCGATTACGACCAGCAGTCTAAACACGTGAAATATCATACCAATATTTTTCATAGCCCATTACAATTTGGAGAAATCAAGTACATATGTAGTAAATGTTTCAAATATTGTTAGCGGACTTAAGGAAGTTAGTATCGATCTTTCTTATTGACCATACTAATAGAAAGATAAATAGAAAGATTTATATCTCGTTCTAATTTAAGTATATGTATGTATTCATATTTTCCGCTAAAAATATTTCACAATATGTTACTGTCCTAAAGTAACGTGTAACTGTTACCGTTACTGAAAAAAGTAAGACGTTACCTTTTCGTTTAATTTAATTTGGAAAATTTATCCTGCATTTTTTTCCTCGAGTGGAGTTGACGATTTGATGAGTTTTTAACGTTACTTTGATGTGTCTCCAGAACCTCTTTAATATACACTTTTTGATCAGTAAGTAATCATTAATAACGCTCAGCTTAATAGACGTGAGCACTAAAGTGTTAGGAAAATGTTAGTTAACGAAGTAAAGCGGCGTATTTTCCGGTTCGGATACGCTTGACGATTTTTGGCATGGGTCGTATCCTCTCTCTTTACACTCTTTGCGCCCGCTTAGTTTGTTGGGCGGAGTTTCACGACCGAACAGAGTTTATTAAGGATCGTTAAGGATAAAATACCCAACGTCGAAGTACTAGATTGCAGTATTGCGGTGAAATGTTTCTTCTTCAAAACTTGAGTTTCCTCTCTATGACGTGATGTGGTGGTAGTTCAGAAAAGAGAGGGAGATAAAAAGGAAGTAAATATATGCTAGGTTTTGTGCTTGAGTTCGAAAAGTTTTCCAACTAAGAGTGATGAGGCAGGAGGAGAAAAAAAAAAAAGAAAACAAAGATGATACATCGTGGTTGAGAGGCAGAGAGTTGCTGATGAACGCTGCTTGACTGGACTGAAATAAAACCTGAGATTAGGACTATAGGATTGGGATTAAACTGGTACCTTCCTATATGAGCAAAACCGAGAATACTGGATGAAAGTTGTACGAGCAGCGGTAGGGAATGAGAAAGAAGGACAAAACAGCCCGTAAAAGCTTAATTTATATCTTACGTCTAAATGTACGTTGCAGTACTTGCACGTCGTGCTCCCTTAACCTTTCCAGGCGCGTATTTCATTGCCCTCTTTCTACAGCTACCCTCATAGCATCTTACGCAGCCACACATTAGAGTTAGCGTTCTACCGTGCTAGCACACCATGCTGTGGGTATAAATTCTCGGGTGAGACGCCAGTGATATACGAACACTAGATCAAGTTAAATTAATTTGGTTTAGACTAAAAGCACCAACTTTTATAAGACAGAAGGAAAAGAAAAAGCTGATTGAAACGTTACTTGGGGTCATAAAACACGAGAGGAAAAAAAAAATATCGATCTCTCTTTAGTTCTCTGAGTCGAGAGATGAGTAATAATTTATCATGGATATTGATATTATACAACATATATTGTATAATGTAGGATACAACATTGAATTCGAAAACATCTCATAATCAAATACTGATAGAAATTCCTGTTTATTGTAAACATAAACAGTACAATAAACTAAACTTCTCATTCTATAACATAGCATTTTATCATCCCTAATGTTAACGCCGGGAAAATTAATATCCCCTAAGTCTCCGGCAAAATAACTTTTTTTATTAATCTAAAATTCAAGATCCTTTTCTCGATAAGGTGTGGGATTATGTGGCCGCTCCCAAGGCAAGCACAGGTATTCTTAAAAGGAGGACTCAATAATAATTGATGAACCTCTGTGATCCGATGTCGGGAAGTTCTTAGGTAGATTAACGTTCTAGTGGAGCATTCAGAGTTCAAACGAGAAAGGGGAAGAACAAGAGCTACTGGGGGGTCGAGACGAACAGGGAATCTCTGCAAAAAGACGAACGTTACTGGCAGTATGTCGAAATGCAGGATAGAAGCAGGACAGAAAAGGAGAGAAAAGGACAGAACTGAGCGGAAATGGAAGGCTGCATCTGTAGCAGCCTACCTAGTACCTGCAGTCTAGAATGCAAAATGCAACGTCAATGATAAAGAGGCTGCTGACATTGTAGTTACGTAGTTTTCTTATTTTTCACTATACTTTTGCTGAGTTTTATTTGGCACTTCATCAGTACACGTCTTACTTATTGTTCGTCTTTTCCCACGTATTGCGCTGCTGCCGAGTACCATCTTAACGAAGATTTAGACGCTTCTACTTCTTGTATTATGTTGCATGACCAGAATTTATTTCCCACTGGGTCTCACATTTCGTGCCGGAAAAACTGTCTGCTTCTGCAGAATAAGGGCTTATACGTGGATTCTTCCCTTTTAGAAAAATAACACTCGTCATGAAAAATGCTTTGTGCAGCTTGAACACTTCAGGACAGATCCTAATCTTTTATAAGGGATGTATACGGTTTTTGAATATAAATACAGTGAAACTTGAATGAAATTATTTTCAATTGTTTTAGAAAATATAAGAATATATAAGTTATAGAAAATATAATTGTTGTTGTGAAAACAACAGAAGGAAATATATTCTGTAAAAATAAAGACTGATACTAACAAGTAAAAAGTCGATATTTTCAATAAAAGTCACCTAATACGAAATACACAAGCTTTTTCACAATACGCCAGAGGGATTTATGAGCTGAATTTTCAGTTCGCTTTATATTCGGAATCAAACTTTTCAGTCATATGCGAAATACGTCTACCATCAACCTCAACCGCACTGAATGGTATAAGCAGAGCTTCTCGTGAGTTACAGCATAGTAGTAATATCTTCTGTTGAAAACAACTTATTATGTCTCTATCTATATCTATGCACTTAGACTTATGTACATACATAGAGTGTTGTCTAACAAATATCGTCTCGAACAGAAAAGACTGTAAGTCTCTTCCCCACCGCACAGAGCGGCGGGTTGTCTTGTTACATGAAACCACAAATACTAGAGAAAAAATTGAGACAAAAACCACCATGTAAAAGCACGATGTAGACCGTGTCACAGGTTCAGTGTTTGACAGTAACGCGTTATCAAAAAAGTTACTTTTTTTGTAACGGTAACGATAACATTTAAATAATCTTATCATAAAAAATAGATTGCGATTATATCGAAAATAGATTCTATCAATGTCGAAATCGTCACATTCTCTCTTCTTCACCTATTGATTGGATTTGATATTGACCGCCTGTCTTTTAGAATCGAGGTCAGAGCTGCCAACTGATTTTAAGACATTTTATAGGAATTTCAACCGAATTCAAAACAGTTTCAAGATTTTCAAGTAATTTAACAATACTTTTTATTATTTTATAATACAAAATTTAAAAATATTTCAGTGAAATGAGCGACAAACGAGCAGAAAAACTGAAATTTTCAATCTATCTGAGCGCGAACTTCTCGTATCAACAAATACACGCGCAGATAGATTCAATTAACGAAAATCAAGTAAAAAATAAGAAAAATATAGCTAAAAGTACTACGAGAAATGCTTAAGGCATTATATTTTATTCTTAAGTGGGAGTTTAATCTTGGAAATACCGAAGAACACAATTGAATATAATTAAAATTTTAACGTCTCGTTTGACAAGAAGATAAAACAAGGAGTTCGAGAAAACTGAGAATTAAGGAAAGAAGATTTTAGCAAAAGTGAGCGCATTTCACGACCTGCTCGACTCGTTGTGCAACATTATTCACCAGATTAAAATGTGATGAGTATTTAATGTTTTCATATTTTAAGGAGCTTTCCATCAAAGAAGTATGGAATTAATTTTATTAACTGTATAATCTAATTTGATGTTTTAAGGTTTATTTTTAAAAGATTTGAAAAGAATTGAAAAGATTTCAAGAGATTTAACAAAAGTTGCCAGTGTCAAATAAAAGTACTGAAATTTCTTATCCGGAAAAGTTTTTTTAAATCGGAAATGACTTACTGAAATGAAATAAAATGCACTTCCCGCATTAACAATGAAATCAAGGACAGTTCCCGGATTTTGTTCAATTCCCGGACAGTAATTCCCAGATTTCCTTAAGTTACTTCACCAGATATTTTCAGAATATTTTACGTCGAGTTTCGTGAGGCGTATTTGTTTAAGAGAATCATAAAAAATTCGGTAGGCTCCACTCCGCTGATTTCTGTGACTCTTGTCGTGGCATTCATTTCCAGTGTAAGCGATAGTCAAACGAAAGGGCCCGCGTTCATGTCACAGAGAGAAGGCTTGCTTTTCTCGCTGGCTTTCTTCTCCTTATTCTCCATTTCCCTTTAGACCTTTTTCTTTTTTTTTTCTTACTCAGACGCGTGTTTCTCATTTATTTCTGCGCTAGAATGAAAAGAGTTGGGGTGCTAACTGGTAAAGAGTAGACTAACGGGAGGTCGGTAATAATAATGGTAGTGATGGTGGTAGCATAGTGGTCGGATACTTAAGGGTTTCAGTGAGTTGTAGCTATACCGCGTGGAAAAGACGGAGGAAGATTTCTCAGGAACGAGCTTGGAAACCGCGAGCAACGTTAAGGTATATAAGGAAGGAAGATGGGGTATAGGATATAGAGTATGGAGTATGGGGTGCATTGTTGTGCAATGGTAGTGACCCATGGACCATTTGCGAGTTCCTTCAGGCCTCTCACACACCACAGTCTTCTTACCTCTTTTACGGTTTCTCAACCTCAGACGTATAATTTTCGACTATTTTTTCTTCTTTCAGTCTTTTCTATCTTTCGTTTATTCGTACTTTCTTTTTTAAATTTATCTTTCTGATTTCTTCCCTTCTTATTCAACTTCGATAGTATTTACTGAAAACAATACATCCACCGTCTACTTCGATAATAATAATACCAGCAGCTTCTACTTCATTTCAAACAAAAGAATATACATCATTTTTTTTTCTTTGCAGATTCCATCTCGTACTCATAGCAAAAATGTTTAACATCCTGATTTATGTTTGATTATTTATTTGAAATATGAAGTCTTTTTGTTTTGAAACAAAATAATGTTTTTTTGAGCTCGTTATAATAATCTCTTTCTTGTTTTATATTCTTGCCTTCTGCAGTAACTCAGATATCATCATTTGTTAAAAAGAATATGTATATTTTTACACCGAGATCTCGTTTAAAATAATAACAATACTACACCATTGCTCCTATATCAGTTATATGTACACATATATTTTTTTGTCTCAAATTCATGTAACATGAGATAAAATGGAAGATAATATGAATAAAATGAAAAAAAATAAATATTTTCGATAATATAATCTAGGATATCTGAATTTTTTCAGCTAGGTATAATCGTATGAAATGAAATTAATGTTGGTGATGCTGGACTGTATATTTCATGCCCTAGTACATATTATTGGGAATGGCACAGTCATAGAAATCCCGAAAATCTGTAATAACCATTAGATTCTAGAAGCTAACTCCACTTCCAATATCCAGTTTTGTGGTAATTGCACCTACATGTGCAGACACATCACGAAAAATCAACAGGCATCTGATTGAAAAGAAATCCAAAGCTGATTGAGAAAATACGTCATCGTAAACATTTGTTTAAAAGAAGAAACTTTTCAACAATGACATTATTTTTCACCAAAAGAAAGAAAATTGATGTTTTCGGTTTGAAAAATGAAAAAAAGTTATAAATTCCTGAAAAGTAGACGGGATACTGTTGGGCATTTGAATTTAAAAACTTTCTGTTACATCTAAGGTCTTGCTACAACCTAAACCCTGTTTGACACTTCATGATGGAGGTGCTCCAAACATGCTTTTATAGCGTCACTTCCGATTTCGATAATTGATGAATTGCTGCTGGTCTACTGACTAGTATGTAGGTGTTCGCTGATTTGCCAGAATTTTTCGTCTATAAGTATAAACCTTGATTCATGTTTTGCGTGTAGAGTTTTAGAGAGAAAATTAGGAAATCAAGAAAACAAAGATTATGGAGGATATATGGTATAGAGTGTCGTTTATTCCCTGTTTTCGAGTAACTGACACACAATGCATTGAATATCCGTAGACACCGGAATACAGCTAACGGAACCGTGTAATAACCGCATATACAACCAACTGTAGAGTAGAATAGTTACGTAGGCACTAGTAGATAGTGTATAGGCGGATGAGCTAGTAGATGTATAGTATACATTATAGAAGGCAGGTACTACATAACGGAAAATAGGTATTCGAATGGGTTGCAGTCTACGTATATGCTGTGCTCAGCAATGCAGTCTCCTGCTCCCTTTCAACCCTCCTGCAGTCTAGGCCGGTTTATCCTTATCGGGGGTAGCGTGCCACATAAATCAAAGTGTTTACTCGGCAGGCACGGGTGCAAGCTCACGACTAATAATGAGCACCAGTGCTCATACTATCTGCACTGATGGTCGACCTCTCCCTATAATGTCTAGTGTCTACCATTCAGTATTCACATTCAATTCGTGATCAACCTCAGCTGACAAATCTATTCCCAGTGGCTAACCCTAGTACATACCAGGAATGTGTTTCATGTGCAACAGCACCTACTTTCTAAAGTTCTTTGAGTGAAAATAAATAAGCTTCTATTTTTTTCGAGTGAAATTTTCACTCTATTCGAAAGAGATCTCACTCTAAGTACCGAATTTGAAAACTATTTTCAGATTATTTTTGTTGTCAAAACGAATGCTGTTAAAAAAGTTATATTAAGACCAGTGGTGTAACTAAAAATTGGAGGTCCCCCCGCAAAAATTTTTAGGTGGCCCCTTTGAAAATAAAAAGAAACTATGAAAAGGTCGATTTATAAATTGCTTCGTAATAAATCAAAGTTTTGAATAAATTTCAATTTTAAAAATAAAAATAGAAATGCAGTGAAATTTATTTTTTCTACTCAGTCAAAGAGCTAGGCCCCTCAGAGGAGGAGGCCTCCCCGCAATGCGGGGTTTCGCTGCTAAATAGTTACGCGACTGATTAAGACAGAAAATACGAAGACACCTTGTGCAGACTAAAACACGCCGAGCATGGCTTTACTTGACGGGAGCTGGGCCGCCATTTTGGATTTTTTTTTATAAATAAAATACATTAAACTCCAGTTCAAAAAATTTTCATATTTATTTTATATATTATTATTTCGGGGAACTTAAGAGGTAAACTTTCTAGTTAAACTCCTAACCAACAAAATACGAAATTATACTGCCGCTGGCTAAGCAGTGGCTCAGATTACTGCTGAAGTTTTGCCTCATTAATAAGCACGATATCGGATATTCTCAACAATTCTCTCCGTGTGGATTAAAATAATGTACGACAAATTATCTTCATTCGATGAAATCACTAGAATTTTCCAAGAGTCCTCTCAAAATTTTTCATTTGTTGAGCAAATTGAAACGTTATTTATATAATTTACATTCAAAAAGGATTTCTTATTGACTCTCTACTTCTTCAAATTTGGATTATAATTTCCTAAAAAGAATATTCTGATTTCTATCACTTTACCTAATTTCCAAAAATACTTTTATAACTACGAAAAAAAATCTTTTAGTAAATAAATAAATAAAAAGTTTTTTTCGTACCGAAAAAGACCCACTGGTATCGGTTTTAATTAAATCAAAAATCTCCAACAACTTTTGCAATAAAAACATTTTAATCCTGCGATAAACTTGGAGAGATTTAATTTAATTACAAACTCGAAATCAATAACATTAAACGATGCTGAATTTATAATTATATATACACTACCGATTTATTGTCGAATCAGAGGGTAGTGTATTTTCTCACAAAGAGTAATTATAAGTTGCGTATTATATATTATATGGAGCTGCTGCTTTAATTAACTGGAAATGAAACCGTAAATATAAAGTTGGCGAAGATAAAAATCCACGAGAGGCTAATATTATGATAAGAGTGGCACATTCAAAGAGGATTTTTGCAACCATCCGTAAATGCATGCACTACTGAAAGTCTGAACGGGTGCAGGAATAATATGAAAATCGACGAAAATGCATAAAATACTGTTACTGTTTTACAAAAACCTCAGACCCTTGCTATTCTTTTCAAATATTTGCAATGAAAATGAAACATTTTTGTTTAATAGATCTTTTATGCTTTAAACGCTGTTGATTATTTTATACTTCACATTTGATGTTGTTTATTCAGTTTTTATAAATTAGAAAAACTTTGTTAGCAAAAAAACGTGTTTCAAAAAGAACGTGAATTAGCAAGTAGATAAAGCCGGATTTAACCAGACGAATGGTAAATTTATAGAATTTATGAGTCTTTCCTTCATTACTCTATAATAGTTAATTATTTTATTAATACATAATATTATCATCATAATAAGTTTATTACTGCAGGGATTCAAGAATCCATTCCAAAGTCCATTTTTCCAGGACAACTAGCCACTTTGCTCACTTTCGGTTATTAGCCGTCGCAAATTTCGAAACTTATAGTAGTAATAGATTTCGAATTGTAGACTCTACATGTGAAAGTAATCAAAGTAATGATTTTATAAAAGAAATTAATTTAATATTCGAATTTAATTTAAAATTAAATTAATTTTGAATCAAATTGAAAGCATTATATACCTGAATGCATTTTAAGTTAATGCAATCCAAATAAAAATATCTCCGAATTGATTTAACCTCACCTCGGTGAACGGGTTATAGAACTTTCCTTAATTACTCGTTTAATACCTGGACATAGACGTCACACACACATTGCCATTTTCGCGCTGAAGGTGCTCATAATTTTTAAATAATCATTAAACGAGGTTTTCTATTCTCGATAGGCTTATTTAATTCTCGTACAATAAGAATAATTTATAAAAATTAATTAGTCATCAAACAATAAAAGATCTCAATTTTACTTTTTATTGTTGTTTAATCAAATACACTATTTATCAACCAAGATTTTCTTTTGATGGAATCAAGTATAATTTATAATTTTATAATTTCAAGTCTATCTAATAAAGCATCATACAATTTTTTCGAATCTTCAGACTATTTTATTTTTCAAAATGTCTGCTTCGACCACTTCTTGTGTAAAATTAGACAGTTTTTGCTCTGCAGACACATTTTTATTTAAAAAGGGAGTACCGGTATGTGGGGAAAATGTACCCAGCGGGCACGTAATTTAAAGACGTCTTTAGGACGTAAAATAAAAAAAAAAAAACGTTTCTAGAATGTCCTAAACCAGACAAAAAAAAACACCAAAAAACGCCCAATGTTCCCAAATACGTCTTAAAAACGTACTTTGGAAAATTGTATATTTTTAGAACATTTTTTGGCCTGACTTACGACGATTTTAGGACGTATTAAAAACGTCTTGGGACATTCAGACCTACGGTAACTAATTTTAATATTTCTCGAGGAAATTAAGATATTAAATTTTTTGATTTGAGCTGGAGTCTTCACCAAGTATTATCAATTAAAGTTATTTAAGATGTTGAAAATCTACAAGAAAAAAGTGTAGTAATGTTAAAAAATAGTATGTAAAGAAACGCTCAAAAATTGAAAGTGGTTCACGCGAAAAAATAAAATTACAAAAGAACTTACAAGTGATATGATAGGCGAGAAGATTGATGAACACGAGGAGAGAATCCACGTGGTACCGACACTTTGATTGTATGGTGGGGGTAAATCTAATTTTCGCACGCAATTGCTGTCTTGAAAAAAAGGGCAGCATCGCGATGAACCGAAAATCCCGAAACGGGCCTGTTTGTGGCAGTAGTAAGAACCGCAACTAAACAGACAACCGTATACCTCCCACCTTTCTCTTTCGGACCATACACGTTGAGCGCCAAAGGGAGACTGCCTGCTTAAAATCCTAGATCTCACGATCCTCTCGCGCAATCCCGTTAGTATTCGGGCAGCATCGTCACCCCCGGATTCAACCGCAGGCCACGTGATAAACCACCATCACCTCCCTACAGCTTCCGAGCACCATCAAGTACCAGCCTCATCCACCTCAAAGAACGCGCCAAATAACTTCGCTCTGGTATATAAATCACGTAAAAAAACATGACTGACGCATGGAAATTAGAAAATAACGCTCTGCCGTTTTACTGACTTATTTAATCTACATAAAATAATATGATCTTGATAAATACTGACGAATACAAATAGAATTGGATGCATTGTAATTTATACAAGAACTGAAATTTCTAAAGGGTTCTATTATATATAGTAGGGTTCTCGTAAATTTTCCTTTTTGCAGTCGGACCATAATAGGGAAAACTAGTCAGGGCCCCAACAAGATCATAACGCTTTCGTCAGTGTGAGCTCTACTTGGCTCTACTAGACTTTCCTTTCTTATGGTAGAGGTCTGCCGTACTAAAGAAACAAGAACCATGCTATGGCCCTACCCATATCCCTATTGGAAATCCCCACATGGAGACCTTTAAGGATCTCACATGGGAACCCATGTGGGAATCCACATGGGTTCCTTTATTAATCCGTATGAGAAAATTTGGACACGAAATGAGATAGGAATCTATGTGCTGGGAACCTACATCAGAACCTATGTGAAAACCCATACGAAATCCTATGTATTTTCTTTTGAATTTGAAGTAAGTATAATTTTGATAAGTAATTCTGAAGTAATTTTGAAGTAAGTAAATTCAAAAGAAAATTCATAAAATTCCTACATAGGTGTTAAGGGCGTTGGATCCAAGTGTTAAGCTCAAAATTCCATTCTCCATTTTACTCAACGAAAATTATAGATAGATATTTTTTCGCTCTGTAGCACTAATCTTTTTTCAAATATGAGACTGCGTACAGAGCGAAAAAATATTTAATTTCCATACTTTTTGCATAAAACGAAGAATTCAAAATCTAACTTCAAAATTGAATATTTTCATTTTACTTAAAAAATATTTGAATTAGATATTTTCTGGCTCTGTACGCATAATTATAGCCAGAAATTGATTAATTCTACAGAGGGAAAGAATTCCAAATTTAATATTTGTTAAGTAAAATGAAGAAATCGAATTTATAGATTAGAACTTGGCTCCAACACCCTTAATAACCAAATATTTTGTTGGGTCAACAAAATAAATTTTGCAGAGGCAACAAAACGTTTTTGTTGCGATTTCAGTGTAGGATTTCACGACAAGTGCTGAATATTTATTATATAAATCAACCATGATCATACCTTACCAAGCCATTCAGTTTCATCTGTATAAAACGGAAGTAAATGACCTAATTTTAGCAAAAAGTACTATATTATTGCCCTTATTGTCAGAGTAAGGTTCATGGCAAAACTAAATTTTCTTTGATGGTAATTATGTATGTACTAACATATGAAATCTGTTTTATCAACACAGCATTTCTTCACTTTATTTGTGGTGATGCTTTTATTTAAATGGCGCTGATGTCAGTCTCACATGTTTTCTGTTTATGTATATATATATATATATATATTAAATTTTATAAACCTGTTCTAATGTAAGCAGAAAATGTATTAAAATACGTGTATTTGCTGATTATTAGAAAGGTAAGAAAATATGGATATTTTAATTCATTATGGAACAAAATTTGAATTATATACCGCAATTTTATTTTGAAATAACTCTTGAAATTAAGCCCCTATTATATTATATGCATATAAAAGCTATAACAGTTTATGTAAACATCAGTAGCTATCAACCGTTTCTTTCTTTAATTTTTACAAATTGTACATATATTTTCACATAATCTCACTTTTGGAGTAAGGTTCGTCTGGGTTTTCCGATTTTATGCAATATTACCCATTTTTTATCTTAATCTTTATTTTTCCTGAAAGACAGCTACTCGTATTTCCCTGACAAATTTTTATTCCCTGACGACATTCTCCTGACTTCCCTGACATGTGGCCACCCTG
Source organism: Synergus gifuensis (assembly GCA_904066015.1). Lineage (NCBI taxonomy): Eukaryota > Metazoa > Arthropoda > Insecta > Hymenoptera > Cynipidae > Synergus > Synergus gifuensis. Next base: position 144,400 of record CAJFCO010000035.1, read on the forward strand.
ATATATATAATCGTAAAGTAAAATAATAATAATTAATTTCTAAACATTTACTTTTAGATGAGCTTTTACGGTACTCCTTTGAAACACGGGAAAGGTGTAAATAAACCATTTCGATCTCCTCTGATCAAAACTGATCCAAATCAAGTTCTAGGAGATGGAACTCCGAATTCTCGCAGACTGCAGAATACAAGCTCTAAAATAACTCAAAACTCGAGAGTAAAATCATTGGGATTTAAATCTCCTATTAATGCTAAAGGATTTATTTCTCCATTGAAATCAATGAAAGTGAATTCGCCTTCGAAACAATTAGAAGTTTCGGAATCTCTCGGATTTGCTTCGCCTTTGAAACGATTGGAATACGAGTCTCCTTTAAAATCCTCGGAAACGAAGGTATCAGTCAAGTTTGTAGAAAAGACACCTCTAAAGGCATCCAAAAATTCATCTCCCCAACCTTCAAGAAATAATGCTCTAAAATTACTGGAAAACAATTCGCCTTCAAAAGTCGAAAATACATATTCACCTACAAAAGTAAAAAACTCGTTACCAAACTTCTCTTTAAGGGAAAACAGTCTCAAGTCGAAAGTAAGATCACCGACAAATGATTTGATTTCCAAAACTGAAGAACAAAAATCACCTCTAAAATCTGGGTACCTAAATACACCACCTCTTTCTCCGGTGTAAGGAATTCTCTTTTATATAAACTTTAATTACATAAGTTTATAAAAATAAGTATTCCAGAAACAAACAAAAAAACTAATCTAGAATTTTATTAGGATTCTTCGAATACAAAGTCCAGAGTATCAACCAGTAGTTAAATTGCAACGATTAAGCTTTGAACTTCAGAACATACGCAAACAGGATATGGAAATACTGGCGAAAAGGATAAATGATAAACAGCGACAAATGGTCGAGTTAAGAGCGCAAATGCCAACTAACAGTAAGGTATGATCATGGCTGATTTATAGAATAAGTGTTCACCATCTTTAAATTAAATTGAAAAGTCTCTATTTTCATAAAAAGGATCAATTTTCCTGATTAATGGATTGTATGACTTAAGAGTTGTTATGCCCTTATGTCGTGTAATCCTATATTCAATACATACATATTACCCAGATATTACGAACCTATCAGCGATTTCAATACATTTACATTTAAACCTATAAAAATTGAATATTTAATTATAAATTGAAAAAGTTTGAAGTATGTGTACCCCATTCAAAATCTTGGTCATTTTTTGGAAATTGAGAATCGCTGGCAGGCCTGTATTACATTATTTAGAAAATTTCTAAATAACTTTTCATTCGACAATTAGTTTTTACCTAGCTGTGTTATTGCAGCAAAGACTTCAGGAAATAAGGGCATCTATAATAAAATGGAGAGAAGCATTTGTGGAAGCATTAGAAACATTGCGTGTGAGTTTAGTTGAAAAAAATGGACGTCCTTTCAGCACAAACGATGTTTTAAAATTACTGGCAATTCCAAACAGTATAGTCAACTTTTCAGAGAAAGAAAATGATTTTATTTTCCCAAAACTTTAGGTTATAAACAAATAATATTTCTAAGCAACTAAACCAATTTGTCAAGTGATGTAAGTTTAATGATTGTGTAAGAACAAACAAGAACAAATAATTTATGTGTTAGTTTAAACTATGTACATTATTTAGATTATTTTTTTAAACATAGGTTGTGAAAAAATACATTTCACCTTTGATATCAGATTATTTTTTTTTATTTTATACAGAAGACCTACTTTTAATAGAACATGATTAATATTTGTGAGGCCTAAATGGATGCTCGGGATCAAAGAGTTTTGGGTCGTGAACATAATCGACCTTTTTCGTCATAAATGGCATCATACCTGCAAACAATTAATTATTTTCATAAATTATTTGAGCTTTGAAAAAGCGTTTCAAATTTAAAAGCAAAAATATTATTTAAAGGAAAAGTTAGTTTACTAACCAGAATTTTGAGCCTTGCGAATTTCACTTTCGACTTTATCTTGCTTCAATTTACACAAACCGGTAATGTGACGTCCGTAAATTCTGCCAGTGTGACGACTTTGAAATTGCGAAAGCAAACGAATGTTTTTGTAGTCTGGATCGATTTGGAGTTTACACAAAATGCATACCTCCTTTTTCTTTTCAAATGGATTCTTCTCAAGGTCAATTGGCTGAAAAAATTATTATTGTATTCAAAAACATAGGTTTTGTGGAGTAATTCCTTATGGGTTTACTTCTTTTTCAGATACCGGCAGTTAAACGACCCACAGAAAAAAAAACTCGATGACATAGATTTCTATTTGTAAAATTTATACAAATTCACCATGTATTTAGTAATGATTCAAGTTTCTAATTATGTTCCTCTCATTTTTATAATTAAGAATTATTATTATATATATGTTTATACTGTAAAGGTAGGTAGATAAATATTCTGTTATTAAATTTTTGTACAAAATACTTACAAGGTCTTCTTCTTGTGTACTTGTAATGTCCAATTTTATATCTTTCGAATAAGGACGCGATGATCCAGAAATAATGCCTGCCATTTTAAATTGAAATATTCATGTTTAATTAACATTTATGTGTTATACTTCGAAAATATGGTTTATAGATTTTAATTATGAATTTAAAAATGATAATTTTTTTTTATTTCAAATTAGTAAATCTTGTAATTTAAAATGAGTGCAAGAAAAAAAAATATGTAAATTAAACTATTTTCCAAAATTCTAATAAATTTAATTCATATATAAAATATTTATCAAAACGTAAAAGAAATTTCTGAAAATATTCGAAATCCAAAACCTCCAAAACAAGAACATAACCTTACCTCGAACGATGTTGGAAACATTCCCAGGTTTTGAGAAAAAAGGTACTGTTTTGTTGATAATTATTTTTATATTAGGAATAAGTGACATTTTGAAGCGTTCTTTAAAAAGAAAACAAAAATTGGCACATTTATTATAGCTTTGGATGAATTTTTGATCAAATAAAATTTAATTTCTAACCTCCTATCTCCTATCCTGCACTTTTCCCATGGATGTAACCCAACTTTGGCAAGGGTGATGTGCCAGCTGAGTTGCAAAGGGGGCATGGAGCGGCCATATTACTTAGGGAAATTTTGAAACCTCTAATTGGCTGACTTGTTGCTTGGCTTGTGATAGGTTAACGGAAGTCGCGGTTTACACACACA
>CAJFCO010000035.1:147986-239299 GCA_904066015.1 Synergus gifuensis
AACAACAAATCAGCCAATCAGAGGCTTCAAAACTTCCCTAAGTAATATGGCCGCTCCATGTCCCCTTCGCAACAATGCAACTCAGGAGGCACCGCCAAAGTTGGGACTTTGTTTACTTTGTGCTCCATCCATATATTCTTACATCCATGTATCTGATTATATCAAAGATATATCTTTGATTATATCCACGATTTTTGCAGATGAGATGGCCGGAATAATTCAATATGTTATTGTCCGCGGTGATCTCTTAAAAACTATGCAATGGCCAGTTGGTGCTGTAATAGCTCAGACATGTCATGCATGTGCCGCCGCAATACATCTTTTTTATAATGACGAATACACTCAAAAATATTTATCAGACTTAAATAACATGCACAAGGTAGTATTGGAGGTGAGTTTCAGCTAGTTTCAGTGAGTTTCCTATATTTCAATATATGACTTGTATACTTCATATGTATAGCTATATTGTATGAGAGATTTACATACAATTTTAAGGGTGTTGGAGCCGAGTTTCTAATATAAAAATTCTATTTCTTCATTTTCTTCGACAAATATTAAATTTAGAACTTTTCCCCTCTGTATGATTAATTAATTTTTGACTAGAATTATGCGTACAGAGCCATAAAATATCTAATTCAAATATTTTTTAAGTAAAATGAAAATATTGAATTTTGAAGTTAGATTTTGAATTCTTCATTTTATGCAGAGAATATCGAAATTAACTATTTTTTCGCTCTTTACGCAGTCTTATATTTGAAAAAAGATTAGCGCTACAGAGCGAAAAAATATTTATCTATAATTTTCGTTGAGTAAAATGGGGAATGGAATTTTGAGATTAACACTTGGTTCCAACGCCCTTAATAACAATTAAAGATCACTAAAAGTACTTACTGTACATATATTAACAATACATATTTAAGGTGTTGACATTTATACATATAAGCACACACCTCATTTTAGTTGTATATGTAATAACTTTTCTATAATGATCAAAATCCACAAATTCCACAAATGTCAATTTCTTTTTGAAAATTTTGAGGCTAGAATTATAGCAGTAGGACAGGTGCTCCTTTATAATTTTTCCATGAATGAGGTAAAAGCACGTGTACTGCTATCCCAATCTTCCATGCTTTATAGATGCCAATAGATGCATCTAGCTTCAAAAAATTGAGATTTGTGCATTTTGATTAATAGAAAAATTATTACTGAAGTGAGGTGTGTGCTGAAAAATTCCAATATAATACATTACAATTTTACATGATTTTTAAAAGGTTCCAGACGAGGATAGTTTGAATGACATACATAAAAAACTAGAGGAGAATAACATCGCTCATAAGCTCTGGATCGAACAGCCCGAAAATATACCTACATGTTTAGTGACGAAACCTTATCCGAAGGATGAAGTTCATAAACATGTTAAAAAATTAAAACTGTTTAAATAGCATAGTCCAGTAATAAATTTATTCGCATATTCACACGTGAGTATATATTAATATATCTCCTAAAATAAGCATAACTAAACTGAACATTCTAGCCATTGAAAAATCATATTTATGTAAAATGAGGAAAGGAGCGAAACATTAAAATGTACACTTTAAATTTTAAATAAGTAACTGGTAAAACACTTTATTACACAATTTCCTTTTGATAATGAGCTATCTGTATTACATAACGATTATAGTACGTTTACCTTAAACATACAGTCATTTTTACTTATGATTATCCAGTATGTACATACATCTATTTGGTTTTTACATTGAAAAATATTAAATGACTTATTTTTGATCTCAAGGACTCATCTAGATATTACATATATTTTTTTAGATGTATCAGTCTTGCATATGTACAGTCATTCTAAAACGGAGTTATATTCTTTTTCTTAAAATGATATACTTCTCATATACACAAACAAGAAAACGTAGATCGCTTACAAGATTTGACATGCATACAACATAATTATAAAATAAAATTGTACAATCTCATTTTCTTGCCTCAATTATTAATTGTTTACGTGTCATGAACATTTAAATACCGTTAAAATTGTGCTAAAAATCTTTTAATTCCGTTAAAAATTGTTATAATTCATAAATGTAAAAATGTTCTGCACGAGATGAAAAATATTTGACAAAGCAGTGTTATACTGACTGAACTTTTTCCACTATTAATCTTGTGTGATTCGTAATAAATTTCTTCCATACTGTATAATGTTTGGTGATATGGCGCATGTTTTTTTACATTTTTTTTAAGTATAGAAACGTACGAGACATAATGTGTAGAGTAGGGTTATTACTAATTTATCTATTTTCACACCAATTGAGTTTTTCAAGTAAACGTCAGTAATACCTTGTGCACTATAACTGAAACAAAAAATATCATTGATTCAATGCTTTCTTTGCACATGATATCAATTGCATTGTATTAATGAAATATTAAATTAACAAAAATAAATCAAGCTTTTAGAATATAGAAGCCATTATAGAATGTCATTTTTTTATTCCATGTGGCTTTGTGTAGAAATATGTAATAAAAATTTGAATTTGAATATTACCGGACTCTTTTTTTAAAATAAAATTCGCGACTTTTATTTCAACGTATGTGAGTAAAACCTGAGAAATCTGTCTTAACAAAACGAAAACAGCTTTCATAAGATTTCATAAGTTACGCGAAATCCATCTTTTATTATTATTTGAAAAATAAAAGTATAATTAAACAGTAATAGAGCATAGGTCAACAAAATAATATAAAAAGATCGATTCCATGAAATAATATACCTATATCTGTACATATTTACGAAAATTGTCGTTTCTCTTTGAAAATCAAACTAAATTTATTCAGTATAGTGCACTTTTATATATGTGCTGCTCAGTTTCATACCAACCTTTGTACATTACAACATCGCATCCTCTGTGTTTCTTCTTTAAGTTTCTAGAAGACTGTCTTAATGTTTATATTTCATTATCAAAAAACTGTATATACACACACTGCAGGGGCTAGAGTTAGACACTGTAAGTACACTTATTTACAACACTTATTGGCAAGGTATTGATTTTAGAGGTCTCGACGAATATAATAATATATAATAGTTAGAGTTTGGGTACGATGAATTATCAAGACGTCACAAATGATGGGGAAACTTTTCGAGAGAACGTGATGTTCACCTTATTGTGGAATTATTACTCTTCTTCTTTGAGCCATTTGCGTAGAATGTTGCGTTTTCGCTGGAAAGAAAAAATGTTTCTTAAATAAAGTAATATAATAAGAAAAAGTGCAGTTTTTCCTTTATTATACATATATGTACATATATTATATAATATATAATATATATTATTATAAATTTTTGTGTTTCATTTTCATTATTGTTGACCCTAAAAGTTTAGGAAAATATTTATATACTTCCCCAAAATGTTGATTTTAAGTTAAAAATAAAATGCTTCGACTAATTTTTAAGGAAAACAATATCTTTGAAATGAACCACTAAAATTTATAGAGTAATGCACAGAGATTCTGAAAACTAATTACAGTTTTTGTTTTTAATGAACAACAACAACACTTATTTAGCATATTCAACTTATTTGTAGCAGAATGGAAGCTGGCATAAAAAAGCATTTCCTTTTAATAAACAATTAACGTGTGTCAAGTCTTAAAAATTGAATTAATTGCTGCATGCTCTTACCTAACACACATTATTTATATTATTAGCACTCGTTAGTTTTATGGGAGATTTAAAGTTGAGTGGTAAATGATGAAGGTGACATAGATATGATGAATTAGGCATTATTGTTCAGCTAGATTTCCATTTTGATCGGGATAATCTTCGTACTCTTCCCCCTGGTCTTCATAATCAGTTTCCGCAGGTTCGGGACCATCTACTGTTGGTGATGTTGTGCTCATGATATCCTGGCAAGCATAGATTTCACAGTCCCAAACAAAGAGTCATACCACAACCATGTTAATATAAATTAAGAAATTCTACTACGTATATTAAATATTACTATTGTGAGTTATTGATTTTATAATACAATTTTTCTACTCTTTTCAACTATTTAATGGGAAATTAAATGAGCAATATGAGCATTAAAACCAAAAACATGTTTTACACAAATGCTTCTATAGTTTTGATATTTTGTTATTTTAATGTTTTGAGAACGGGTTTTCATTATAATAATCAAAAAGGTATTATTTTCTAAATACCTGTGGTGGTCTCCATCCACAGCCTGGCAATGGAAGCCCATCGGGTCCCAAGGGGCACGGTGCATCTAAACCAGGAACACCTTGATCTCCTTTGTTGCCTTTTTCACCTCGTTTACCTCGCTTTCCAGCGGGTCCCTGAGAAAAAGACAAGATTTTGTGTTTTTTTTCTGGTCTTTTTTTTATGTTAATACTCAAAAAATGATTGTCGCGGCGTGCAAAAAGGCCAGGCAGGGAAAAATTGTATGCAAAATATTAGTTTGAAATTATGCATTGTACGAAACTGAATAGAATGGTCAGTAATGGAAAGAAACATAGATATTATAATGATTTGAGTAAGAATTACGTCGAAAATGTATAAAATGTAGTGGTGGCAGCATATAACTTAATAAACAGTAATTTAGCAATTCAAGTCTTTCTTTCATTTAACGCAAGCGAAATTCAATTTACCGCAAAGTTTATGTGCCTATAATAATGTCCATTAGTTCTAAACTTCTCATGGTTAAAAAAAAAAATATATATATATATATAAATATATCGATATATGTAAATAGATATTATATCTGGAACAGCTGAATAAACAGTCAAAGGATTTTAATATTTTACTTCACTTTTACAAATAGCGTGCTCTTCAAGTGATTTTTTTTTTATCTATAATTCCAGTTTCTCGGCGTCATTCAAGTATATTACGTACATATGCATAACGTATGTAAGGAATGCGTGGATTTAAAATTTTCAAGAAGCATAGTACGTTGTACTTGTATGATCCGCTTCGTATTTTCTCTCTTAAATTTTAATCAGTTTTTAGATGACAAATTTTCTAATATAATTTATAATTTTATAATATATTTTATAATTTTTTATAATACACTGTCTTACACACTGATGAATCAAATATTTTCGAAGAGTACGAAAATTTGACATTAATGAGTTTTTATTTCACTAGAAACTTATTGAATTTTGTTCATTACAAATAAAGAAAGAGAAATATTTTACACACATTTCCAATTTTAACTGGGTTTATTCATATGCGAAAGTATGTAATTATGAATAATAACATAATTTCTGGCAAAAATGTTTCCATTATGCGTTTCATGTAGCAAGAGAACCTGCAAACTAAATTTTTAACGAAATCAACTAAGAAATTATTTTCATTACTAAAAGATTTATTTATTTCAAGAGATATGGATTTATACTTACAGCATCGCCTTGAAGACCTTTCTCCCCTTTGGGCCCCTGTAATTGACAAAATGCAATACTTGTTTTTATGGGTATAAATATATGCTTGCCTATAGTAATATACATAAAACTAATAGAAATAAGATTTCGCTAATTTAGTATATTTAATTTAATAAACAGAGAACAATATTTTTTGTACAGTTACAAAGATAGTGACGTAGATTTGAAAAAAAAAAAAAAGCTTTAACGGAGGTCGCGAGTTTGATAGTTGCACTTAACGTGATGAATAGAGATGTGACCTTGGGCTTTATCACGGTTGCAGTGATAAATGCAAGTAATACAACTATTTACTATAAACCTTGATACATTGTTGTCTTTTTTTTCAATTAGGTAATAAAATTGAAAGTACTGTACCTCTGCACCTGGAATTCCATCAGTACCCTAGAGAAAAAAAAGTGAAATTTAATTTATAAGAGGAATTTTTTTTAATATAAGCTAAAAATATTACTAAAAGAATGAAAAGTTGAATTTTATTGTGATCAAAAGTAAACTCTCTGTCTTTTAATTAAATTCTCGGCCATTTCCCGGTCAAATCGTCACCCTGATAATTAAATGAGCACTCACGGGTAACCCGGGATCTCCACGTTCTCCTTTAGTGCCAGGTTCTCCTTGTGCCCCCTATAAAAGAATGAAAATATTTATAAAGGTATACTTACATAGCTTAAATTTTTCAATGTGCCATAATCACGTGGAAATTTACATGAATACGTACAAAAATACTTTGGATCAAGCAATTTGGGATTAACAAGTGTAATAATTAATTTTAGGAATTTAGTATAAGTTCATTAAACTAAGTGGAATACCACGTGAAATGTATATTTTACACATACATATATTTCCACGTAAATATTTTCAGCTGGGAGTCTAGTTAGCAGATGTTGAAGAGTTAAAAGCTAATAATAGAAAGAAGAGCTATATAGAAATGTTAAAGTAATAAATTAGTCACAGTTGTTATGTGAAAATTTACGTTGTAGTGAAACTTATTTTGATTTTGATGTATTTGACATAAATTTCCACACTACTTGACACAAGACTTAATGTGTAAATTCCTTATTTGAAACTAATGCTGCAATGATACGTCGAGAGGACATTGCCGAATACTTTTTTTAAATAAGAAATTGAGTATAAAACTGATGAAATCTCACCTTCATGCCGTCTAATCCCGGAGATCCCTGAAAGGGAGAGGGAACAAAATCAAATTTGGTACAAAAGGTATATGAATCATATAGATTACAGGTTTTTTCTTGTATACCCAATTGCAGTTGAATGAATTTGCATTTGTCTTATATTTCTTTCTAACTATTCAAGAGTACTCTAGAAAAATGTTATTATATTCATATTATGTAAATAAATGTAATAAAAAGGCTTCAACTTGAATGGATTGTCTCCAATTGAATGGTATGAATGTTTATATAAATATGTGTGTGCAAGTGTGTGTTTTTGTGTATATTTTACAACACATATATATATATTATAGCTTTGTAGCCATTAACCCTTTACGCCACCAACACTATAAACTACAAAATCGAAAAATAGAGAACTGAATAAACATATTTTCCAAACTCCTCAGGATAAATAAAACTTTCCAAATATTATGCTATATTTATGAATAACAATCTCAAGTACAAACATATAGTGACGCATAGGGTTAGCCTTAGCATATATCAGTGAATAAGGACAGTAAATATGCCTACATTAGATATTCGATCGTGAATATTCAGCCGATGATTTCGATCTGCGAAGGTAGTGATGAGGTACAGAGTTTTATAAATGAAAAATTGAAATGAATAAGAAAGGAATTCACCTGAAGCAGAAAGAAGAGCACCGATCGTATTGTGTGGTATCATGTTTCCAACGATTAAAGCGTCGATGTAGTGATCCAAAGATTAAGATACCGTTGTGGTCGCAGCAAATTAACACGTGTTAATTTATTATATATTTTTCTCTATCATTCAATTTATTTCAAAAGAAATTTCGAGAGCTTTTCCTTAACAATCAGAGTCATTACAAAATGCGAAGCAAAACTATCAGGAAGAAAGCGTTATTGTATTAGGATAATCGTTTCAAAAGCAAAGAACACAAGCACATGCACATTCTGTTTATTAACCAGGACATTGCTAACACAATAAAGTGTTCGTCATATTAGAAAGATGTTGGCTTTTTATCATTTACTGTACAGCAAGAACGTTTTCGTACAGGTCAATTGTGAAACAGATGCTCTTGAGATTCAATATTGCTGTCTCACATTAGTGATCAGTATAAAAACGTTTTTATACTGTATACGCATAATATAGGGTCCTTCGTCGTTATTAACAATATAATGTTATCCTCAAAATCACTAGTAGTTCTACATGACAGGAAACAACATTTCTACCTACATTGTTTCTAACATTAATTCCTTAAAACTAAATTTTATTTTATGATACAACAGACGATTGTTAAAAATACATCAAATTAAGTTCTATATATTACAATTTTAGTTTTATCTAGACACTTTAAAGAATCGACAGGATGGATTTCATAAAGCCTTTTCTCTCATACAAAATATGAGCATTGCAAAATTATAAAACTGAAATAAACGCATAACTTATTTTTCAATTGAATCATTCAAGATGAGTAAAATACTTTACTATAATATTTATATTCGGTTTTACAGACAATGCAAAATAAAGATCAACACAAATGAGTATGAAAAAATATATTACGCAATGTGCCTATCATTTATAATAATATATGTACATATTTTTGTATCGTTTGTCATATTTTTTTATATACCCAAAATAACGTTCTGAAAAAAGAGTACCATGAATTCTTGGATAACTTGTATATTTAGGTATATTTAAAGGTACTACCACGCAAAAGCTAAATAGTCTATTTTTTAACTTCGCAAAGTTAAGTTATGCCTCTCAAAGAATATAAGATTCTAGTCACTTGCTACTTGTTAAAATGAGTACATCGATTTTGATAAGTATACTGCAAAATTTATTATTTTAAGGGCACATATTACTTACCACAGCAAATTTCGCTTCGTTAACTTTATGTGTTTGCTATAGTAAATATTTTTCACTCATACTAGGCCATTTATCCTCCATCTGTATACGAAACGGAAGTAAAAAGTCCTAGTTTTAGCAAAAATATTTATTATTGCTAGCGTAAAGTTCACGAAACTAAACTTGCTCTTATGTCATTACTTATGGTCATTACTGCGTGCCCTTAATCAGAAATTATTGATGCCATTGAATTGATTATTCTATTAAAAATTGAGCTAATTATCCCAACAATGCTTGAATTCGTAGAAAAATTATGTATGAAAAAATATTGATTTGTCTTATATATTCTGCTGCGTTTTATTCATTTTTAAGAGCACGTGACAACACGTAACATTAGCATGGAAAATTTTTTAAGAATTTTTTATTGTATTTTAGCAACTTTGAAAAATAATTATGAACATAACACAATCAAGATGCTAAAATGGAGAAATATATAACTGCACTGAAACAAATTTTATTGTACATGGCATGAACTTGGCAGTGTCAAAATTGCATTCATTGTCCACTATTGAATAATTGACAGCTAACAATTCAAGTATCTTTAATCTTAAAAATTTTGCAATGTCTCAATAACGTGGACGTATGTCTGTTTCTTTTTCTTCGATTTTCAAAGACGACGATAAATCTGGCTTTAAATTAAAAAATGTATTGTACATATTCCGTAACAAAAATGATATTCCTATAATTTTCTTCTATATTCTTTATACTGTAGATTCATCTAACAGCACTAATGATCACAATGTAAACTATATTCTGAAAGCAATTTAAATCTACAACATTTCTATGTTTCATTAGTGCATTTATTTTCATATGAAATCATTTTACATGTTGAAATATTCATACAAAACGTTTAGAGCCGGTTACGTCAAATGTTTTTCGTCTAACGTCAAAAAGTAACACATTAAAGACAAATACCGACACGATAATTTTTGAGAAATGAAAAATTAATTTTTGAAGGATTATTTGGTATTAGAGAATATCATAAACGCTTAACCGGCAATGTACCAATCGACATTTTGATGATAACAGTTTTTGATATATTAATGTATACCGAAATAAGATTAAAATATAATAATCACTCATCTAAATTTTTCTAATTTAAAGTCATGATTTAAGACTGGTAATATAATGAAACTGCGCTAATTAATTTTTATTATCAAGCTCATTTTCATATGACATCTTAAAGTGAAATATTTGAAATATGTGAAAAAAATGTTTAAAAGATATTTTGCAAATATCTTTTACAGGATATTTAGAATGAAATTCATGAATTAAAATGAATATTTGGGCATTGTGGTAAATATAAAATTTACTTTTAGTTGACCGGTAAAATTGAAAAACTTGATTGGGAAAAACCGGGAAATGACCGATAATTTGAAATCGTCCGCTGAATTGACACACCTTGTGTGTTTCTACCATGTAAATAGTTTTTACTTGTCATTTTTTTATCATATAGTTTATAAATTACATTTCGTAATTCAATTAAAATAAATAGGTGAAGTAACCCAGTAGGCAAAAAATTTAAAGAAGTTTTTAGAACGTCTTAAAAACGTCCTAAAAACGTTTTTAGAACATTGGACGTTTTTTGGCCTGACACAGGACGTTTTTAGGACGTTTTAAAAACTTCTTCAAATCTTTTGCCCACTGGGAAGCTCTAGCGTTATATGAAATTTTTTTTTTGTACTTTCGTGCCCTGAAAATGATGCAGATGGGAGTTCTAAATCCTTTTCAGTTATTTTATATTCAAATAAGCCAGTATTATGAATGAATAATTTTAAAAAGATCCAAAAAATAAAGTTTATTTATTTAAAGAAAGTAAAGTAGACTCTTCTCAACGACATGTGCTTTTTCAAGGGTTAAACATTTGAACATTAATTTAACTTCTTCTCGGGTATAGCGATAAAGCCACAATTTATATTTTATAACGATCACCGATTTATATTCATAAAATCAAAAGTAACAACTTTTATCTATTTAATTTTAATGTATAATAATATAATATATAATATAATGTATAGTAATATAAATAATATTTAATCTTACAAGAATCTGTCCTTACACTATCAGGGCCGAAGGAACAAATTTTTCCCGGATATGAAATTACAGAAATAGGATGGGGGGGGGGGGCGATAAACATTTTTTTCTGTTTATAATACTTTAAACTATATACTCTACTGAAAAAGTCTTTGCATACGAATATGACATTGGTAGAAAAAATTGGAAAATATAGAAATGCCTTCTAAATTCCCGGGTATAGAGTGTACTTCTTAACTCCACACATTCTCTGTCGGCCCTGTACACTCTAATGTAAAGTTAGTGTGAAAAATTACGAAAATATTCCAAAAAAAATTCCATAATAGTTGAAAACGAAGCAAAAGAAGGTTTTATTTTTATAAAAATAATATATTGACAAAACTTTGCTGATATTGTAATACTAATTTTAAAAAATCGTTAAATAAAAGTAAATTAAAATTCAAGAGATTAGTCAAAAAAAAATACATATATATATATATATATATATATATATATATATAATTATATATGTTGTGTGTAAAGAATGGTATAGGGGCAAACCCAGGATTTCATTACCCATTGCTCAAGTGCTGTTGGGCAAAATTAAAAGAGTTTTCTTCTTGAATAGTCTAAAATTACATTATTCTATAAGTACTCATAGTGACAGAAAATGGGTGTTTTTTTTGCCAGTAAGTACTTTGACCAGTTATAATTAACGTAAAAAACACGTGTGCCGTTCAAAATTTATAATAACGTATTTTATATTTCGAACTCAGCTTGAAAGCACTTGTGCAATCTACAGCAGAGTGATCGGATTGCTCACACTCTGAATTTTTATCACGGAATATGAAACTTTTTAGATAGTCAGGTAATGATAGACATTTCCTGGGACTTGTTAAAAATGACGCATGTTGGTTTTGAACTGTCACCATGATTTGGGTACAAATGATTCAAATCAGGAACTTTTATTAATAAGTAATTAACAATTTTGCAATTTTTTGTAAAATTGTCACACAACTCTGCAGTGCATTTTTATCCACTGCTGCACTGCAAAGTATACCTATATGTAGTAATTTTTTGATTTTACTTTGTTAAAGCATATGTTGAATTTATAATATATGTAGATATATTCATCAGTATATAATATACAAAAGACATCAAGACTTGTTTCTTCTGAGAAAATTAGGTGATAATCAGCGCATTATGTGACCTCTCCAAACATGACTGCTATTATACAAGTGATCCATTATAAATGATCACTGTACTGCTTTTTGTTTCTCAACTACGAATGGGTCTTAAATTCAGTCTACAGTTTTAAAATAAGAAGTATAATGTACATAGTACATAAACTATATTTTTTTATGACAGTCAATTTGAGAAAATGGTATTTAAACTGTAACATAGTAGAAAGAGGTATCACTTGCTTGGTATCACGACGATGGATGTAAACAAAGCGCAAAGCTAGTCAAAAAGGCTGTAATCTTGACTTACTTTAAATTCCCATATACATTTGCAATCTCGATAGTAACCGGGCTAGAGTTTCATACTGTCATATATATCACACGTGTGTAACATCCTGACACCTAGCCAAGCACGTTACAACCCTCAAAGTAGATTCAGACATATCGAATAAAAATTCCATATTGCTTGAGAATGTTAAAAAATTCAGGTTTTAAGATTTTATAAAATTAACAAAGCAACATTTACAGTTAGGAAACTTTTTGTTATTAAGAAAACAAAATTTTTATAATCGTACACTTGTTAATACAAAAATATTGATATTCACTGCTAGAGAATTTTTTGAGTCTTTAATAAGGTTTTGGTAATTGAGTGTAAACATAACGACATGTCATTCTTTGTTGCAAGTTAGCTGCTACACCCAATAAATAATGTCGATGTTGTCCAAAATAAATAAAGAAATTCACCACCTCGTCTGTGTTTTCACAATTATTCTATTGTCCCGTTTGCACGCTATATAAACGTCAACGGTATAATTAAGCAACATTCTGTACTCTGACCCATTGAATGGTGGTAACTAATTATTTTTAATTAATCCTATTATGTATTAAACATTGTTTAAATACAACGTGCAAACGTAGCATACTCGTATATCTCGTTAATCAAGGAAGAAAAGGACATTTTAATAGAATATAGCCTTAATAACCTTGACATACAATCTAGCAACATGTAAACGCATTTTATATTTTTATCACTCATAATGTCTTCGAATTGATAAAATTAAATTCAGATTATTTCTTGATATGCTTTTCCTAATTAAAAATTTATTGACTTCTATATGTGCATTGTGCATGCGGGTTTTTATGCGTTACTTAGCTCTGGGGTGTTTGAAATATTATTGTTTGTTCAATAAAGGTATTTTCTTTTCTACGCAACCTCACATTCGACATTCAAATTAATCGTATAAATTTGTTTTAAACTTACACTTGTGTAAGTTTTAATACCTATGCGCACTTTGCGGATCGATATATATGTATAATTATGTATAATATGTTACTCTCAGTTTTTGAGCAGCACAGCATTAAAACTCGTGATAAAATATATGTACTTTTTGCTTCTATGAAGTAGATACATTTGACACATGCTCTCGATTCAAGATGTAGTTTTACGTAAATTCTGGAAGCCCCCCAGGTGACGTGGGCTAGATAGGTTATTGTCGTTATCAGTGTGTGGTACAACCTATCCCATGTTAGTCGTTAGTCGATTCACCATAGCCAACCTGTTTTTAAGCCGATTGTTAATAATAAATTTCGATAGGACTTACTACTGCTTCATGCAATAGTGAGTCATGATTAATGCTATTATTTAATTATTATTGTTAGAAGCTGACTACTGATATTGATACTGATACTGAGAACTCGTTAGAATTGCAAGAAAAGTTTGTATTTAATTGATTTCATAATTAGTCAATATATAAAAATCAACATATCGATGGTTTTTTTTTTTAAACTTTTCAGTACTTAACGCGGTTCGCAAAATCGTCATCATAGACAGTATAGACACGTTAATTTAAGTCGCAGATCAGCTCAAAAAATAATTAGCAGAAAACGTAAAGGTAAATGACGTTTGTGCAATGTTGAGTCTTATTCGCTGGCATGTGTTGCAATATTCAGCATGTATTGATGTACTTTGACTCACGGTGAAGGCATATTACGGTGATGTTAGGAGCGTGAGATCCGTGATCTTACCATGGTGCCAGGTTTTCCGGCGTCGCCAGGCCTTCCGGATTCACCTCTCAGTCCCATTGGTCCCTGAAAACAGAAAATTACTCATAAGTACCGGTAACGGACAATTGACTATCATCATTCATCATTCAGCGTTCATCAGAATCATCAGAATTTCTTTTTATAACTCTAAGATTTTAAATTATTCTGGGTTGTTTCACTCTTCTAGATTTGATATTACTTGTCTACAGTATTATATAAGATTATTATTGAATTTGTTAACAACCTGGAAAAAGTTAAAACTCGTGAAGGCTATGCCAGATGCATACATACATACATACTTACATACATACATACATACATACATACATACATACATACATACATACATACATACATAAATTTCAGACAAATAGTTTTATACGTACAGGAAGTCCCATTGGACCAGGATCCCCTTTAATGCCTTTTTCACCCTGAAAGTAGAATACAGTCATAGATTTGTAAAATAAATGTGTAATTCAGAAGAGTTTTTTTTTAATATTTCATTTTCTTATTATTTAAATTACTGACAGGATCCCCTTTAGCTCCGTCGTGGCCTCTATCTCCTTTAATTCCAGGTGGGCCTTGAAGTCCAGGAACGCCAGCGGGTCCAGGGGGCCCCGGTGGTCCCATTATCTACAATATTAATATTTATATTAATATAATGCACTTCTTAAACACTAAATACATCTTTTTTGACACAAACTATATTTCTTTTTCTTAAACGAATATTTTTCAAAATATTTTAAAAATTTAATTGAAACACTATATGAAATTTTCCCGATAATTTGAAACAGTGGCTGCAGAAGGGTCTAAGAGGAAAGGGCGAGTGTACAATACCAACACTAACATATTCCCAGATTTCCTTAAATTCTCACACAGTAGACACCCTGCTTTTGTTTTGATCAGAAATAATCAAACTTTACCCACTGGAAAATTATCCGCAACACATTTTCACCTCTGTTTTTCTATGCGAAACTCACTTCTTGATTTCCTCCCTTTCCTCTCCATTCCTTCAGCAACCAAGATCGTTCGACTAAAGAAAAAGATTTTGATAGATTACGTCACAGTGGAAAATTTCTCAATCTTGAAAACTTACAACTTCACCCGCGTTGACTTCAAATGTGCCATCACCCTGTAAAACGAAAAATCTTATAGCATGGATATTGCATACGTGGTCTCCCTTTTTTTAGGACGTTGGAATGGTACATGAAGAATGGTCGTAATATAAGAAAAAATATATCACTCCAATGCCCTTAATAAAGTGAACGCAATTTTCATTTGCAGAAATAAATTAAGTTTAATAGTTTGACACATACCTGTCTTCGCCTCAATTTTTTGTACTTCTGCTCAAGTCATGTACCGCCATCATGAAATAAAATAAAGAAAAAGTTAGTATTTCAGAATGCTCTCATGTCTCTTTTCTTCAATCATGTTATAGGTCTGTATTCAAAATTTGTGAAATTTAAACTACGTTTTTTGAAAAAAAAAAATAATATGTATGTTTATCACTACCAAATTCTAAAAGCTAAATGCTGATTTTAAGATTTATAAAATATTTGACTCACCGATTCGCCTTTTTCTCCCTTTTCTCCCTTTTGTCCTGGATAACCCTGGTTTTATTATAATGAGATATAAATATATAGTTTTTTAAAAACGTAAAACGTAATTGAATAAATACATACTTACAAGGGGAGGTCTTCATATGTGAAAAGCCAATTTTAATAGGATTTATTAATAATAATAAAAAGGTTTTAAAATACAATTTTACCACAATAGAAACGAATGTTTAAAATTATTACACTATAAAATTGACAAAATTTCAATTCATAAAAATGTATCTACATTTACACAAAGTTCGTATGAATTTAAAACTCAACACAGTTTTGCTTAAGTCGAAACATAATATAATTCATTAGATACATTTTTCGTCAGTGGCTTCACTATTTCCAAGATTCCGGTGTGAAGACCTTCCCGGTTGTTAGTACTATTATTAACACAGTTCAAAAACATACCGGTGGACCAGGTAAACCAGGTGGACCCATGAGACCCGGTGGACCA
The DNA here is from genome assembly GCA_904066015.1 of Synergus gifuensis. Lineage (NCBI taxonomy): Eukaryota > Metazoa > Arthropoda > Insecta > Hymenoptera > Cynipidae > Synergus > Synergus gifuensis. The sequence goes on from CAJFCO010000035.1 coordinate 163,759, forward strand.
ATATCTCCATAATCTCCTTTTTCTCCTTTTGGACCGGGAACTCCCTATTAACAGAAAAAAAAACATGCTTAATTTCGCATCAAATATATAAAAAAAATTCGGATAGCGACTGAAAATCTGTTAAAAAAATGAGTTTTAACAGTATTTTAGGCTCATAAATCGTGTGAGTTTTATTCTGGAAGACATTAAAAAAAAGTACATATTAAATTGAATTAAAAAGAGTTGAAATAGAATCGAAATTTCCAAGTTCCAAACTAATATCGCTTTTTTGGTGACTTTTCCCTCGTGTGGAATTATTCGCAGAATAATTAATTCCTTTGAATTAAATGTAATAGAAAGCTATCAGCCCTCCTTAAGTTTTAAAACGTTTTGCAAAAAATTTTATTTTAATGTTTTATCAATAAGAATGATAGTTTTGCTTACGGGATATCCTGGAGGTCCTTGAATTCCAGATTCTCCATTAACACCATCCATACCAGGTAGGCCATGTGGTCCAGAATCACCTTTTGGTCCTAAAATTAAAATAAGATTTTGCAAGATCAGTAGTGTATTTTTTTTAAATTCCACATGGCATAAAATGTAAAATTTTTATATTACATGTAGATATCTAAAACTTTTGATGTGCCTGTGAATGAAAATCCAAGAAGTAGTATGAAAAACAATTAACCGTTGTATTATATAAGAATACGTTTAAGCAATAAGTTTCCATGGTTTCCACTCTCTAAATTAAAATTAGTGAAATTTCATTGGCAATTAAAATTTGCAGTGACGTATACCTAACGGGTACCTGAATCAGTGCAAAATAAATACATTGTGGAACTATAAACTATTTCAGATTTTATGTGTAATTTCATTTGGAAACTGATGAAAGTATTATCTACAAGCTTATTCATATAAAGTACCCAAATACATACTCTTTGCGTATATATACATCTGACAATGACTCAGGTTGAGTTTAATAAAGTATTCAGTGTACCTTTTACACTTGTACACTAATACATACTGTGAACATTTCTACAACGATGAAAAAAACCCTTAATAGCCTCAGTGGCAGAGGAACCTATATTTAAGATTCCGTACAGGTTGCAAATTTTTTGAATGGAAATAGATTTCCACATAGGAAAATATTTATCGTGTGTGATTAACGTGTTTCTTAAACACTCCCTAACTCCCTTGACTCATATGTGGTAAATAATGTGATGCATTATTATCTATTTGTGACAGCAACAATATTTAATAAAGCTCTAATGTACATCATATAAATTACTAATAAAATTATACATAATAGATAATGTCATCACTTAATAATATTAATCTTTTCAGACTTAGCTACTTCATTGTGAAAGAAGATATTAGATATGTGGCTAGGATGTATAGGAATGGGATTACATCCGCTTTTAAACGTAAAGGTTTAATTTAATCTCTAATTGGTTGACACGAACTTTTCATATATGTAACTGTGAAATCAACTTTCTCATACTTTTCTGCTTTCTTCATTATTAGCTGCAATTTTGTGTATTGATTATTTATGAATTGAAAACTCCAAACACTAGTACTGAGTAAGCCGTTTCATTTAAAAGTGGCAATAAAGGCGACGCCATGCCACCTCGCACAAATAATTTCATACAAACGACAATTAAAATCTGCAAAATTTCTAGAAGCATAAAATTAGCTATATCCGTAGGTAGGGTGGTTCCTAAGTTAACATTTTGGCTGCAGACCATCCCACTATTGAAAAAAAAACCTCAATGATAAGTACAGAGGTGAATCTAGAAAATTTTTCGGGTAGGGCGATTGTGAATTTAATGTTTTATTTTTTATTTTACTGTAGTTCTTTAAATTTAGGAGGAGGAGGAGGAGGAGGAGAAGGGAGTAACCGCCCAAATCGCGCTTACGTATAGGGTCGTCACTGGATAAGTATGTTAAGTACTGGCATATATTACACTATTGACCAACAACTGGAAAGGTTGCTAACTAAAACGGTCCTGATACTTGATAAAGAATATTGGGTCAATATCTTTTATTTCAGTAGACTCAGTACCGATATCATGTTAGCATCTTATCAATTAATTGATATACAAGTGTCAACTAAGATACATACGTACTCAAGTACGAATCCTATGCGGTTTAACATTTAATATACTTTCTATGCTAATATAAAAATTCAAGAAATTAAAAAAAACTAGTAAAATGGTGCACAACTAATGTGAAGTAGTAAAAAAAAAGAAATGCTACTAATCAGATATTTGGATACTTACACTCTCACTGAAGTATGGAAATTGACGTGGTGAGCTTGCAAGCCTCAAGCTTCAAGCCTCGAGTAGTAGATATTAGTGATTAGTGGTTCGAATTGACACACAGAAGAGGTAGTAGGTGTTACTCGCTACATAAACACAAATTAGTTACAAGCTACCTAATTCGATGAAAATTGTTGTAACAATGCATTACATATTTATAAAGCTACTATGCTAAACAACAGTTGAATGATCTTTCAACTGTTTCGAAAGATTTTGTTTAACATAGTATAGGTATCACAGGAAAAACAAAAAGGTTAATTTTAAATGCATCTTGAAAACGTTAAATTAATATTTTAATATAAATTACTGAATTTTTTATTAAATTGATTAAAACATTCGTGTAAAATTTTTGTATTGAAAGATCATCACAACAGTCGCTTAATTTAGTTTGTTAGTTCGATCTGACCTTTACTGCTATTAGCCCTTTCATGCCTAGAAGTAAATTATGTTTGATAGATATACAAGTTATAAAAAAATATTTGCGAATAAAATATATTTGAGTAAAATAATATTTTGAAAGATTTTTAAAATAGTTAGATAGCCAAATTTACAAGTTATGAAAGATACGTTTTTTTGGCAACGACAAACGTTTACTGGCTTGCAATGTTGAGGTCTCGATCGCTCTATATATGTACGAGTAAAATACTTACGACTACACCTATAATAAAAAATAGCAGGACTGTAGAAGAATTAACCAAAATACTTTAATAACGCACCTTACTCCGCTTCAGACAGTTTTACCAAGAATAATATTCTTACAGGAATTGCAATATGCACGCATAACATAAATATATATAGATATATAACAAAATAATTAATAGATTAATGTTATCTTCGATAAATACGTGTTATTTGCTGCCACCAACATGAACGGTTGAATTTAGCCTTTATTTGGCATGAGATAAAAGTGAATGATAGTGTTTGAAAAACCTTTTTGCTTCATTAAACTATTGTGTTAAAAACGTACTTAATTTTACAAAGTAACTTTTTAGACCGATTTTAAATTGATTATTTGCCAGTGTTTGAATTCATAACATTTTACACATACATGTATGTACGTATATTTCATAGCATTTGGTAAGTAGAAATGAAGCGATAAAGTTTTGACAATATCGTTTCACTTAAAACAAATCCTCAACATAAAATACGGCAAAAGAAATTAAGACTATTATGCAATATGCTATTTTTAAATACATAAAGAGTGAAAGCAACAGAAAAAGTAAACCTTTTCGTCTAAGATATACGAGTGTTATGGTATGTGTATGTGTGTAAGATGATGCTTCCGTTAATTTAATATAAAAGCTTATCTATACATGTGTATAGATAAACATTTGTTCGTCAAATCATTTTATTAACTACTTACTAGTCACAAAAAATGTTAGACGAAAAGGTTTCATTACATAAATAGTATAGAGAAAGCTTTTTTGAATGTTTTTTTCATAGTTGTAATCGATGTATTCATGCTTTTGAATTTTTTTAAGGAACAAACCTTTCAATGCTGAGCTGATAATTGAGTTGATAAATGCTTTGATCTACAAAAACTCAATTATCATATTCATATAGTGTATATAGTTCTTCGATGCAAACTGCAATATTATTCCATATGATTTAAGCACAGATCACAACATTCTAAACATAACAATAATAATGACAATATATATAGCGATTTATAGAAATTGTAAAAAAAATGTACCCTTTATAATTGACAATTATTGATTGAAATCATCGACAATATTCAAATAATTCTTTAATGAGCGTTAAAATCCGGTTTAAACAACTTTATAAAAAAGTCGACTTTTCATCTTAATTTGGAAATCGAAAATGTTGAAGTCGATTGTAAAGTCAAAAGTCGATTTTATAATACGCGGTTTTTCTCACCCCTATTCAAAATGTCCTAGTATAAAGTTTAACATTAAAATGTTAAAAGCTAATACTTAGTTGTTTATATTTGAAGCAGTACGAGCAATATATCCAATTGATTTGACAGTTTTATTTCTTGTGGCAAATGAATCAATAGAATCTCTAATATTCATTATTAATTTATTTATACCTGCAGTAACATGCCGTTTTTGTTCGGTAAAAACGGCGAATAATCGATCAATGGTAGCAAGTAAGATAGGTATAGATGTGCCACTTTGGTGCATTCAGTACAAGCGTACATTTTCTTTTGAAGCTTTCTATGTATATGCCTGCTCTACATCTACATATAGTTCTATCTATTATATGTTGTATAATGCGATACCATGCAATACGTGCATTATAAAACGGTCAGGAGGTGGCTGGACGCGGGCGGGTGGTTAACTGTGGTTTTGTCGCATCAGTAAACTGGATGGATAGAACAGGAGTCTTTCGTGATTCGTCGACTAAATGGAGTATCGGACTATTCACTAAATGTATAGTGAAACTCGGTAGGTAGGTTCGATTAGGTGATCGACGGGCAGTCGGTGGACTTTATTATTAAAGCTTACCCTCTTCCCTTGCTTCCCCCGAGCACCCTTCTCGCCGGTAGGACCGGGGGGTCCTGTTGGACCCGTCTCTCCTTTCTCGCCCTGGGGCCCTGTATACCACGTACATGAAAAAATATCACCACTTGCACACCCAGGTACTCATTACAATAACCTTTTTATATTATAATATTATAATAATCACAGCGCTCGTGGCACGGGCTACTGTCCAATGGTCAGTGCTTATTGTGCTTTTTACATTTTGCACCGTTTCATTATATGCACGTATATTTTATTATTTAAATATGGGCATATCTTGATTAGCGGTATCAGACTTAAAATAAAAATCTGTGCTGAAAGGGTATTAAAATAGTAAAATATTTTTATTTTTATTATGTAGGAAATGAATCACGGACACTGATGATGATTAGCTTAGTTCTCATTGAACATGACTCGAGGAACTCTTTAACATCTGTGAGCCCCTTTGCCTCCTATTCTAGTTTAAAATAATTAAAAAAACAAATTTTTCGACAAAACAAATTTCAATCTGTGTAACTATGTAGTATAAATATAATAATTAAAAATTATATATGTACTTAGAAACGCAAAAGTATTCCAAATGCACACAAATCAATTAGTATCAGCAGAACTGCAATAACAGATCTCTCAATATTATAGGGAAATTAACAATGTTTTAAAAAAATGTTATGCAATAAAGGTCTGTCTAAAAATGAATGCTTAAAGTTGTGAAACCTTAAAAGTGTTTTGACGTCAACCAAGCGAAATTTGTCCAAATTAAAATAAACAAAGAGAAGTGTCTATGTGTACGGACTTTGCGCACGAGTATCTCTTACGCATAGCTTGGGCTAAACGTAAGGACTTTGGTAAATAGTAAACTATCGACGTTTTTTATTTGTTTTATCACAAATTATAAATATTTTTCCTTATTTGGACACACCCCACTGTTAAGGCCATTAAGGGCATGCGATACATGAGTCACGTGATACCAAAGTATTTCTCGGCTCGACATGCATCACTAATTTATCTATTCTCCCAAATACTCTTACAAACCGCTGACGTGAGAGTAATTCAGAATTCAGAATAAATTGAATTTCTAACACTGTCTTTGCCGTGCAGATGAAAATGAGCGTATCTATGGTTTGGATGAGTCAATTGTCATATTCTGTGTCTAAAATAATTAGTCAAATTTCTTCGATTTTGGCGGTACTAATGAACATTGATTTTGCAATGCGATATACGTAATAAATGTTCCTAAACATCACCAGATTCAAAAACATTTTTATCTTATTTTATAAATTCAGATTCGGAATAGTGACAAGTAACTCATTCGAACTGCAGATACGCTCATTTTCATTTGCACAACAGATCTGTCGTTGATTTTTGTATTTGTTGATGAAATATCACTTTAATAATAATACTTTCCACTTATACCATCAGGCGAAGAAATAACATTATTGCCGCGCAACGTATATTATACATACTAAACTAAGGTTAAATTTGACCTTTAAGGATAGAGATAAGACTTTGGCTATAATAAATTATTTTAAAACCATAATATTGATTTGTTGGTTTTATATGAAGCCAAAAGATTGTTTGAAATAAAAAAAAATTTTATATGCTTACCGGGTGGTCCTGGAGGCCCTGGTGGTCCTTCAAATACTCCAGTTGGAAATGGATCGCCACTAATGGACGTCGTTAAACCGCGATCACCCTTGTCTCCTTTATCACCCTATGTAAAAATAATTAATATGCAGTAAACTATTTATGTATCTCTATTAGGATAATTATATATTATATGATTGCGGGATATTCTAAGCAGGGTGCTGGCGATTCAGCTATTTCAATTTCGGACGATTTTAAATTCCCTGTATAGATAATTATTACAAGCATGAAAATTTCAATTTTACCGCAATCAGTGTAAATTCCCGGTCATTTCTCGGTCATTAAAATCTCCGGCCTCTCCCGGTTTCGCGGAAAAGTAGCCACACTGTTTACGTTTGTTAGGTTTTTGAAAGACTTACCTTTGGTCCTATAGATCCAACAGCTCCAGGTGGTCCAATAGCTCCTACAGGACCTGGCGCACCTTTTTCGCCTGGAGGTCCTACATCACCTGGTACTCCCTGCCTGCCATCGTGCCCTGGTAAACCTTCCGTTCCAGCAGGACCAGCGGGTCCAGGTGGTCCAGGTTCTCCTGGCTCTCCCTGTGTGTCAACACATGAAAATTGAGTTACTTTGTATTTTTATTAAATATATACATTATACAGGAATAGAAATTCTGAATAAGTTACGTTTTTTTCTGCCAAGAAAAAACTCGAAACAGGACAACTTTTTTTTTAATTACAAAAAGGAGAAAAATTCGTAAGATTCTCGTAAAATGGACTATTATTGGTCTTAAAATTGTTAAAATTTATTATTTCCAATATATTACAAGGTCGCTTAAGAGGCAACACCGTATCTAACATATTGTCGAAAAAAAATTTCCCAATTAGATATGTACAAAATTTCGCGCCGCGTAGGGCAGTGATCTTATTGTTACCTTAAAAAAACGAAATGAATGGGACTACCTGTCAATAAATAGTAGTGAGAAACATGACAGAAATGCCAATATGTTGAATGAAAATCTGTTTTCTTTTCTCCTGAAAAGTTGGCCAAAGTTAGATAAGTGGTGTTATCTCTTAAACGATAATAAGTAATGTAGGCAGAATATAAATTTTAGTGTAGCAGCAAGATTTTTGCAATTACATAACAATTAAATAGGTTTAAATCCTTTTTGACACGTATATACCAGTCTTCTAAAAGAAGCATATACCAGCATGCAATAGGGAGCATGCAATTCTTCAAGGTCACATTTTTTTCGTGCAAACATACTTTGACGCAAGCATATCAAATAATATAATATATTATTGATATTATTGATTGATTAATACATTTCCTTTTACCTTCAACCATCAAATTAATATAAATAGTATATCGTCAATGTATAGAAAGATAGCACAGATCGTTCAATAACAATAAGGAAAAATTTTAAGTAATGCAAAAGAGCCCGTGGCTAACTTCATCGAAATTTCTTTTGAGACGAGAAGCAAATTTCTGCAAATTTGCTTAATCGTCCCGAATTTTGGGATGAGTAGACACAGCCTTGTAAAATATTGACCCAATAAAGAATATTAGGTCAAAGATTATTCACCAAATTTAATTTTAATATTTTCACATAGGAAGCTTTATAATAGTATAACGTATAACATTAATTCTCACTAAATAGTCCAGAAAAAAAGGTGAAAACTTTATACAAGTATATACATTGTCATGCAAAAGATGGATGTTTTCCGTTTGAGAAGGTGTGATGTGCGGGGCGTTTAATTTTGGTGCTCTTTTTGATTATTGCATACAATACACTGAAGTAAAAAGTTATAATATATAGTGCTATTATTTAATATTTTATGGAGATTTTCATAAGAAATTTTTTGATATTAAAATAAAACATTAAAGTAAGTGTTGGAAATGAAAATAATGGATTAGTTTTTTTTATTCTTTTTTCTCTTTAACAGATGCTATTCGCTTCAGAAAATAGGGACATATCCAAGTGTCAAGCTGCGAGTCCTGAAGTACAATCGGACTTACTTTGAGCTGAATGATGGTCTGCGAAGTGATATTATGTCCTTGGTCCTGAAGTCCCTAGAAGTATAGGTCAACTACGGGTAAAAACCAAATCACTACCAGATAAAAGAATACGGAAAGTGCTCATGGAACCCAATAAGGATATTATTATTTTGGCAATTTTAATTGCACTTGCTTCTTGTAACTCCAACATGCCCAGATATACCTAAAGACTGTAAATTAAATATAAATACCATTACCAACCAAAACCAAGTAAAAACAAAGATACGTATGTACTGCCGTATGATTACGAGTCACCTGAGACACCTTATATTTATCACATATCATAGTTTATTTACTGTAAAGTGTAATTTGACAATTGTAGATGGTACCATTTACAATTTACTATAGAATAAATTATATCAGTTCATGTAGTTTACCCACTGTTTCTTTTATATTATACCGAAGGATCGACCTCTTCGAGTTTTTCTGTACCAGGAAATCTTTTGAAATTAATTTATAAACTTTGAAATTTTTAAAATGCCATTAAATTCCTTTGAGATTTCTTAAAATCTTCTAAATACTTGAAAATATTTTTAAGTTGGATAAGAATATCAATAATGCCAAGAATATCGGAGTGATCGACCCCTCGAGTGAATAAGTGAATTTGGTAAACACAAAGGTGTGTGTGTGAGTGGATGTGTTGAAAAAAATAGGGAATACAAAACAAAAAATCATAATCATGACTCTGTTATGAATGTAACTCTAAGGTCTAATCATATCGCAGTACAATACATGATCCAACAAGAAAACGCTACACCGAAAGCACCGCATAATGCAACGTCTAAGAAAAACAGTAACAAGAATGTCAGAACCATAAACGAGCCGTGGGTTGTGAAGGTTGGTTACCTTCAGAGCGACGATTTCCGCGTATCCAAGAGTTCCACCTCGAAGCGTTGTCACCGACCTCTTTAACCCCAATCCCTGTGCATTGACCCGTAGGTGGAAAGATTGTTTATTTTTTATTTGCATCATATTTATTGATAGTACAACATTAGATTGCTCTTGTCAGGACGTATCTTAGATATGTTATGGTTTATGTGAAACAAGAAAAAATCTGGTGTTAACTGTTAATGATTAATGAATAATGAAGCGTTCACTATTTAGTATCTATATCTATAACGGCTCAATTGATAAGGTTGAACTAAAAAATTTCTCGTAATTGCCCGATACGTTCATATGTACACAATCAGGGTGTCCAGTGATCAGGGAATTAGAAATTCCTGAGTTTTTCCCGTTTTTCTCTTGGTATTTTCCAATTTTTTCTCGGTCAAATTTTTTTTTCTCCGACCAATTTATAGTTGCCTTTTTGTAATTTTTGAAAAAAATTTTTTTAAAAAAATCAATAAAGTAGAAATTTAATAAAAATAAGACAAAGTAGAAAAAAGTTGATTTTTCAATAAAATACAAAACATTCCCGGTCAAATAAAATTCCCGGGTTTTTCCCGGTCCGCTAGACACCCTGATAATTTTTACCACTGATTGAGAATTAGTCCAGGGTGGCCACAAGATTCAATTTTTCAAATTCTCTGACATTTCCCTGATTTGTTTGACTTCCCTGACATGTGGCCACCCTGTAGTCTATCGGCCAGACACAACCAAGCTATTAGTTATTACTGGCATGAGATAATTTACTATAAGAGTAATTTAATTTCGCCAACTTTACGTTTGCAAAAATAAATATTTTTCATTAAAACTAGGCCATTTATCTCCATCTGTACGAAACGGAAGTAAGAAGTCCTAGTTTTAACAAAAATATTATTAGTGAAAAAAAAACTTGGTCATTAAGCTAATTGCAAGCAATAAAGGATTAATATACAATATCTATATGTATATCTATAAATCTTACACACTAAGAGACAAGTTTTTCAATTTTTCATCAACTGTGTTTCCATTTAATTAAGATACGTGTGATAGAGAGAATTTTTCGTAATGAAAATAGTAAATTTTTGAAAAAAATGAATACATGAAACTTTAAACGGATTGTTTATGTAAATGTTGTCCAACTTTATAGGACGAATAGGTAAAAAGGTGATTTGCAACAGAGGATTCATAAAGCTAAAATTAGATCTTAATGCACACCTGTGATTAGTCATAAAAATTAGTTCAGTCACAGCCCACCCTTTTTCACAAGAATGATGGAGGGTTGGGGATGGGGTGGATTTTCGTGACTAGTTGCAGAAAGTTTTTTTTTTTTTATTAAAAATAATTTAAAATTTTGTGCAATTGAATTGTTAAAATATTAAAATAGCATTAATTAGATACCTTTACTGCTGAAAAGACATCATAACCCGGACTCCCAAGTTCTCCTTTTTGCCCTTTGTCACCAGGCCGTCCCTAAAAAATAATATTAGTTTATTCCGAGCTTGATAAATATGTAAAGTCGAAGTCTTCAACTTGATGTTATCTATGCTAATTTGCTAAACCTAAACCTATACTTTGATTTTCAAATCATTCGAGCAAAAATAAACTTCTGTTTGCATAAAAAAAAAAGACTGTAAAAGTAACATGTTACTTATTTTATATGAGAAATGTAATAATGTACAACTCACCGGTTCTCCTTTTGGTCCATCCAATCCAATTGGACCCTGAAATAACACAGGATATTAAATCTTAATATATAAAAAAAATCTATCCATATATACATATCGCACTTGTGTATATGCAATACATATATATTATACAATGATAAATCCTTTATCAAAAAGCTATATTTGCATGTCAATAAACTGAATAAAACAAGTCCCCAATAATTGTTACAGTAAGATGCTTCCATATTTTTATAATAGATGCAGATAGATGTGAGAAAAAGCGCAAACTGTTAGTTAAAAGTTACTATGTTAAAAATATCGTGTTAGTATTATAACCCCGCAATATGCAAAGCTCAGGTTCTCTTGTATTCTATTTTTCTCCAGATATCACCGTCAATACCATTCTGTGCATGTATAAATTGGATGCTAAAGAATCAATAAGCCTTTTTACTTTGTTCAAAACACTGTAAATCTAAAAAATATTTTTCAGAAAAAAATTAATTTTTTCTTTTTTTTTAAAATTTCAAATTAAAGACACACCAACAAAATCGTGTGGCACTTGATCTTTCAACGTTTAAAACAACTTAACAGATATCTTACAAGGCTTCTCTTCCCTTGTCAATCGCCTTTCGTATTCTAATATACATATATATATATAGATATATTATGCCTGGTAAACTTTGTGAAACAGTATAAACGAATGTGCAATCTATCATGTTCAAAGCCGATTTAAAAAATACATCGTTATTCTTTATAATTAAAAGCAAATAAATATATTTGATTCACATTTTCATATATCTGAATACCTATAATTATGAAGTTCACGTTTCATAAATAATACATTCTTTTTAAGTTTCAGATTTCTTGAGCACAGTAAAAAGTTAACGTGCACACGTGAAGAAATAAATGAAATGAAAATAAAATATAATATACCGGAAAACCATTTTTCCCCGGAGTCCCGGCAACACCCTGCAAGAAAGGTTATACCAAATTAAAATAGTTAATTTAAATGTATTAATTGCACATGCAAAATTAAATAGTGACGCTGTTATTTCCACTTCTTAATAGTCTACTTATAATCGAAATTTCATGCAAAGAATTTATTAATATTTTGCACACAGTTGTAGTCAATGAAAACCTTAACAATACGAAAATAAGTTCCACAAGAAAAATCTTGACCTTCCGACAATCAGTTTTTGTATGTATAATACATAAAAGAATAAGATTTAAAGAAGGATTACTGAGACTTACTCCTATCCCTCCCTGTGAAAATATATATCCACTAAGATTTAATACACAAAAAATGCCTTTAAATAATTAAGGTAAATTTAAGGATCAGTGACCTTATACTTATAGATTGACTTACCGGTGCACCTAGTTCCCCGGGATCTCCTTTCTTTCCTTTTTTTCCTCTTTTCCCTGGAGGTCCTGGATCACCAGGTGGACCTGTAACATAATTAAACATAACTTTCAATTGAGGTTACAAAATACATGGTTTGCAAACGCACTTTTTTACTCAGGTTGGCCACAACATTCAAGTTTTTAATTTGCCTTACTTTTCCCTGACCCCCAGACAAATTTTTCTAACAGAAAATTATTAAAAATGCAAATAAATTTTTAATAATAGTGCCATTGAAATTTTTCAAACATTTGAATAGCTTCAATGTCATGTACTTCAATGTACTCTTGATATATTATAATAATTTTTAATAAGTAATAGTAAAAGTAAAAGATGTATATTCTTTTCCAATTGAATGTACAAATGCGTCAGACATGTCAGTAAAAAAATTGTCCCTTGAATATGCATCATCGTTGCTTGGATGATACTCCCATGTGGGAATCTTAAACCGGTGATTGCGCCGGAAATTACGCTTTATTAAACTCTTGACCCGTCACTCAGAAGAGATAGTATAGATGATAGTATTATATATGCATATATAGATATTGTAGGCGCAGTCTCGGAATCACTTTTATAAATCCACCGTTTTTTTATCATACACCTATGTTTTTTTTACTTTCATAAAAACGACAGATTATATCAAATGACAATCAATACTACATATATGTAGATAAAATTTTATTCCGACAGCACAGCTTGTCGTTGTTCCCATACAATACTGATTATTGACATATGATCTAAAAAAATTTACCATATCTGACTAAAACAAGTAGTCGAGCAACCACCTCAAGTAAAATCATCTTATTATAAGGTGATTTTAAAAAGCACAGCTTAAAAATGGCAACATATACATGTTTGTCTTTTAACTATTCGCAAATAAATAGCGAACAATTAATAAACAAGAGAGAGTCACGAGAATTATAGAGTGAAATTCAAGTATATAGTTATATATAGTTTATTTGTTATAAGACATACATAAGTCTATACAAAGAGGTTACACGATTTCCACAGACAGGATCCTTATACATATATATCTAAGTTATAATCTAAGCTCTCTTTTCTGTAGCACCAATTTTATAAATTGAACCAAGTTCTTTACACAATATTTGCATCCTCGCTGTTAGAAATATATATCGCTCTTCAATATATATATATAATGGACATTCAACTAGTAGTAAATGGAAACTATGTTGTGTGGCGTTAATAAATCGCAGAACTACCACAATTTTCTGAGTTATTCTATTTATGTTCCTTATCTTTGATATAAATTCGTGTTTGTTAATTAAATTGAGAATATTTAGTTTAAAAACTGTTGGTCAGAAATTTGATGGCTATTTATAAAAAAAAAAAAATTAGGTCTTTCATTGCATGATTGGTCTGTTTTATATGGAAGTCCACATATGAAGACGTTAAGTGACGTTGAGAGTCACTGATAAGACTGTAGGACCTCACATGTCGCGGCCTCGGGGCAGCGCAGCATCGCACAAGGTTCTGATTCCCGCCCCAGTAGTTTCACATGATTGAGATACATAATAATCAGTACCCCTGAGACAGCACTTAACTCACGTGACAATCATAAATCACGTGTGCAACTTGAAGCAGAGTCTAGAATTTTGATCTCAAAAACTTGGGTGAAGAGTGCCAGTGTCAGAGTTTAGAGTGTAGATGCCTGCCGCTGCTGGTGGTTAGGAAAAGAAACTGACAGACGTTGACATGGTTGACATTTACCAAGGAGTTCGCGTGACGTCGGTGCTTCTTATACAGTATACAGTACACAACTATACACTATACCGACGTCGTATTGTGACAAGTGACAAGCGCGACAAGCACGTACTTATATTATAGGACTCACAGAAAGGCACTTGCACTTGCCTTGCGTCGAGCTGCGAATGCGATCCAAGAAAGGGTGGGACAGGGTGAGACAGGGTGAGATTGAGAAGACTTTTGAGATATGTGCATAAAGGGGGAGGGTGCGCGGTGTCTGAGTGTAAGAGAAAGCCAGAAGGGTGATGTTACCAGGTGAAGATACTCCACTCACGGTAATTGCCTTCCTGCTGACGCTCTGTGGTTGTGTCTCTGCTCTTTCTTCAAAGTCATCCTCCAGCGTTGCCCCTATTTACCTTGGACGGCACTTTGTAACCCAAGTTTTAAAGTGTTGTCAATTTTGTAATTGACAACGCATTACACGTGATTGAATTTATTTTTCAAAAAGTAGAAAAACGAACAAAATTAGACCATATTGTGATATGGACTGATGATTTTTATTTGAAACATTGTCTTTTTCAGCTTACTCGCGGTTCTGACTTTTATTTTGCATATAATGTGTCATTATTATTCATGACCTTTATTTGGTGTAGTATGGCAAACTTGACCTTGAATTTTTAAATTATACATTCTTTCGTTGAATTTTGGTCAATAGGGGTCACGTGTTCGACAGAGGGGTCAATAAGGGCGTATATCACATGGTCTCGATTGATATAGCAGCGGCGACGGTGAGATCTTTTTATAATATGAAGAGACAAACAGAAATATCAAATGTAAGAAATGACAAGGAAAGATTATCCAATGGGCGTCAGAAATAGATTCAGCATTAATCGAAACAAATCAAGCAAAAATAAATAACCAGTTCTCCAAATGTCTCAACCAACAGACCTGGTTAAAATAACTAGAATTAAAATAACTAGAAAATCGCTTGAATAATGTATAGTATTCTTTTAAACACTGTAACAAAAAATTAATCAAATTTAGTCTTGAATGAATGAGAACATTTGTAAAGTTCGCGTTTAACTGCTCCAAGTTTAAAATAAAGTTCTGAGAGTTTCATTTAAGAAATTGAGAAGGGGAGTCTATTTTTGGTTGAGGGTGTATTATTATTTAAGCAGTTTTTTTCTCTATGTATCAAAATTGGATATGACTTCTCTATTATATAAATATATAATCGCTTGTGCGATACTATTTTTCGGTAAACAATACAGTCAGTAATCGCACATTTATATACATATCTATATTTATATCCGAATTCTATTAGTGATGTGACCAAATACAATTACTATAGGGAATCTCAGACGAAAATAAAAAAGATGGTTGGGGAAGAATAAATTTCTGTTATGGCGTCAGATTGTTCGCCTTTTTGAATTAATTAGATCCGAAAAACTGACTTATAGTACTTTTATATTGTTTCTGTGAGGGTGGTAATTTTTCTACAGCATATACAATATACATATATACGAAAAGCACAGCGATTTAGTGAGGTCCAGGGGAAGTACGTAGATGGTGGAAGGTCAGAGAGGAGTGGTCGAAAGGCGACGACGGCAGGAGATCAAGATTTTAGCTCGATTCCAAATCTTTATTTCTTAATCACGATATTTGAAAGCAACATTTATATTTCAGTTAATTATTTCATTAAATTAAATTAACCCGAAGGAATCTTATTTCATTAAATTCAGCATCAGCATCCTATTCAAGCCCTTCAAAGACTCCAACGCGAGGGGACTTTTTATTAATTGAACCCACTATATAGAACATTATAAAACTATATAATGATATAATGGTATCTTTAGAGTTGTTTTCGGTATTTATTTTTGACATAATTTTTTTCAGAAGAAAATCCATAAATTGGAACACATTCCTCGACACTTGCAACATTTTATAAAAAAATTAAAGAAAAAAGAATAAATAAACATATTACAATTGCGTATAATTTTATTAATTTTATTAAACGGAGAAAACTGGATGGTTAAGTTGGTCGTCTGGAGGGTCAAATATAAGACAATCTTCTAAGATAGTCAACCTGAATATTTGGGATAGTAAAGCCGATTATCCCTATGTTCAAATTGAATATTCAGATATTTAGGTTGATTATCTTAGAAGGCTGTCCTAAAGTTAAACCTACAGATGAGCAGTTTGACTATCCAGTTTTTTCTGTGTACTTTTAATTAAGTATTAATTAAGTAATAAATTCGGAATTCCTCTGTATATAAGTAACAATAATAATAGGTACTGTAAAAATAGTTTTAAAAATCTAATTTTTTCAATGGTAATGTAGATAGGCAAATAAAATTGAAAGATAAGATTTAGATTTCAAAATGAATAAATGAGATGATTATTTTCCTGTCCGCGTATTAAATACGGAAGCAAGTAATTTACGTGAAAATCTGGCGCGGTGTCGCATGATTTTAAAATTGATTATAATTTGAGACATAAATTTCAGACAATGTAGTTGAATTCATTAAAATTATAGCAGCATGCAGGAAGTCCGGAACTCGAACATACAGCAAGACTGAAGGAATTACAATACACTCACTACGCATCTCTCTTATACATATATCTACATACATCTAAAATTCTAAGTCTTTTTGCATAAACTTATAGAAGAAATGCGGACAAAAAAATTAATCTCGCAAACAGTTATGAGCAAACGCTATAGAATATTGTATCTATAATGCAGTCAGTGTATTCGAATGAAGAGTTGAAGAGTCATCCCTTTATTTGCCTTTGAATATAAACGCTCTTCCCTTCATCTTGACGAGATCATTTTAATATCATCCCTTCATCTTACTTTGTACACAGAAAATTACTACCCAGAAAAAAGTTGTTTTAGCTTTTGTTGCGTCTAACTTTTGCTCCGTCTAACATTTTTCAGGTCTTTTCTTAAATCGTTGTCGAGGAAACTCTATGAAATATTCTTTTGTTTAAAGACTAAATTGTATATTTCTAAATTTAAAAAAAAAATTACAATAAATTTTTAATATTCGAAGTACTATAACTGTAGGAACAGTTAAAAATATATAATTTATAAAGGCTGAGTATGAGTGAAAAGCGGCAACGCCGCATACTCACGAGACGGAAGAGAATGGACCAAGTCAAGATTACGATCTTATGGGTACAAAAGTAACTTTACCTATATATCTAATGTAAGACACTCACAAGGGGGATCTTTCATGACGTCGAGGGTGCGGAATCTGTAAGCACCCAGAAAGTTTTGCTTTTCAAAGGAAGATTACTAAACTTGGCGTTAACCTTTATATACGTAATACCAAATTATTATACAGAGGTAAAAAAATATTGCGTTAAGAAAATGCTTGATTTTATTCCTTAAAAAATATAATGCCCAATCTGTGAAATAATCGGAAAAAATTACAAGATTGATATTTCATAATAATCACACAAAATAAATATTGCAAGCAAATCTTCTTCGCTTCTGTCAGAATTTTACTCATTTTGCACAGCTTTTTTCAAAGTTCACACGATTTACAATCACAACACTTATACATTTATTGTTCACAACTGAATCCAATACTGTTATAGGATTCAGTTTGAAAAGGACCATTATGATAATTATAGTAATAGATCTCGGAAAAACAAGACCTCTGCTGATTTTACGGAATGGCACCATTTTTAAAAAACAACATAGACAGTACGCAAATATATCTGTAGAATGGACCATGACAATATGCTGCAGCATATTTTATTTATTTATTTAAAATGTCAAACGGATAATAGAAAATGTCTTTATTTAATTTTTAAAAGTTATAGTATATACTTCTATGTATATATACGATAATGATATTTTCTTCTTTTTCGACTCTCCTGTAAATTTTTCAAAAAGAGTCTTACATCTTTATTGGCTTATTGTCTTTCCTTATAGATAATATTGGCAATTAGGGCACGGCCACTCTTTACAGACTCTGCGTGATGCAGTCTTTGACATGACACTGTTTTTTTAACGGGCACAAAGGTTATGAAAGATTTTTAAACTGTTGAAAGATTTATGAACACGTAACACGATTCTAAAAGGTGCTTGCGCTTTCTTCAGTCATTTAGCTGCCTCCCGTGTCTTTTTATTCTTTACTACGCGCACCCCTTGATTAAAAGGCCAGCCTACAACCCTCGCCTTTTAAACACAAAGCTTAATATGTATACCTATAACACGAGGTGTAATACGCAAAGTGAAATGCATAATCTTCAATGTATATAGGTTTAAAAATTTTGTTGACCTTCCATTCTAATTACAAATATTAAAAGCCTGCAATATCACATGCATTATATTGTATGTGTTTTAATCTATTGTTAGGTACACTTCAATTTTCTGCCAATTCTGTCACCGGAAGTGGAAATATGTTGGTTTAGAATAAATAAGAAATACGCACGCTAATTCAAACTTGATGTATTATTATTACTAACGATTATGCGACTTTTTGTTTCCTTTTTTTGAATTTTGAAACGGAATGATGCATCCTATAATACCATGAAATACCTATTTCATGGTATTTCAAGGAATTTTCAAGTATTTGGCGATGTTTTGTGGAATTTTAAGTAATTTTAAGGGATTTTACAATATTTTATGGAATATTAAGTAATTTTAAGGCCTTTTAAGGCATTCAAGGAATTTTACGAAATTTCTTAGGATTATCAGGTACTTCTTTTTTTATTTAATGAGATTTTGAGTAATTTTAAAAGATTTAACGATATTTTATATTTAAAAAATTTAAAGTTCTGAATTATATTGCATACTTTTGAAATCCCTTTAAAAATTTTTAAATCTTTTGATTTGAAATTGTTTAGAATCGACTTTTGGATGGATTATTACACTATAAGACGAACGTGTAACTCTATGTTCATAAAAGAAAAAAAAAAGTGAATGTTAGGTATCAATTAAGCAATATATCGGAAGTACAATCGTTGAACTTGTGTGCTTCTACATACCTGGTGGACAATTACATTCAACGTCCCTTTTAATCCTAAAGATTGCAGCTGACTCCGGATGTGATGCTGGATGAACGTCAAATTGTCCTACAAACTCCCGACGAAGCCTTTGCATAACGAGATCTGGCCAAGACTCGACTTGATGCAAACACTGAGCCTCGAGATTGGCTATCCTAGACTCAAGAAGATACTCGCGATACGCGAGAACGCCGGATATAGTTAAACTGACAATGCAGAGGATACTTATAGGCCAGCTGAAGTTCCTTGCTCTCTTGATTTTGTCAGATTCGTTGCTGCGAAATTTTTTCGGCATTGAAACCGCCTCCAAGACAGTTTGTTTAGGCCAGTTTGAATTCGACTCCATTGCGTATTACGTTGAAAAAATTGGACTTAAAAAAGTGATATCTCTTCCCGCATGTACAATGGGAGATGAAAACGACATAAACGAGCATACAAAAGAATGAAAAGGCTACTGCTGGATTGATTGAGTGTTGGTAAATGGATGCTGGATGGATGTCGGATGAACGAGAGAAAAATGTATGTATGATTGGATGAGTGGATTTTTATTTGTGGGTATATGAATGAATGGATAAATTTATGAGTAGATGAATCGATGATTAGATGCAGAACACATTTATGAAGTCTGTGTGTGCGTATATTTGAATGAATGATTGGGTGGATGAATGAGTGGATGGTTGGAAGGAAGGAAGGAAGGACGAACGGAAGGAAGAAAGGATAGCAATATAGATGGATGGATAGTTGGATGGATGGGTGGACGGACGAACGGACGGACGGGACGGATGAATGGATGGATAAGTGGATGGATGGACAACACACAGTTGGACGGTTGGTCGAACAGACGAGACTCCTTTTAGTGGTAAATACCGTACCGCGTCATCGTCCATCCGGAATGCGACTCGCGCACACTTTCGTTTTCTATCCCACCTTATATTGTGGGTGTTTCTGTGTGTATTTGTATTTTTGTGTTCGTTTGCTCTCCGAGTAAAAGGTTTAGTCCACCACTGAAAATTATAACAACTAGAATGCTACGCACAATAAGGATCGAGTACTGCGGTCACTTGACACAGCTTCCACCCGAACTTTATCACGTCTTCTTTACTATTCGGAACGTTCGGAACTCTGCATCGCGATTCCCGTTGTTCCTGCACCACGGGTCCAAATTTTCAAGTACGGAGCATCTAAGTAAACACATTCATATTAATAACTTATAAATAGCACACTGCAACTAAACGGTGAAGAAGAACAACAACATTGATTGTTTTGAGAATTTCAAGTCGTATACGTATAACTACTTGAATTTGACAGGAGCGTGACACCCCGCTTTTAACAAAACTTGTTAATATTTCTTCATGCTCGTAGTATGGCACTCGCGGCGAGACTGGATATTTCGACTGGAGGGTTCGTTACTTCGGTTGTATCCGCACTCGTTCGTGTATTATCGGTCTAGGGTTTCGTCCATCTTTGGCGCCGGACAAAAACCGCGCTACGAGTACCCATAGCAAATTTACCTGAACAAGTTCATAATACATGACTGCACTAACAGTCTTAAAAAGAAAATAAATATACTCGCCCTATAGACATATTTTGTATCGTCATGCTTCCGGAAACATTTTCCAAAAAAACACTTCCTCTACTTTCTATACTTGAATCAGCAAGAAATATGGGTCACTGCGCTGAATCAAATTATAATTATAAAAGCTTATAGAATTTTAACTAATGAACAGTAAAATCTCATCACTGGTTGATATCAAATGAACATAGAGGGATTAAACTAACTTAAAAAGATACATATTTTTAAATATATTGTGCACACATTTTCACATGATAATTTGTATGCAACTTACAGTATAAATACAAAAAACAATATAATTTTTATATGTATCATTTCAATCATTTATACACCTCTGTCCCAGATAACAAAAGTTACAAGATTCATTGGAAACTATAAAAAAATCTTGTAATTATATGAGTTGTACTTATATATGTCTCTGTCAGTGAGAAAAACTTGTAACGTGTTGCCTGCATGGGATGGGCATTATGAAATTCATTGTAATTGTAATTGTAATTGCAGAATTATTTATTTTGTGAGAATCATAGTAGTAGGAGAGGAGTAAAATTGACATAACGTTTTGGACAAGTGGATACTTCCCTCTCTATCTCACTCTGATTGAATAGAACAACAAGGGGGCTCATATCATCGTGGTAGACAAGGCATATGGCATAGACTCCAGTCTATACGCATGTAGTTTGAATCGAATTAATACTCTGCAATTTTATAATAAAGAAAAAAATACTATATGCGATAAACATTAACTGTATGCACTCTATGCACTATGTTTATTGTTTGTGTCCTTTGAAACAATTCCCGCGGACGCAGTCAAATGTAATGTAAATCGCAAGAAAACGTTGCCTGCGCATGTATGAATCAATTTTTAACAAAAGGAAGTAAAGTGTAAACCCATTATTAACAGGAGGCGATCTTTGTGCGCGGGATTTTGAAAAAACTCTTAAGGGTATGGCAGTATTATATTCAGTTTACCCGAATTTATATGAGTTTACACCCACAATAAAAAATATTTTTCGTTGACGTTAGGCTATCGAATGATACTATATCTACATATCTCATTTTTTACGAAGAAATGATCTACAGTAAAAATATTTCTTGTTGTAGACTGCACGTAAACTTGGCGAAACTCATGAATTTGCTCATATGGTAAATACTACATACTGATCTTTATTATATATATGCTGAGGACATGTGATGAGACTTTACCATAAGAAAAAATTTAGTTTCACCAACTTTACGTTCGCAATAATAAATATTTTTTACCAAAACTAGGCCAATTACTTCCATCTGTACGAAACAGAGGTAAATGACCTAATTTTGATAAAAAATATTTATTATTGCTGGTGTAAAGTTTGGTGAAATTAAATGTATCAAAATGTATCAAATGTATCAATAAATGTATCAAATGTATCAAATGTATCAAAATGTATCAAATCCCAGATAACAAAATGTGCGCATGACGCACGCATGGTGGAGGCACACGTGCGTGTCAATCGGCACAACGTGCATGCACTTGATCAAACAGATGCGCGCTCAATTGATGGACATATTGCCAGCACGACGTGCTGGTCACGCGCATGCGGACCCAATGCGCGCATGCAGTGATTGTTTAATATAATTATTTTTAAATTTCTATAAATAATAAAACTAAAATAGAAATATAGTTTTAAACAAATTTTTTTATTGTAAATTAGAAACGCACATATCTGATTATTATAATGGACGGTCAAGAAATTAAAACTATATATAATATAGGAGTTTTTGGTCGAGGCTACAACGAAATCATACAAAATATAAACGTTTTTATACTATAAATATTTGTGGAAAAAGATAACGATTTTCTAACACGGCGTTATTGATAACTCTTTTATATTAAAGAAATAATTTAATTATATTTTAACTACTTTTTTAAAGACATTTTTCTTTGAAAATATGAAGGCGCTAACATAAAGTTTTATAAATCTCAAACGTTCATTCGTAAACAAATATTATAAGAATGCAAAACTACATTGCATACAAAAAGTAAGAATTCATATTTATAAATCATATTTATAAATAAGTGACGTTTTTTAATAATGAGGAACTTATAAAAGTATTTTAATACTGATTAAATTTTGATTTTCTTAGACAGTAGAAAACATTCTCTTTGATATAACTTTTCTCTTTCTCTTTGTTGTAGAAAAACAGAACCGTTTTCCTTGATCTATATCATTATTTTGTTAAATAAAAGAGATGATTATAAACCAAATGACTTTGAAGCACGTATAATACTGCTCAGTGAACTTTTAAATATTTTTAACCAAATTTAGGAAGAGATAAATGAAATTGATCAATACAGTGATTTTAAGTATAGTTAAATAAATGCAATGGAAATTGTAACAAATATATGATACTTTCATAGCTATAAAATCTGATTCTACTTGACCGAATTTTAATAAAAAGTAATGAAAAAGTTTAACGGTTCTGTCTTTCTGCTACTGATATAAATATTAATCAAACGTTTCTTCGATCTCTGAATCAAATTCAAACTCTTCGTCCTCACCGTCGGCATCAGAACCATGATCAGATACCAATTCTTCCAACTCAGCTATTTGTTTCTGTATTTGTTCTTCGGAAACTTCATTTTCCTCCATTTCCTCAACTATTTTTGGAAAAGATTTCTTTTGGGTATTTCGGCACCTCTGTTTCGTCGCTCTTAAAACCTGCAGCATCTCTGATTTGAAAACAGATTTATTTTTCGGACCTTCAAAAATGCTAACTTTTATTGCTGCTTCTGTGAAAGAAAAATAAATATATTTTGTAGTTGATAATTTGTACATTAATATAATATGTGATATAAATAATATAATTAGAAAATACTTACGATATAAAGTATTTAAGACTCTAGTGTCCCCAATTTTTTCTGTATTTTTCCCCTTATGCCATGTAAAGTTACACACAAGTTCGTCCGTCATTATCTCCTTCAGCCCACAATGAAGAAAACACTTTTTAATTAAAGAAAATTCTCAAAAAAAAATATATTAAGTAAACGGCGGAAAATTTATATTAATAGAACTAATTTCTCGGAAGGAACTGATTTGACAATTATACATATATTAATAGAACTAATTTCTCGAAAAGTAATAACGTACGTTATATTAAAATCTTTTAATACTATAATAAAATGCGCACAATGGGTAAAAAAGTGAGGTTATAGTAAAATAGAAAATTTATAAAGCAATATATACTTACACAGTAGGTCCTTTGATATTAGTCGAGAATGTTCAATTTAATATTTTTTGTATCTCTTTCACACACCTGATCACCAAAAAACTAAATGAGATCGATATTAAACAATAAATTTTGATCGCATTTGCAACACGTATACATTTACTATGTGAAAAAGGTGCAGATGAAAAACGCGGGACGCCTAACCTAACCAACGTGTAAAGTAAAATTTCATGAAACTTTCAAAGTTTCAGTGAAACATTGCAATGTTTCAAGGGTGGCGGCGGGGAAATTCAAACTAATACTGGAACTGGCATTATATATTTTAAAGTATTTTAGAGAAGAATTTTCAACACTTAATATTTTTGTTTCAACCCGTTTTCACAAATATAAGAAATTTATTAATAATAAGCACTAAATCATATAATGAATATATCGAACTTATTATATAATTTTATTTTAACTTTGAAGTTTACTTTAAATTTATATTATAATTACACACATATATAATTTCAAACTAAAATATATATCTGGTGTAAGATATATGAATTATTATTTAAAATAAAATTTAAATAATATTTTTAGAATATGTTTTACATATACATTTTTAATTTTTAACAATTTTTTATATAATTATAAGTATACAATCTGAATAAAAATAATTTCCAAACAATATTTTATATATATTTATTTAATATATTTACTGCAATGAAATTAGTTCAATTATATATTTATTTGTCGAGCAATTATTTTGCCCAATATGTGTCGTACAATCTTAACAAATATTGTATGCTGACACCCATGATGGCATATTATATCACATTGGGCCCTCACATGTGTGCCTCTCACATTGTGCGACGCAAATGCTTCGCACGTACGTGCCTGGCACACAATGCGACGCATATGAACTGCACTCTGCACGCACCGCGTGCCTCGCATGCCGTGCGAGTAACGTGCTTAGCACGATTGTTATCTGGGAATGTATCAAAATGATCATCAGTAACAGAATTTTCAGCTATCGATAAAGTAGGAAATATATTTTAAGAATAAGAAACAATTCGCTTCATAGAGCATCGCAGCACAAAATAAATTTTTTACCCAAATAAGTGAGCCATTTATTTTATATATTTATATATGTCTAAAGAAAGTTTATGTAAAAACAATATTTTTTCTGTACCTTACAGAGGTAAATGGACAGTTTTAGGAAATAATATTTATTATTGCGAGAGTAAACTTTTTTGAGGAAACTAAATTTGCTCTTATGGTAATTACCACATGCCCTTAATATATAATTGCTGAGACGTAAATAAATAAATTAGTTCTTACATTGTTTTTCAACTTGTATAAGTTTAATTCAAGTTATCTGTAAGTTAGAAAATGCTGCTTAAATTTTTATTGTCGCATCGAAAATATCTGCCCAGAACTATACTTATACACTCTACTTATTTATGTATAGAATCAGTCCTTTCTCTCTTCCGCTTCAGTGCGTGTATCCTTTCATTGGCGCGATGAAGCGAATTTTATGATTAATTTTTTGTTAATTCATAATACTGCTGTGTCAAGGAATGCTGAAAATATCATCTTATAATTCTTGAAAATTCAGTTGAATCTCGTCAAATTCCTTTAGATTTCTTTAGATTTTATAAAATCCCTAAAAATTCCTGAAAATCACAATAGAGATTTCAGAAAATTCCTTTGAACTACTGTGAAATTCTTTAATATTTCTGAAATTTCAATAGATTTCGTAAAATTCGTATTTTCTATCTTTATATAACCTTTTTGATAAAGAAAATCGTAAAAATATACGATAAAACGTGTAAAAGAAAAACAATTCCTTTAATATATGGGTTAGCGAAATTTCGCTAATTCTCAACTATTAGTATATAGATATTAATATATTGCTGATTCAGATTTAAGGAGAATATATTCAAAGAACAGAATCCTTTAGAAGAATCGACAGTCAATATATTGTTGAAATGAGCTATTAAATATCATTGTAAACAAATAAGTTTGTCCTTAGCATGAATATATGGTAAACGAAGTAAAAGTTTGTACTCCACCGTAACCGTGTCTACTTTCGTATACTTTAAAGTCATTAAGTGAGTTTAGCAACAAGCAATATAGCACTGCGGCTATTCTCTTCAAGACCCGGAAAGAGAATTTGCAACTGACCGGCAGGCAAGTAAGCGGTTTTCCGTTGAACAGGTGAATGCAAGTAAGTACTCAACACTAGGGTCCAGTGCATAGTTACTCGTTGAATCGGAAGGTTCGCGAGAGAACGTTCACCTGTACCGTATGGCGTATGTACTCTGTACTGTACATCTGACAGCAAATACAACGTCAAAAACGCGGGAGTAAAAAATTTTATACAATTATTTAGGAATATCTTGAAATAGTGCAAAAACACATACCTACAAGGTTTTCAAATTTGTATATACACATAAAAAAAAGTGAATTTCCTACTGAAACTATCTTTTGTGCAACATTAGCATAAAGTTTTATATGCAAAGTATTATTAAAATAAGACGATGTTACAAATTATGCAGAAATGTAAGTATATAAACAATGAAGATTTCTTAACCTTTTCACCTTGCAATAGATGTTTCTACGCTTTATAAAAAAAGAGGCATTTGTGTTAGAAACATGTTACGTTATTATACTTGTAGGTACTCTCTACATTTAAAGTGATAACAATGTTTACTAATTTATATTTATAATGTATGAAACCGTATATTAATTGAATCAATACAATCTTGTGGGTGTGGGAAAATTGACTTTTTATTTAAAATAGAAGCTTAATAACCATCTTTTCTCTCAATTTTAAAATTAGTTAGCATAAAAAGTTTTAGCACGTGGTAGCGGATAAATTCTTCTACAATGCATATTTTATAGTGTCTTGTATTGAGAATCTCCCACGTATATTATTACGAAAATTACTTATTTGCTTTCACATCTGATAAAATTAGTAATTATTATTAAACAGGTTACGTGTAATAAACCAGTTGTTTTGGAAAAGTATAACACTATGTTATAGAAACGAAGTATAGCAATAAATGCAAAATATATTACTTTGGTGATCATTCTTTTACAATAAGATGGTCAATTATTATGTGACATCAAGTGTATCACTAATGTTGCAGTATTTTTGCTTGGAACTTTCTGATTTCGGTTTATATCGAGAATCGAATCACTGTTGAAAATGAAACGATAAAATATAAATACCAGTTCAGTATATATCGTAATGCTAAAACATATTAAGTGAAATATCGCTTTTCCTTAATGTACGTAACCAGTTTAGAAGCTTATACTTGAAATGTAAATTTAGGTGCAATGTAACGTTACAAGTGCCCTTTCGCAGAGAATGTTGCAAATTAAACCTATATATGCTTTATGCGAGTAGTGATAGATATTACGTCATAACTTGTTATGTTTTATTTTCAAAATAATCCTACCGCACGTACATATTTGAAACAGATAATCAATTTCTAGGTCTCCTTTTCCCTACATTAAAGTTTTAGATTATAACTAATGATATCAATTATTTTTTGATTGATATTTCTCCATTTGATCTTTGAAATATTTTTTTTTTTTTTTCGAATAACATGTTTTCTGTATATAACAAATGCCCTATATCGACCGAATATCCTGGATTTATTTCTCTGTATCTAACATATTTTATACTTAACTATGGCACAGCCATTTAGAAGTTAAAATTTAATATTTGGATGTTGTCAGGCGAGATTATCTAAATGTTTCAATTTATCATCTCGGATATTTGGCGGTAATATATCTTACTTTTAACATCTACATTTAGACATACAGTATTCTCCGTAAATGCTGTAAAATGATAATTATTGACAATGATTGTTATTAGTTAACAGTAAAAAGGCTTTATTAAATACTTTCACCCATCAAGCGGAAAAGAGAGCGACTAGCCATATTGCTATTTGGTGTATTATTATAGGTTGAGTTATTTGCTGCTTCAATCTAATGGCTAACAGCCACCAAGAGCATGCTCTACATACATTTATATTTGTTTCCGAAATTCTTTATAATTAAATACTTGAAAAACTACAGTTAGACTTTTAATAAAAATTGCAACTGATTTTAAGCGATGGGTGATCATCACTTCTAAAGTTGAAATTTTGCGCTTATAACTTAATTTTTTTAATCATATATATTTAATGAAAACTTCGTATTATACCTTGATTACCAAATTGTATTCCACAAATAGAAATTTGTAAGAAGTAGAATTTTCTTTGTCGGAGTACTTGTTGAAAACAGTCACAGATCAATGCGACTGGTAGCCGCCCTGCCCCCACCACATACCTCATCGACTTGAGCCGAAAGTGAAATTCTCTGCGAATTTCGAAGGCGAAAGTATATATTGCCAAATTACTTTATCTACAATATAATTGACTATTTAGGGATTTCAATCCGTATAAGAGTGAATTATATTGGATCTATAGCTACTGCTGATTGAACATTGACGAACGAATTTAGACGAATCTACACTATTTAAAATACTTTTCCACTTCACGTTTGTCACATAAAGTGATAAATCAAACATATACATATATAAAGTATGGCATTCATTCTCTGAATTCTCTCAATAACTATAAATAACACAAGTTTCTTTGTTCTTGATTCACACGCATTCATCAGCATTAATGCATGTTTCTTGACATTACAGAAATATGTACCAGAAAGATGTTCATAAAATGGAAAAACAACAATCATATGACAGCCCTGACTGTCAGATGGTTTCATCAAATATTTATGATATGTGTGTTTATCTTAATAGAAGATAATTACGCTACAGGTAAAGTGTAAAAATCTGTCTTTATAGATAAATTATAGTACCATTGATGATTAATTAATTCCCATGATAACTTTGGTACTGTTTTGCTATATGTTGTTTGTTATTTTGCATTTTTAGCCATTGAAAGTTCAATAGCTCGATCTACTCTCTAATATACGATTAGTGGTTCACTTTTCCCCATTTCACATTTAGAGAGGTAGAAGTTTTCATCAACACAGAAAAAAAGTCTAATTTTTATCACAACTGGTTTATATCACAACTTATGCAGTTTAAGCTCGTTTATAGACTTAAAACTAGTACGCCCATTTTTTGTCTTAAGAAGTCTATAAATTCTTGGCTCAATTTTATCTTTAAAAACAAGATCCCTTTGTAACAAAACAAGAGGAATTTTATTAATTCAAGATTTTTTTTCTATTAAGGGGAGCGCTATACATACTTTAATCTTGTATCATAAGATTCTAATCAATTTTTTTTTAAATTACTGCTTAAATGTTTTGACTCATTCTTTAATTTTAGGATGTAAAATTTTTCCGACCGGTGAATATTTAAAACTTGTGAAAGTGCCAAAAAATCTTGAAAAAGGATCTGAAATTTTTCCCTTAGAGGTGCATCCACGAGATCAACTGAAAATTGTATCTGTTGATAGGGTAATATTCGTAGACAAATTGATTTAACTGAATGGAAAGTGGTAGAGGGAGCTATTTAATTTTACTTTACGTTTTTGGCTATACTTACGGAATATTCTGTAATACTTGACGTTTCATAAAAAGAAAATGAAAAATTTTATAATCAACTACGTCTCTCCCTCCCCCTCTCTCTCACTCTCTCTCTCTCTCTTACACCCACGTATTTATATATGTGTGCAAATATATAATATACTATACATATATAAATAGATAGATAGATAAGTTATATGGATAAAATATATTTTATTTTTTTACAGGAAATAGATTCACTATATTTCTCTTATAAAGAGGTCAATGAAACACATATATCTGTGATATTAGATCAATCCCTAGAAGATTTTATTGAAGATAATTCGTCGCCTAATTTGCTCAAGTTTCGCATTATTTGTAATTCATCAGCTGGAAGTGAATCATCGGTAAGTTAAGCTTTAAAAATATTTTAAAAGTTGTATAATTTTTGAAATAACGATGTTCCACTAATAATTTTAATTACAATTTTATAATTTCCTTGTATAATTGTACTAGGAAAATTTATAACATTTTTATTATAAGACTTGTTTATTTACAGACTACATCACGATTATCAGTAACAGTATTCGTTGAAGATGTTAATAATCATTCACCGCAATTCATTGGTACACCCTATTACTCCGTAGTAGACGAGCTTACTCCAATTGGTAAGTTACAATTACATATTTTTCTGTGACCATTTAAATTAATTTAAGAAATAATAAAAAAAGATTTGCTGCATTACAGGGACTAAGATTTTTTGTGGAATACATGCCATTGACAAGGATAAACCAAACACACCGAACAGCGATGTATATTATACAATATCAGACGGAAATAGTGAAAAAAAGTTTTCCCTGAAATATGATGACAACAAAGCATGTATTATTCTCAGTAAATCTCTGGATTATGATACAGGAGAACGTCAATTTATTCTCACTATTACTGCAACGGTGTGTATGTCCAATTTAAGTTTTACTAGATACTCTATATGCATACAATTTAAAAAATAAGAATCAAAATAAATGTGAGTTTAATAAATTTAGGACCGAGGAACATCATCAAAAAGCGGTAACAGTACAGTTACAATAAAAGTAAGAGATAATGATGATCTGAATCCCAAATTCACGCAGGAAGTTTATAAAGCCCAAATTAAAGAAATTGGACAATATTCGGTGGGTATATAAGTGTTTTAAACAAAAAAAAATTTTTTTACAAATAGAGTGTGAATATAATGAATATTTTTATTATTCTAGAACATACACTCCATCCATGAAGAAATACATTTTGACAGTCCAATTCATGCTTTTGATCAAGATCAGGGTATCAATATTACAATTCAGTATAATATAATAGCTGGCAATGAAAGAGGAATATTTCTTCTCGATCCTCACAATGGTTCCCTGTTTTTGAAAAAAGCAGTGGATTTAGACACTGAAAAAAATTTAATTGAAAATACTTTTGTATTAAAGATACAAGCATCTCAAATAGACAATCCATTAAAATTTGCTACAGCTAAAGTGGAAGTAGAAATTATTGATGTAAATGACAACCTACCAGAATTTGAAGTTGACTTTTACAACATCAGCATTGTTGAAAATCTACCAAATGGATTTAGCGTTCTGCAAGTAGTCGCTTTTGACAAAGATCAAGGCAAAAACGGCGAATTTAAGTATCAACTTGACGACCCATCAGGCGCATTTTCTATTGATCCTAATACCGGGTGGTTAATTGTCAAAGATGAGTCCATTCTTGATCGAGAAAAAAGAGCTCTTATAAAAATGAAGGTTTATGCAGTGGAAAAAGTGCCAAACACCATATCCTATTTCGCACGTGGATCTTCCTCGACAACAACATCGTTACCATCACGATCCTCTGTGGACGTCGAAGTTACGTTACTCGATGCAAATGACAACAACCCTACGTTCGTTCCGAGTAACCTTTATGAATTAGTAGCTCAATCTGATTCGAAAGTAGGTACAGTACTTGGACAAGTACACGCAGTTGACAAAGATCAAGGCAGAAATGGTATGGTTTTGTATCATCTACAACGACCAGGAAATGCTAGTTATGGCGTACCATTTCAAGTGGACTCCCAAACTGGTGTGATATCTGTAATTGAGAGTCCAATAATGGAAGGCAGGCATGCAATATTTGTAGAAGCTACAGATCAACCGTTAAATCCTAGCGAAAGACGTTTCTCTCTAGCTGTTGTAGCAATAGACGTATTTCCGTCAGAAGGTCAGTCTGCACATTCATTTTTTTTGTATATACAATTGATGCTGGATGTAAATTATAAATAAACTTGGTATAGATGCCCACTAATGACATTATACATGTATTGCTATATTTCTTTTTATATTCACCCAGGGTACAACACAGGAATTCCAGACTTTATTGGTGCTCCATATGAATTTTGGGTTGGAATAGAGGTACCGATTGGTACAACTGTGGGGCAAATACGCATAAATAATGCGGTTAGGACAGTTGGACTAGTTTATGATCTTCTTCATGGTTATCACGAAGGCGGTAAATAATAATAATAATATTTTGAAGTAAAAAGATAGAAAAGGATAGATATTTTCTATCTATAACAAGTAAAAACATTATCTATAACATCTTATAACATTATCTATAACTATCTGTAACAAGTACATACATCTTTGTGTGTATCTATGTCGTTCGTATTAACAGATGCGGCCGATAAGGGTTTATGTATTAATTTGTTCTTTTTTTCTTTGAATATATTTTAGTTCCTTTTGCGATAGAAGAAACTTCAGGAACTATTACTGTAGTTGACGAGATTAAGAAATACAACCGATTGTTGTACGATTTTGAAGCTGTAGCAACCAATGAAAAAGACATTACTCTGATAACTAATGTATCTATACATGTGGTTGATTCCACTGAAAAAACGGGAAGCTTTAGTCAGTAAGTAGAAAACAAATATCTGCTCACGCTATACAAATAATATTATGTGCCTGAATATATTGTATTCTTTATTCAAGCAGCGGAACAACAAAAGCACCACTAATTTTTCATATAAACGAGAACTGTGCCAACGCATTTATTGGACAGGTACTTCCAGCACAAAATGATACGAATGTACCGAACAATATTCATTTTTTTATAGCCAACCAGCAAGACGTTCCATATATTGACATAACAGATGACGGATCTCTCTACACTAACCGTGGTTTAGATCGTGAGACGAAACAAAATTATAGTGTTACTATTGTAGCTGAACATTTACGTGGAGTAGCGATTTTTCAAGTAAGATTAGAAATACTATTATTGCACTTGTGTAATAATTCTGATATTGTAAATAAATTATCACTTAAACTTTTACAGGTAACAGTTGTTGTTGACGACGACAATGACAATGCTCCAGTTTTCAGTTCACGTGCCTATGAAGGACATATACTGGAAAACAGCCCCGCTGGCACAGAAGTGACGATGAAAAATCAGATATCCGCACATGACCCCGACGATGGCATTAACGCAAGTTTTGTTTTTAGTCTTCACGGAGATGGTAGCGACTTATTTGAAATCAATCAGGAAACTGGAGAGCTTTCTTACAAAGGAAATAAGGAGCAGAATTTGGATCGAGAGATGAAATCAGTATATAACATGCAAATTGTGGCAACAGATACAGGTAAACAGAAATCTTGTTGATTTTCGCGCTCTTAAATTCTGCAATTTTTTACTATAAAAAACTAATAGAATTTTATAACGATAATATTTTAACGCAAGCAAGTATACGGTATTTTGTTTTTGGCATAGATAATCTTCAGACCGAAGCTGAACTGAGTATCAAGATTAAAGATGTGAATGATAATGCACCCAATTTCACACGGATAATAGTACTACCAGATCACAATATTCAAGTGTCAAAAGAATCTAGTGAGAGTAGCAGTGTAATTAATAACAGAAATTTGTCTGTATTTAATGATGGCGAGTACCAAACTGAAGATACAAAGAAACGACGATCACCTATCCTATACATACCAGAAAATATAACGTTAGGCACTCCGATTCTTCGCTTAGTAGCACATGATGCGGATGAAGAACAAAATGCAGAAATTAAATACGAAATTCTATCTGAATATGAGGTTAACAACAATAAAAACATGAGTGTTAGTACTACATTAAACTTTAAGACGAAACGATTTTTTGCAATTGACTCAAGATCTGGAGACATCTCTGTCATCCGAAATCTCCCAGCAGAAACTGATATTCGACTTGTTATAAGAGCAAGAGATAGTGGTAATCTTACAGACCAAATGGAATTAAAGATACATGTCATGGATGTCAATGATCATCCTCCGCTCTTTAGGCAATCTTTCTATTGGTTTGAAATACTGGAAGGTATTTATGATAAGTACAAAATTGATACAATCACAGCTTTTGATTCTGATTTTGGCAATAACGCGAATATAACGTACGAGTTGATTGCTGATTCATATACTCATGACGACAATGTGCAATTCGATATTGGAAAGTATACTGGAGATATTTTTGTCTCTGGTACTTTAGATAGAGAGACAAATAATATATACAATTTGGTTATAAAAGCACGAGATCAGGCGAGAGATGTCAGTCTTAGTTCAACCGCCGATGTTGAAATTAAGATTTTAGACATTAATGACAATCCTCCCATGTTCTTTGGATACGATACAATCAGTAAATTAGATAATTCCGATCAAAATAAGGCTCTTGGCAGCAGTGATAAAAAAGATACAGGGCAGTTGATACCAGTCTACCTAGCGTCTGTTCCAGCAGATATACCTATTGGTAGTAGCGTGGCTCAAATTTTTGCTAATGATTCAGACTTTATTGGAAACGGAAATGGTTTAGTGTTATTTGACCTTGTTAATCTGAGAAGTGAAAAACAATATTTTGCCATTGACAGTAAAGATGGTCATGTAACAACGGTTGCCAGCCTAAAATACGATCCTTTACTGGTTCACAATTTAACAATTGTAGCCAGTGATCTTGGTACACCAAGCCTTAGCTCTACTGCACGATTAATGGTCACTGTTACAAATCTCAATAATCATCATCATCATCCTCATCATCATCAGCAGGAGCATCCTAATCATAGAAGTGATAATAAAATAGATGATGAGAATCATCAGCAGCAGAAAACACCAGTATTTCTACACCGTTATTATGAAATTCAAGTAGAGGAAAATAATGAAATACCTTTGAAACTTGTCCAATTAACTGCATCTACACCAGAAGAAGAAGATAACCGTTTATTACATTACAGCATTGTCCATGAAAAATCCAGTTCTAATCCAAACTACTTTTCGATAGATTCCAAAAATGGTACTCTATACCTCAATAAATCTGTGGATAGAGAGCAGAAAGACTTGTACGAAATTATAGTTAGGATTGACAAAGTCAAGCATAGTAGAGACATGCCGCTTATGATTTATCCAATTACAGAAGAAAGATTAAATGGTTTGGCTTATAACGAAGCGAAAGTAATAGTCAAAATTAAAGATGTCAATGATAATACACCCAAGTTTAAGATGATAGATGCAGGAAGCAGGCCTTTGATCGCTGTGATACCGACTGGAGCACATTTTGGTTACGAATTAATGAAAATAGAGGTTTGTGTTTTAATTTTTTTTCTCAAAAGCTGAATTACATACAGCTTCTTATTGCACACATACAGGGTGGTCATAAGATTCAATTTATCAATTTCCCTGACTTTTCTGATATGTGGCCGCCCTGATTTATATATATATATATATATGAGTATATCTTAATTGTATTATTTTTCATAGGCAGAAGATGCAGATGAAGGAATCAATGGGGAAATACGCTATCAAATTCTCAATAATGAAGAAGAAACACCACGATTTGCAATCGATCCCGTCAGCGGTCAAGTAAAATCAGTTGCTAGCTTTGCACGGGATGCCGGACGCGTTTTTGGTTTTGATGTTAAGGCTATTGATAGGCAGGGAGCAGAAGATGGACTTAGCAGTATTATCAACGTTATCGTAAGTTAAATGTTTATATACCTTGAGTGTGTGTTTTTCATTTTCAAGTACTTATATGGTATATACCTATATGCAGAATCCATAAAAGTAAAAGAATGATTGCAGACGAGTTTTTTATGTTACAGGTTTACGTTTTAGATGATCAGAAGCAAGTTGTGATGATTATGGGTAAGCGTCCATCAGATATAGAAAAGCAGATGGACAACATTACTATGTAAGTAATAACAACAATGCATAGCAGCTTTTTTTTATTGATGCTCTCCTTTTTTACAGGAAATTAAAATCATTGTGTATTTCAGGGTGTTAAGGAATATGACAGGATTTGACGTTCGCATTAGAAAACTGGAACCACATATTGAGAAAAATTTAATTGATAGTGCTTCGTATGTTTCCGAGTAGAATATATAATAATATACATTTATAAGATGATGATATGTGACATGGAATAAGGAGAGAGGGCTAACGAGCAAAACATTAATTTTCTGTTTTTATCGATTTATATGGAGAAAATTCTACTACAATGATTAAGTCCAGTCCAAAATTTATATTTTTATAATTAAGGGAGATATTGAAGTTCGAAGTTGAACTCCTTTCCTCATTCCATTTTATATATACAATTATAGATATACAAAGAAAGTTAAATATTTTTTTTCCGTTTTTCTAGGTCGGATATGTATTTGTATGCCATAGATCCAAATCTCAATATCGTTATCGATACAGAAACTTTGCATAAGTAAGTAATAGTGTCATCGAGGAGTTAAGTTGTATATATTTTGTTTTTATGGTTTAATAAATCACACGACAGGATTTTAGTGCGAGGGATTGTCATTATAGACAATGAGAATCTCTTCTGGAGAAACTACTGCACTGTACCTAATATAATTATAATTGCAACCATTTTAAACTCGTGTATATTTTTTGAGGACAAGATAAATAATTTTCATAATCAATAATTAAAAATAATTCATTCATGCATTTTCATTTTCATACAGTGTATTTCGCAACAAAAAGATGGAAATAAAACGAGAGTTGGATAAATACAATGTCTTGGATATTACAAGAAATGTACCACGGAGAATGAACCAACGTTACCTATTGTCCACTCTTGAGGTTGGCGTTGTTGTTTTGGGTTGTGTTGTTTTCGTTGGTACTCTTGTTACTGCACTTTGTGTAACCTGTATTCGGAGAAACAAAAGGTATAAATTGAGTATTGACCCTGTATTTGTTTGCAAAAGAGAAATTATTTTGTATTATATGTGTTTGACAAAAAATGCCATATGCAGATTTAAGTGTATAATTGTATAAATAGTATGTATATTAATACAAGAAAAACTTTTTGATCTACTATAGTCATCAGCGACGACAAAATACTAGACTCTTTTCTTCAACTACTCCAGCTGTGGGCTTTGCATTAACAGATGTGACAGGGACATTGCAGAAACCGTCATTTTTCCCAAGTGTTGCAGATCTTCACAGTCTGCAGTATGACCCTGAACCTTTCTCTAATGATATACGTCACAATTTTTCTGATCACGAATCAAATGGTATTCGCTTCCACAGGTATGTGTTTTTGTGCATACGTATGTATTTTTACATATATAAATAATACACATAATATTATATATAGAGACTAAATAAGAATTAAAATGATGTTGCTCGCAGAGAAACTGCTGTTCATGTAGGATAATTTCGAGAGTATTATATTACAAAGAAAACACTTTCTCTTTGATTTTACAGTTTACATAGCTGCAGAAACCCTGGTGGCGCTATTCTAGGAAAGCAACCCATGAGATTCGAAACGTCAGCTACATCTTTATACTCTAGCGGTCAAGACTCTGGAATAGTTGCACGCATATGTCATTGCAGTAATTCTTACAGTCCATCCAGTGGCGAAAGTAGCAAGTCAGTGTCTATTTTTTAAAAAATTGACTATGTATATAATTTAAATGGTTTTTCTTCAAAAGAAAAGTGTTCTTGTCAGTGGCATACTGATATAGAGCTTGTAAAAGCGTATTCCAAATAATTTAATCAAAATTCAAAAAAAAAAATGTATATTAAATGTTATTTTTCATATTTCATATTTTAATCCCAGAATTAGTTGAAATTTAAAGTACATACTAATTAAATTTTTCTTCTCGATCGACAATGAAAACGGCAAAGGTATCCTAATGTTGGGAACAGAAATATTATTGATCAACAAATCGCAAGATTTGTACCTTGCCAGTTGCTGACCAGTATAATTTATATGACAGTATTAAATTCTAGTATTATAGAGATTTTGCGCAAGTACTGGAGTAGTACTACAATTTTCACCTAGAATATTACATACATATAAAAAAATAATTTTAAACTAGGAACTTACACAAAATCGAAATAAATTATAGTGGATACGAGGACTCCTTAAAGTCTTTTCAACAAAATATGAATAGTCGGGACAGTGAGGGTTCTCAAATACAAAGCGTGGGCACACGTACAAAACCAACAAAAGCCTTCAGTAGAAAACATGCTAAACTCCACGCCTTATCCAATCTTGAGTCATCAGCAACGTATCCCACTCAAGAATTATCCCTTAGTCGAGAACAACGGTATCGTACAGCCATGGATCAAAAACAGCACAGGAATATGAATTCCATGGGTCGAGAACATCAACGCACTTTTTCAGAAGCAGAAAACAATATAACTGAAACAGTTATTCACGAACACCCTGGAATGGAATTATTAATCCCTGGATCACGTACAAATACTTTACGATTACAAGGTCTGAAAAGAATGATTAATTTTATTATAGTATGTGTATGGTGAATGCCATACTATTTTATATACAATGACTAAAAAATGGAGGAAAGACGCCGAATACTGTGTTAAAATTTTTTTGAAATATTATTTGAAAACGCGTGCAGAAAGATGACCTTCAGCTTTTAATATTTTTTTGATATTAACTCTATTACAATTACCTATTTTTTAATAAATTATAATTTTAAAAATTTATATTTTGCAATAATTTAATAGTCTACTATGTTTTCAGGTACGAGAAGAACGAGTCAATTACTTTACTAACAAAATTTTCTCAACAACTGCGCGAAGAAGAAAATGAGTAGTTACAAAAAAATAATTGAATACTTTTTATATCAGTTATAATATTGTGGAAATTGTACAATGTTCATCAAGTAAGAGAAAAGAGACTAAAATA
This sequence comes from Synergus gifuensis, assembly GCA_904066015.1. Classification (NCBI taxonomy): domain Eukaryota; kingdom Metazoa; phylum Arthropoda; class Insecta; order Hymenoptera; family Cynipidae; genus Synergus; species Synergus gifuensis. The sequence continues at coordinate 202,326 of CAJFCO010000035.1, forward strand.
TGTGCGTCTAATAAAATTGTTCTCAGTTCTGTTAACAAAGGTTTGATTATGAAAAGGGTTTCGCTAAAAAATCGCTGTAATAAGCGTAACACCTAGTCAGTAGGAGCATGTCTATAATAAAAATTTAGTCATTTTTGTATTACATCAGTGTATTTTATTATTTACAACATTTTTTCTTGCTACTTTGCGCGCTTTTAAAAATACCTAAAATTTGAACGCTCCAGAATAATTGTACAAAGAAAATGAAACGAAAATACAGTGAAAAATATTCACAAAGATGTGATTTTCCAAATCACCAGAATTATTTTAGGCTGATTTAACATTTAAATCATTCAAAATTTTTTACTGCTAATGGTTTAAAAACGACAAAAATTTAAAAAAATAATGCTTTTTATTAAAAACAATGTGAAGAAATTATCGAGAGAGATAAAATGAGTTAGTGTGTTCAAAGCATGTGTTAATAAGCAAGACAGAGAACGCGTTATAATGTCAAGGGAATTTTATTAATATACTTATAACTTAATTGAAATAAAGTACAATATGTAAATGTTTCATTGCGCGGAAGACCATTGATGATACTACAGACTATAGAGCGAAGATTTATGCAGTCACCTGATATCGTAATTTATGAAATTTTTTTAAATGCGCGTTTTTAAACATGTCAGTTAAAATTAAAAAAATCATTATATATAAATGATAAAATTAATACAATTACTTCGAGTAATATATATGAAATAGTGCCGATGCGTTTAATAATTTTATAAGAATTTTTACTATCAATTACTTAAAAACTGTTAATTAATTAAGTAAGACTTATTAATTGATTTAGTTACCCTTACTAAATGAATTAGTAGTTTCTTAACTAAGTGATAGTAAAAATTCTTATTAAAGTGAATTAGTAAATGAATCTGCATTATTTTATTAATAACTTCTTATTAATGTAGATTGAGAAAGTAAATAATACATTCATCATATAGAAGAAAGATTTAAAAACAATAACACTCATACCTAAAAAATTCTTTCAAAACGCTCTTAGTTTATAATAAGCGGTAAAAAGAAAAAACTTATTTGGATACAGTGCAATACATAATAATGTGGGCCTTCAATTAAGGAATTGAATTAAGCTGATCAGTGTTCACTAATAATTAATCGTAGTGAAACAAAAATTGTCAAGATGTATAGATGTGCATATTTAGTAAAAATTAATTTAGCGTAAATATAGTATTAAGCTTAACTATACAGTTTATCATAAAAGAAAAAAAAAAGGAAGAAATAATTTACATTATTTTCCTGTCTATATACCTTATCTAAAATGCCTAACAAGTGCCAAAGATATGTCCGAATTCGAATATACGTTGATTAAGCAGAAGATAAATTACATTTCTTGGTTAAAAAAAAAACCTCATCAATGCGTTCCAATGTATGCGCTCGCGCGCGTATGTGCGTACGTGCGTCTCTCTCTCTCTCTCTCTCTGTGTGTGTGTATGTGTGTGCTCGCGCGCGCAATCTGCATAATTCAACGCTCTGTAATGCATATGTCATAATGTTATACAACATGTAATTGAATACAGAAGAGTACTTTTTGCGCCAATTGAGCTGAATACCGGGAACATGTCATCTTTTAAGAACATTAATTTATATATATATATATAATGATACAAAAAAGTAAAAGAGATTCAACGTACTCTTTGTATTTTCAAGCGAAAGTGATTCTTTGATTCTGTGTAGGATTTTGTTGGTATACGTGATGCGTAATTAACAATGTTTTATGCAAATACACAATTTCTGTAGAATGATATTTGCAGGTTTATGTGATATTTGAAATCATATAAACCTTGAGAAGTGTACAGTAGAACATTAACGTATTAGAGCTGTTTTTGCGCATGCAATGACGACACCTGCTTCCGGAACGAGCGCCAAGCAATTCAATCCATAAAAGCTCGAACCGGCTTTCTGCGTTGGCATAAAGACCCCGCGCATTTTGGCAGCCAATCACGGCTGATTTTGAGGCATGACCTCCAGCATCAAACACAATTTCTCAAGTTATGTGGTACTTGATTCAAATGTATAGTGGTTGTTAAACTCCACTGTGATTAAAAATATACGAAACGTTGCTGTCTTGGTGAACGGGCGGTCCGTGAAAATTACGTCTAGTAGAACAATTGTTGTTGTTGTTATTGTTGTTATTGTTGTTGTTGACGTAATAAGATGACTTTCTCATACTTGTGGAAGAGGACATTATAGCTACCGTTTCATAGTATCTTAATTTACCGCAGCATCTTCCACTTTTCAGTATTGCCATAAATCCTCGACGATACTTCTTGTTGAAAAATGCGTACAATATTGGATTGATACATGAGTTGCTTGATCCCAACCACTGAGCAATAGGCGTTGCAATCGGTAGAATTTCATCCTCCCATTCAGCAATGTCACCACCCAATTTAATTCTGGTAAAGATAACGTAAAGCGGCAACCAGGACAGCACAAACAATATAACAACCACAACCAACATTTTGACAACTTTAACCTTCGATTTCTGTTGCATTCTTTCCATCTGTGCATCTTTTGTATCTGTAGGAATATGTCTTTTCCAGACCCTTATCCATATCAAAATATAACAAATAGATATCAAGAGCATGGGTAGCACGTAACACAGCATTAAATTACCAACGAGGAAGAACAAAGATCCATCCTGTGGTCTTGGCCACATTTCAATGCACAATCTCAAATCTGGATGGTCTCCGTATATTGCTACCAGATCGAAAAATAGAAGCCAGGGCAAAGTTGTTGTCAGTGCGATGAACCATATTACTACAATCATTAATCGAGCACGTCTCTTGGTTATCTGACATTTCAATGGCCACCAAATCGCAAGGAATCTGAAAAAGAAACATGTTTTAGTATTAATTTTACATTTTATGTACTATTTAAGCATATAGCAGACACGCTATCAATATGTGAAAATTGATATGTGCTAGTAACGAAAAAATGAAACTAAAATATAATGGTTCAAATAATGGATCAGTATACACAGGGACAAATCCAACTGATTTTCATAATTATTTTTCTGCCTTAACCAAACGTCCTAGTAATAATTATATGCTTCATTTCTGAATAAATAATAAGGAGTGTGCGATTACGAAGCTCATATGTCATATATCTCGGCAAACATATATAGAATATTGACTTTCTAAATGAATTCTCATATAAACGGAAAGTACTTTTTGATGACATATGATTTTACTTGGAATAATTTTGTAAATGCTAAATATTATAACACACTAACTATTTAAGCTAGACTTGAACGTCAGTGTGATTTTTATTTTCAGCGTGGCGATTCGACGAACGATTTCAAATTCCCGGTTTTTCTCGATCAAGTTTTTTAATTTTCCGGTTCAACTAACAATAACATATTTATATTTACCGCCATGTCTATAGTCTGATGAACATTTTATATTTTTTACATCTATTGGATTAAGAATATCAAAAGAAGTTTCTAGAATCATTTTATTTTATATTTATCGGGATATTTCCACACCAATAAATGTAAAAAAAGCGTCAGATTAGACGTCTGAAACTTCAACCCAATTCATATATGTAGTATTTAAATAATTCTTAAAATAATTAACATTTAAATTTTACTGCGATCAGAAGTAAACTCCCGGTTTTTAATTATACATATTCTCGGTCAAATCGCCACTCTGATTTTGTGTTAATTTTAATGAACTTTATATGGATTGAACTATTCGATGAGCGCGAAGTTATAAACAAATATTTTTATACAACTGTAAAAGACGAAAAAAATTCGAACTGGATTCGATACAATTTGAGAACCCAAGACGATCGAGGTAAATTCACATATTTATTTATTCGCGATTATTACCCTGTAGTGACCTCGCTATTCCACCACGCCAAACACCTGCGACATGACAAATGTGTACAAGTCAGATGGAATGTTGTTCTGGAAATATGTGGGGAAGAAAATGAATAAAACACAATTGCAAATTTGGAATTTGAAACATAGGTTTTTTATTAAAATTGTATGCAAATGGAGCTGACGAGACTGACATTAAGGGAGTAAGTGGATGTATGCAACCTGATTCACGATTTTCACATAATGATTTTCAAATTATTCACAATTTTGGTATAGGTGATGTATGCTAGGACGGAGAGAAATTTCAAGTAGAATTTGGAGAATCTATCAAGTAATTATGAATTGTGTTTTCATCAAACTGCGATCATATACATATGCGCTTGAAGGAGGAAGAAGGGATTGGTTTTGTTTATATTTTTCTGTTTTTTAGTAACTGATTAACCATGAAGGCTGCCCAATCCATGTCCAAGAACTAATCCGTGGGTGTTCAAGACAGTTCTGGTGACGATGGGAGCGGCATGAACAACAGGGGCAACTGGTTGTGCAATAACATGAGCATTGCTTACAGCGTGACTGACAATTTGAGGTGCGTGAATTGGTCCCAAGCCATGGTTCAAAGCAATACCAGTCAATCCTCCGGGAAATGCAGCAGCAACAGCCAGGACGGCAGCAAGAATAGCCTATATTGTCGTAAAGTATTTCTTTTGTTAAATGTGAGATCAATTTAAAAAAGAGGATTCAAATCATAGAACTTTTAAAAATTGCAAATAAAAATTCGTATTCTCTGCATCATTAAGTCCAAAATCCAAATATATAAACATTATTTCACAATAATTTAGTTAACACGCAATATGAAAAAGTGTCTTTCAAGTTAAATATTTACTATCAATAAGCTACAATATGCAATTAAAATCTTTGCTCATATAACAAAATACATGTTTCAATAACTAGCACACTCTCTTTATTTATAAATGTGTCAATTGGAATTATACTAGTGATGTGAATGTTGAAATATAATAGCATACACTGCACAAGTATCGTATTGACACTAGAGTTGAATTATAAAGTAAATAGTTATATTCACTTTTTAAAGATGCATTTTCATTTATAACTATAAATTATAAAATTTGGAATCTTTTTTTTTTTTGAGGTAGAAATTCAAATTTAGGGGAGGGAAATGTGGTGCTTTTGTTGCTGCCGGTGACACTTGAGCAAATTTTTATGACTATATGTAATATATTAATGAGATAAAAAGTTTTAAAAGTTATATGCAGAACACGTTGATATAAAATAAGGAAACACGATCTAACGTTTTGAAGAATGACTTGAAAAGATTGCAATATCTTTGATTCCCAAAATGCACCCAGAAAATTGTTTCTTTGAACCAAAGAAACATTTCTTTGATATACATTTCATTAAATTAAAAAAAGTTATTTTTATTCAAAGAAAATTTCTTTAAATCAAAAAAACTTTTTTTAATTCAAAGAAATTTTTTCTCTGACCGAATATCAAAAAAATGTTTCTTTGATTTAATGAAACTGTTATTTATACTGGATGTGCAGATTATGGACCATGTTCATGTAATTTCTCATATATTTGAATATTAGGTTTTATGAATATTTAATATAAATAATAATAGATGTACGTAAAAATGTTTACTTCTCAAACAAATATGCGTCAACATTTATAAATCTTACCAGCTTGAACATGATGATGCTGATGATTATTCGGATAGCTGTTTGCTACTTGAATATCAGATAGATTATATGTTCCTAGAGTAATCAGTCTCCGTTTTATACAGATTTGACTTTTTAAAAATCTAATCGTGATGATCAACAAAAAAATAACAACAGTTCATGCATAAGCCAATGAACGTAAAGCACGAGAATGACGACAATAAAAGGAAAGGTTGAGTCAGCCCCGATCAGCCATTCTTAGGTGGGAGTTTAACCAATCGTTTGTGATTATTAATACATTCTATATTTTTCTAATACTGTATAAACCTAGCTAAGATCTGATAACTACATAAAACGGATTTCACAACAATTATGGCTTTAATCTCCTATTATTAAAATATTATTAAAAATATTTCTGCATTTTCCATTCTTTTGAGAAATTATCCTTTTTCTCCTGTTCTAGAAAATCTCCCCCTTTTTCCCCTTTTTTTCGTTAAAAATACAATATTTGAATTACGCGGGAAAATTCTCTTCGCATGCGAGTGCGCATGTGCCGCTAAATTTATTTTAAATATAGGTTTGCTCGCCCATTGGCTACCTTTATTAAGAAGAAGAAGATTTAGAAGGTTTGCTAATTGTATAAATTAGTTTTTAAAAGATATTTCTGTTTTCCAATAATGTGGGCCAAAAAACTTTAACGTACTTCGCTTAGATTCTCAAACACATATAAGTTCCTTTAAAAGTTGAAGATTTTTATGTTTCTCCAAGTTGTGAACCAAAAAATGTTTTTATAAATCTATATTTCATATTAAATAAGAAGCTTCGCTTAGTAAGCAATCGATTCAGAAGCAAGAATATAACTTGTATTGCTCGATATATGTGTGTACATTGTACAAGTAACATTCCCTAAACTTTACATATTTTGCGGAGATGAATAATGAGTTGATGCAACACTGAATCTGAAAAACCTAAGAGTACCAACTACATATCACAAAGTTCTAAAATTTTTGAAGAACAATAGTTATAGGTAGAAATTTTGAAAATATTTGCTGAAAAGTGTAATATTTAAAATAATGCAGTGGAAATATAATAGGATACTATTATGGTAATTCGAACATAGCATATTGATCATATTGATCTTGGTTATGCCATCATGTAGAAATGTGATACGCATTACCCACTTCTATTCGTAATAATACACTCGAATACTAAATACTGCACAACACAGCGCCGTATTGTATGATTTATTGGCCGCAAAAAGAAAGGGTTCAGTAGGGTGTGGTATCAACTTGGAAAAAAACTTGATTTTACGCGGTTTGCTTTTCAATATTAGATATTTGATAAGTTTAAATATATTTTATTATTTCGAGCTTCAATTTTAGATAATTCTCTTCTTATATATATAATTAAAAAAAAAGAAAGAAAAGATATATTTCTACGAGTTGAAATGGGACAAGGTTCCATCTTGGAGCATGCATATTGAATGGCTCAATTACCTATATAGGAGTGAAGAACATATATAAAATGTTATAATTTTCTGATGACGCTCACAATACAATATATAATATATAAGATATTTTGAATATTCAGAACTTTGATATTTATGTACTAGAGATGCAGACTGACCGAAAAGCCGCAATTGAAGCCTAGCTCCTTTAGGATAGTATATTATTTCGTTTTCAGTTGTAGATACTTTTGATCTGAGTAAAATATAGGGAAAAAAAATACAAAACTTGAGAAAAGTGACATAATGTAGTGTTCTACAGCAGGCTTCAATTAGTATTCGCATTCATGACATTATTTCACGCATTGTGTCTATCATAATCTTAAAAATACAAGAAACAAAAACTTGTAATTCATTTTCTTCCTCAGACTAAATGTTTTCAAAATAATATCAAAAAAATTTTTTTTTAAGTGGCAAATCAATCGGATGGCATTTTGGAAGCTTATCCGAATCCTGTCTCCTCTAGTACGTACATTTATTAATTTACAGTGTTTTCTACACACAAAGGTCATCAGCATCTATTTTCCGGAATAATTTTCATTAAAAATATTTGTACTAATTTACGTAGAAGAAAATAATAGAACTGTATACATTTTTCTATAATTTGTAGACAAATTAATATAATTCAGGTGATAATACATACCTATCTAAGGATACTGCTACGAGACTGTATACAGAAGCCGCTACAGATACACCTTGTATGTACGGAACAGTTTTGCACATGAACCATCCTAGGACCCAAGCTGAAAAAATACATTAATAAAAATTAATTACAAAGCCATCAAAATAATACTGTATAGATAAGTTGTTGATTATGTACACATATAATTTATTATATGAGAGTTTGATACAAAAATTTGACGCAATTTGATCATTTTTATAAAAAATTGATAGGAATTGACAAGATGATCGATATAATAAAAAGTCCCAAGTAATATAAATTATATGCAATACCAACCAATTTTATTTTAATTGTATGCGAGTTAGTGAAAGCAAAAGTTCTTGAGAATTCAATTGAATTTCTTCTTTAATACTAAAAAAAAGAATTGAATTTTATATACATTATCAGAGGGAATAGAAGGTCGTAATGATAGGTCGCGGGCGCGCGGATTGGGTCGAAGAGGTGACGAGGTGTACAGGAGAGGTAGTGACCTAGTACAAGTGACCGAGATGCATGACCTGAATTCCGTTTCTGTACAGGTGCCCCCCCCCACCCCAATCAACCCCATAAGTTAAAAAGCAAGTTCACCTCAGACAAAAAATTTTTTTTTCAATTAAATAAATAACCAAAACAACGCGATTAAAACGGGATTAATGATTAAAACGCTTTTATCTGTATACGACAAAAATTTCAAAATAAAAATTTTACTATATTTACAAATTGTGTAAATTTTCTATATTCGTGAACTGTATTCATCGTCTCTGCCGAAATATGCCTTAATTCGTGTGCAAAAGTGCCAACTAAGTAAATATACCGATAAGATAAAGATAAGCAAATATGAAACTTATTGCAAATTACACTCTCTTCTCTTCATTGTAGATTAAAAAGAAACTTACAGCAGTGTACATGAATATTATTTATCAATCAACGACTGGTACAATCAATTACACTGAAAAAAATTGTTAGTTAGGTCAACTAACCAGTTAGTAAACTGTATAAGTTATTACTAATAACTTAATTTTAAATATCAGCCAGTTAATTAGTTGACTTTACTACTCAAATTATTATTGTAATAAACGGAATAGTAACTGTAACTAAAAGAATGGCTGATACGATTAAAAGAATTAGCAGTACCACAGTTTACTAACTGGTTAGTTGACCCTACTATCCATTTTTTGCAGTGCATAAAGTTTAAGGACTATAATGAATATATATGTAACTATGCGTTTTTCTAAAGAATAAAAATACAAAAACTATCAATCCTAGTAGAAAAATATATATGATGTAAAATTGCAGAGGGTGATATTGGTGACCTGGTGGCAGTAAAAGAGTACAAGACCTTGAAGCCTTTGGAAAGTAGAACAATGTCCGCAATGAGGGTTTACACGCAGTCGCGCAACATGAATCGTCTAGCCAAGAGGCGCAAGCGAGGGTTGTCCTAAATCTATGTTCTGCTTCTATGCACTTTTAATACTAACAAATCTTTTTATTGATATTTTCTAATAATGTAGAAAAAGCTGTTTGCAAATATGTGTTTCGATTTTCGATATGTATTGAAACCGAATTTTCAAATGAAATATTGGTTCACAGATAGGATAAGGTTGAATTTTTTGTACATTATCATCCACAATATAAAATAGAGAAAGATAATAAAAATGAAGAAGTTAATAAACTGTTTTTAAGAATGTTATACTTACGCACAAAAATGTTACTCATAAGTGTTGCGGGTAAACAGAACACGATGACCAAGACATCAGCCACAGCAAGATTAACAATAAAAAAATTTGTAACGGTTCTCATACGAGGCGATCGATAGACTACAGCGATCACAAAACTGTTTCCAATTAGTCCAACGACAAATACAATAATATAAGCCACACAATAAACAGCTGACATAGCCATACTGTGTCTGTACAAGCGATCAGGTAGTACTTGTTCTATAGAGAGGTTTAAACTGTCACTGCTTGAATTGATAAATCTACTTATTGATTCTGCTTCCATTGCAGAACCTGAACTCAGAACGCTCATTTCAGTTAATAGTAGGGAATTGTTCAAAAAATAATCTCCAAATTCATTTTTTAGATGTGTAAGAACACTATTACTCCCAGGTTGATTTGCCGTAGTAGCGATGAATAGGTTGTTGCTATTCACAGAAGCAGCGGTACGTCGACGTACATCAACATCAAATTCCTGTGAATCTGGTAGACGGAGTGATGCAGCTGCCATCCCCATTAAGGAAGAAGGTGGTTGTAGCATTGGAAAAATAAATTTATATGCAATCAATTACATTGCAGTAAATTATTATCATTGATATTTAGACTACACCAGGAGAATCAGATAAACTTGAATCTAGTGGCTTTTCTTTCAAAGTTTTTGTACTAATAAATGTCTTCTCAATAAAGGATTTAATTTTCAAAACAGTTTACGTACTGAGATTCTTATACTACAAAGAGGCTGCCTCAATATAATATTTGTTGATCTAATCGCAACCAATGTCATTCTGTATATGCACTAATAATGCATAGAAACTCTGCAGCAGAGAATATGATTGATCCATGACTACTATGGTACCGGTGCATACGTTGGAAGATATTTGCAAATTGAGTGATAAATTTTACCTAGAATTGAACACACCACCATATAAATCATAGAAACTTGAACATAATAGCGCAGATTGGATATTTTTTTTCCACTTTTATCTGAAATAAACTATAATATTTTTCTTGATAATAACAATAATCAGATTAAAACTTTTCGTTTCTGTTCCTTCCGATAGTAAGTCTATAATAAAATTCCATCGCGTACTGGCGCGAGATGCTTCCGAAGCGTCCAACAGTCTGTGGTAAATGCTCAATAACTGCGCAAGCGTCCACACAGAGCAGCTGTGCAAAGGCATCGTTTGCGTATTGTGTTGTGTCTAAACAAAAAATATATAACATTATGTTTTCCTTTTGTTAAAACTTTTTATTCGAATGAACAACCGAATAATCATTTTTTCTTGTGTAAAAATTAAAGGAAAAATATCATAGTATTCTGATTGCAAGTGTATACGCTTGGAGTGCAAATGAAGTTATCTTTTGTACATTGCACAGCCATCCCCTGCTGACATCGATCTACCCCCGCCCTAATTTAATAAAAAAAAAATACTAATATTAATGTACACTTACATGTTAAGCATTTTTTAGATTCTCATCATCAAATTAAACGTTTTATTCATCAAAAATGGTATTACAAATTGCATAAATGTCAAGAAGCAAAATTATTCAATTAAACAAGTTTTACAAATTTTGTTTTGACCTTTCTTTGAAAGAACATCCTTTATTCACAATCGTTTATTGACAATCGTTTATTTATAATTATACTCGAGGCAATACATATACATATACAATGTGCTACAGTTTTTAACTAATTTAAATTAACACAGCAAGCCTTTGCGAAGTTTTTGAAATCCTTAGATTTAGCCAATTAAAAATATTTAACAGGAGATCAATCATCAACTAATAATATCTTACTTACACGTTCTTGGAAAAGAACAGCTAGTTCCAAAGTCAACTAATAATTGACGAATCATATGGCTTCCTGTAAACATTTTTCTAAATATTCTGCATATATGGGGAAGTTCTTTTTATATTTACTGTCCCACAAAACCTGCCAGATATCTCTATTTTTCAAAGCGCCACCCAAGTATTCGATATCTTGAGATAAGATATTGAAAAAGAAAAAGTTTCGTGACTCGCAAATATTCTTCTTCATGAGACTGAGTTCTTTCGCGCATTCTTGATAAATTAAACGAGCATACTCGCCTTCTAACAGTATAGATTATCTTGTATTACAAACTCCTTTTTTTTCTATCATTATAGCAATAAAAGCTATTAGAGCTACGAAGTCTGGTTTTAAAACGATTGGAAGAATTGCCAGTTGTATCATTCAACAAAGAATAATTAAAAATAGAGTAAAAAAGTGGTACCAATCCCTTACTATCAAGAGCATTAACATTAGCATTGCGTTCTTATAAAATTTTAACCTTTTGCAGCTTTGCCTGTCGATTTACTAATTATAAAATCATTGTCTTTATTACATAGACAGGCTAAATGAAGTGGTGTTTCCCTTCGTACAGGGTTCGCAACATTGACATTCACATCATAATCTATTAAAATATCTATAATGTCCTTACAATTAGAATCCTCACGAATAATTAAATTAATTGCACAGTCCAAAAGTGTTCTCGGAGAAGGTTGATTTATGTAAGGAATAGGTATAAACAACATTTTTTTCAGCCGCACATCTATAATTCACATTAGCACCTTCATCTAAAATGAATTTGTCGATAGCTGGATTTCCTCCTCTATATAACGGCATGATGCAGAGTGGAGAATCTCCCTGATTAATTTTAGCACCGCGGCTCAGAAGAAGTTTTATTATTTCTAATTTCAAATTTATCCACTGTCATTTTATTTACAGAAGCTCTACAGTCTAACAAACAATTGAAGATATATCTGTTCGATTATTCGTGATTACCATAATGAGAGGAGTTCCCTTATCAGTGTGATCGGCATCGGGATCAGCACCTCTGTTAATTAACTCTTTAATCATTCTTTCTGCACCATATATTTTCTACCAACTAATTGCAACAGCGTGTATTCTTGATAATTCAGTGAATTTGGATGAAATTAACTAAAGTTTGTTATCTCCATTCTCAAAATTCTCTGATACAGTTCCTGGTTTGCTTAAATTTCTGTTATATTTCAAAAGTCATTTGATCGACATACTCAACACTACCTTATTGAATTATTATCTTATTATCTTATTGAACGGTTATAGATTATATGAAAGAAAAAAATTAATTGCCAGAAAACTCATAGTTTTTAAAAGAAAATAAGTAGAATAAAATCTGAGATTCGATTTCAAATTTCGAATATTGTTTCTTTTATCGAATTAATTGTTTGAATAATAAAATTCAAAATCATCGAAGTCGATTCTTTGGGTAATTTGCCATTTTATCATTTTAGTACAAAAAGTGACCGCTCTCGCTGTATGAGTATCCTACTAACAAGTCGTATTTTTGATATAAGCTTGTGATACTTTACCATAAGAGCAATTTAATTTCGCCAACTTTACATTTTCTATAAAAAATATTTTTTACTAAAGATTCATCAGATTTTAATAGGTTTAAAAATACGTATTTTTATCTGTTTCGCTATTGGAGACTTGATACAATAGAATCGTTTGATAAATTGGTATTAGTTCGAAAAATTTTTGATAATTCCACCTCAGATTCCGAGGATTGTTTATAAACTTCAATTCTATTAAATTTAAAATCTACATCGTTCTCCTTAACCGCACTTGGAAGTTTCTTCTTTTCAATCTTAAATTTCTCTTGAATTGTATGCATCGTTTTACTTTTACGTTTATCATATAAAACCCAGCATTTTCTGAAACTCCAGAAGACGTCGTTCCACAGAAAAATTTCTTCAACTAAGAAAAATTAAGATCCCGATTAAAGACAGTTTAACTTTTTAAAGAACTTCAATTTTTTATTAAAAATAATGTATTTACTGAATAAAATAAACGTGATGAATATGAAAAATCCTTCAGATACTCCTGCGTAAGGGATAAATTTATAAGCTGTATTTAGAAGTGCAGGTCCTTCAAAAAGAGCCATTCCTTTTAAAGTATTTAATAACCATGGAATATAGAGATAAGGGTATTTGTATTTATCTCCTAGCATTAGCATCACAGTTGCAATAGTTCCAGAAATTGCATTCGTCACCAGTATACTGATTTTTAAATCTAAATAGAAAAGCATTATTTGAATTATTGATGGAAAACCACAGAGAAAAATTTATAGTTAAATATATTTTACTTATTTTTTTAGCAAAATTTAAATTATCGTTTCAATATATATAAAGATTACTACAACTTCTTCGAAAATAGGCGTTGAAAGTCGTAGATTTATTAACAGAATTTCCCAATGAAGATTTCGTTACAGTTTCCAAGGCAATTGAACTTAAAAAATTCGCTACGAAACACATTACACTCGTATAGAATATTTCGGTCTGTTAAATAAGGTAAATTATTCATTAGATAATTCACTCGTTTTTATGATAGCTGAATTAAAAATATTTTTTTTTTTACTTTAGATTCTTACTTTAGATAGATCTTTTCCTGAACTGTTTAGTATTTCTAAGTGTGAAGAGGACATCCTTTCAATTGGTTCCTTATTCGTTATCGTTGTATTTTAACTTCTTTTAAACTTCGCATTTTTTTAAATTTTGTTAATATAGAATTTCATGATTTTTTCTCATCTCCATTGATTATACACGTGTCAGTATTTTGACACTCATCAAAATAAATTAAATAAATGAAAGTACAGAGTGAATTTGCTTACTATAGGACTACAGGCCGTACATTTTTAAAATTAAATTTCTTTGATATTCTTAAATTGTATTCGGGAAGAGAAAACAAATTATTTTGAGATTATTCTAAAATTATTCTGAGATTTTTATTTTCAAAAGCATTTTATAAATATTTATTCTAGTTCTGCAAAGCATGATGATAGTATATTGTATACATTTTTCACACTTAAATTGATTTCATGATGCTCTTTCAAAGTTAGTTGAGGATGGTCGACGGATAATTAATTAAAAATCATAAATTGTTAAGCGAAGATAAAATCAGGGTGCTGCATGTCTAGCTTGTCGATGAAATAAACAGAAAACTTGAAGCCAGTTATGTAGTGACCAAATGGCAAGAAATATTTCGTCGCGTTTTAGATGAAGTCCGTCCAAAAAAAGCCTTACAAAAAAAACTATAACTTCAACAATCATAATGCATAATTGCATCAGCAACCATGGTGTGTGCAACAGTGGATATTCCTATAAACAATAGAATAAAAACATTACAATTGTATTAAAAATTTTCAGTAATAATTAAAAAATTTCAAAGTAAAAATATTAATTACTGTGATTGCTCCCAGCATGATTAGTGAATAATGTTCGATTGCAAGAATACAAGTCATTAATTTCAAATCTCTCTCAAGATCTAAGGGAACACCTTGGAATAATATATTTTTTAGAATTTATTAATTATAAAATTATTTTTAAAATAACTTATTCTGCAAAAACATACTTTTTTCTTCATCTTGAATTCTTGATGGACATCTGGCTGGAAAATTGTAATTCATAATTCGAATTATGTCGTAAACTGTGATGATCTAAACGTTCAGAATAGAAGATTAAATTCAATTAATTATTCTTATTATTCTTAGGAAAATTAATTTACACCTGATTTTAGATATAAAAATAAATTAATAAGAATACAATCATCTAGTAAATTATTGTAAATAGATTCAACAAATCAAGTTTACCATTTATAATTTACAAATAAATTATAAAATTTCAATTTTTTATCAAGTAGAAAAAAATTTTTTAAATTAATTTGAAAATATTTGTATAATATGCTCTCGAGGATTCTAGTTTATGTATTTTTTTAATTCATAAATTTAAGTATTACGATGGACTAACGGTCCCAATCAGGCCCAGCATTATCACATAGATAGAATTTCCCATTATGTAGTGGTCACAAACTGAACATGCTAATCGGCCAATTCCCTGTAAATTAAAAATAATTTTATTTATAAAAATAAATTGAGATCTTTAATTCAAAGTTTTTTAATTTCATATTTTAAAGAATAAAAAAATTACATGAATTTATGAAAAATTAAATTATATATCTCAATAAAAATGCTAACTAGGTAACCACCACCATAGTTGCCGATTTTCCGTCGACCTCGTATTCTCATTGTGTTGGATCAAGACTTAAATGTTTTGCTTTTGATAAAATTTAACACTTCTGACAAAATTTAACTTAACCAAACTGGACTTTAAATATTATTATTTAAAAATACTTTATCTTGAAGAGCACATTAAATTTATATTATCAACTTTTCAACCGACGTCTTTATTTATCAATATATTTTAAACAAAAAATTAAGTTTGACAGTTCTCACCGATTGCTTGTTTTTGTCTATCAAACTCGCGATCGAGGATGATGTTAAACCTCGTTTTTGTCGTTTGGTCATTATTTAAATTGAGTGTACATATTTTAATATATTAGTTTAACATTATTTGTAAATTGATTTTGACATTCGTATTCAACTTTTATCGAATAAAAAATACATATATGTATATATTTCCCCTGTTTTGAGAGTAGAGAAAGCAGACTGTGAAGCTTGTATTCTGAAGATAGCAAAAAGTGTACAATTAACGTCAGATCTTTCAAAAAATATTATTATAAGACAAGGCTATATTTTCCTAAAATTAAAGAATTATTTTCTTACATTTTTAATTAAACTTTTCCCGTTCAAGAAATATTTATTTAAAATTGTTACAATGTTGAAGCATTCAATGCCAGAAATTTCTAGCCATGAGGCACTTGATAGCAAAACTCAATCTTTCATTGAAGATCCTACTCCATCGACAGTGAGTAAAATTAAATTACATAGAAAAATAAAAGGGTGTCTACTGTGTGGGAATTTAAGGAAATTCAGGAATTGTCCGGTTTGAATAAACTTTCCTAGAATAATCAATCTAAATATTTTTAATTGACACTTGTAACTTTTGTTAAATCTCCTGAAATGTTTTGAATTATTTTCAAATCCTTTAAAAAGAAACTTAAAATTCAGGCAAATTCATAGTAACTCCTTAAAATCACTAGGATTCTTAGAAATCCTCTAAAATGTAATATTTTTTACGTATTTATAAGCGGGAATTGTTCGGAAATTTCGTGGGAAAAATTTAGTAGACACCTTGATAAAATATAATAAGATGGACCAATGAGAAAATAAAATATAAAAACTGGAATAATGCCATTTATTCAGGTGAAAAAACATCGTAAGTCAGGTCATGAGTCTAGATCAAGATCAACTAAAGATGAAAAATCAATAATAAAAACAGCACCGATTAGTGAGGGTTACCGAACTTTTCAAGCGATATTGCTCATTATTTCCGTTTTGACTTTGAGCTTTCACGGACTTCGATATGGACGTACAGAATACAGCTTATTGGATAATGGAAAAGCAATTAGTGGTTTTCTAGCTTCTCATAAAAAAGTTGTCACTCTTAGCTTGGGATATTCGGTGCCTTATTCTATCCTTTCGTCGATTGGAGTTCTTATGCTCATCTATTCTCTTATCTCAGTAAGTTATTTCTAATTTTCGTTATTTCTAATTATAATCCAAATAATTCTTCCAATTCGGAATTAATTTTTCTCTCAAGTTACTTCTTTTTACTTTTTTTTTTAGTCAAAAACAAATTGTAAATCAATAATGAAAATAAACATTTATTTTCATTTATAAAATAATATAATTGTGTATGAAATAGAATTCTTTTGAGTTTTATGAAGCTTGGATTCAACACCTGACCTGAATTAAAATCATACTTTGAGA
Organism: Synergus gifuensis; assembly: GCA_904066015.1. Lineage (NCBI taxonomy): Eukaryota > Metazoa > Arthropoda > Insecta > Hymenoptera > Cynipidae > Synergus > Synergus gifuensis. The sequence continues at coordinate 219,486 of CAJFCO010000035.1, forward strand.
ATTGCTTTGTAAATTGTTTATGTGATCATTTGATTGCAAAAGGGGGGTTTACATTCGTACGAAGTAGGCTCAATGTGGAATCTGAACTGAACTTGACACGAATTTTATTCGTTTAAATTACTCCAAAGGTAAACTTGACGTTCACGTACGAGGGCGATCATCTTGATTTCTTAATCAGAATGCCGCGGAATAAATAAATAAAAATAAATAAGAATTGGCAAGAATGCTTTGTCGCAATTTCTCACTAAAGTGTTGATTAATTTAACCTCTTTCATGATTTTAAAGAAAAGACCTCGCTGGAGTTTACCTTCAATAATTCTCTCGATGACAGACCTTGTCTGTGATGTGGGCGATGCTTTAGTGGCTTCCTGGCTCTTCTTTGGAAATTTTCGATTTCCTACTGCACTTTTTTATACTGCCTGCACTGCGTTTGTAATTTGTACGTTATCAAACTTTAATATTTTTTTAGTTTAATCATTTTTTAAAAAATTAGTCATTAAACTTTCTTATATTCTGCAGTGGGAGAATTGTGGGTTTGGCTCGGAGTTCTGCGACTCTACGAATACAGAACATTCAAATAAAAATAGAAAAACTTTTTCCCCGAAAGGACCATTATTTTTCGAGAATTTTTAATTATTTGATACGTCCACTTTGAAATATTTTTATAATGAAGTTTTTATTAAAAGATTTCGATCCACAAATCTTCGTCAATTATTTTCTAAGTTATTTTTATAGTATAGGTATTAATATCGTAGGTCTTCCGCTTTTTGAAAAAAGTCTTCAAAACCAAAGATAAATCCATCAGGGTAAATCGTGGGACAGGAAAGTCCACTTGATAAGTAATTTGATTTTACTTTTAGAATTCTGACTCCTGGACATTGTTGAATTCTAAAAAAGGATTCTCTCTTAAATTAATTAACTCTTATTTTGTATTATTAGGCTAATATGTTTTAGAAGTGTAAATATCAATTTAAATTTAAATTTCTAACCTGGGACAAAAATCATTCAAAGCTTGCTTAAGTCCGTGCTGCTGATCAGATAATCGATTCTTGATTATTTCTTGCATCAAAAACCCGGCGAATGCATGACATGGAATACCTGATGCTAGTAATTCTCCTTTAAGTTCTATCGTGAAATCATGATCCTTGGTTTTGCTTTAAAAAATGGAAATTTATTTTACAGATTAGGAAGAAGTTATTTTTATTAATTTATTTATCTGTATTATTGTTTACTACTCACTCGCAAAAATATTGCTGCAAGTCGTTGAGACTATTGTACATCATTGGATTCAAAGCCACTCCTGGATAATTCCAAAGAACATAAACCTTGGCTGCCATTTCCATCATTTCAGAGCTTAACTTTTTGTAAACATTCGAGAGCATTGATCTGAAAGTTTTTATCTTAAAAGCCTTGTATTGAATTTATGATTCGATTTAAATTTAATTCATGATTTGAAACTCACCCGCCAAAGAATCGTTCAGTTGATACATCGATGTTCCGAACATTGGAATTTTGGAAAGCAATTTTTTTTCTAAGAAACATTTCCGGTTTTAAGTTTCTTGTTATCACAGAACTTTTCTCTTGTTCACTAACACTCATAAAACCAGAAAATGAGTCGAGTTCTTGTTTCTCGCTAACTTTTATAGAGACTTGACTTCCATTTTCCGGAGAATTCGATGATACTAGATTTATCAGATGAACCTGTCCAAAATATATGAGAAAAACTGTAACTTTTTTTTCAAAAAATTGAAAATGTTATGTTTTTATATTTTCAGATTTACGGATAGTGTCTATAATTTAAAATTCAAGGGGAAAGCAAAATATACGTGTAATTCTGGATGTTTGCGTGCAGCTGTTTCTATGTAGCATAATTCCTTCCGAGACCAAGTGCGATTTTCATGCTTTATAAAGTAGACGTTGTGAGATTCTTCTATTTCCACGTTTCTCGCTTTCCTGCAAAGAACCAATGCCCAGGTCTTTGTAAAGATTGAACGATACAAAAATTACGTGAACTGAAAAGCTCAAGAATAAGGATGGAAAAACATTGAAAAAAGCTTTCCAATTTTAATATAAGTCTATACGAGTTTAAAAATATATCCTACTCTCTTATAATTTTTTTAAGTAATCGTCAAATTTTGCAATTTTAAATGCAGTTGTTGATAAACAAATAAATAAATATTTCAAATAGTTGGTCATTCAAAAAATTGAAATCTCAGGTACGAAAATATTGAAAGTAAAATGGCATTAATAATTCAAAGAAACATTAATTCGAAAGAAATTATAGACTCCTTTCTCTTATACAAAATTGATATGTATTTCCATATCAACTGCAGAACCAAAAAAATATCTAAGTTTTATATAATATTAGTGATGACGATTCAAATATAAAATCTTTTGAAATCTACCTACCGACATCTGTGATGTACAACTGGTAACGAGAAAATAATCGTGATCAAAATAAAAATAAAAATGATCATAACGATAAAGCATCCTGTCAAGAAAGCAGCAAATAGATGCGATGGCCATTTTTCCATAAATTTAACAGCACCCTGAGTGATTACACTTTCGCATGGAATTTGTTGATAATTTCCTTTTTCACAGTTTTCTTCCGGAAATAGTAAGGGTTGATGATCTTCCTCGATGAGCCCTACACATTTTTGCAGCACATGTCCTACTTGATGATCAGAATTTATCATAATTTAAATAATTATATAATTAACTTATATATTTATTGTTTAATAATTAAAAATCATTCTAAATAATGAAAAATTAATTTTAATTTTAATTAATTAAGAAACACAGCTTCTTGACTCACACTTGGCCTTCTTCATTTCGTTTATTTTGCAGTACTGTTCTCTTTCGTTTTGATTCTTTGTGCTCTTAACCCATTCACGATTTTTGCAAACTCAGCATTGCATAATTTGACCAAAGTAAGTGACGTACAATACAAAAAATTAATGCACTTCCTGTCGCAACAAGAGTTTAGTAAACGTCACATCTACCCATTCTTTCGGGACTTTATTTTTATGCAAAAAACTCCTCTTGTATGTTAGTTTCTAGAAATATATAGAAATCAAGGTTATACCTTTGAAGTATTATTTTTAGATTCCTTTTTGAATTGTTCTTTTGTTTTGAATCTACAATTAAAAAAAAAATTTACTGTTGTAATTCACGTTTAATTGCATCTGTATAAATTTCTCAGGCATCCAGACACTTACTGACTATCTGAAAGACTAAAACGTGATCATGAGCAAAAAAACAAAATAATTCTTCAGCACCTTCCGGAAGTTTTCTTGTTTATCTCGTATCGTACCTAAACGTGAGACTACAAAAATTAAATGCGAGATAAATCCTGATTTTGAAGAATCTGAAGTGGCACCACTACAGGAATAATTTACTTTAGTTGATTATACATATAGCTTTTCCGATAATTAAAAAGTGTTCGTTAATTTGGAAGTTTCAGATTTCAAATAAAGAGACTTATCCACTAACAAGTAATTAGGTTTACATAATAATAAGACAAGTTGTATAATTTTCAGCTGTAGTTCATTAAAAATAACATTCTCATAAATAATGTTTAAAATCACTGTGATATTTACAGTTTAAACTGAAATTAAGCGTTACTTTCATTCAGAAGCGAAATTTTCTAAAAAGTGCTCGACCTGCGATTTTATAGGAGAAAATGGTAACGTGCCTACATGTGAATGTGAATACATGTACAATATGTACTTTTGAAGTAATACATATTCACTCAACTTTTGCACTCTAAAAATTCATTGTGGAAGCATCTTCATATAGTAAACTGCTCATTCATTTTATTTTTATCAGGAAAAGAATTAATTTTACATTCAATTTTTTAAAAGCATAATTTTCCATGTGGCCGTTTCCAAAAACTTAAAATTTAAATACATTCAATTACTTATTTTTAAGAAAGGCATGTCTTGACTAATCGTTACGAACTAAAAGATTTCAAAATATTCTTTTCCTAGTTACCGGGCAGTTTCAAATCAGAACAACATTGTAAGTTTCTTATTTGATAATTCTCTTAGTCGGAAGATCAAGTGATACTAATTAAATTACATTGCTCTGAACTATTTACTTATAGTAATTGTAATACCTAATACTGTGTTCATACATTGATATTTCATCGGTGGATAATATCAACTGAATTATTGATCTAGTTAACAAGGCACTTTCAGAAAATATTACGTATTGTCAATCGTTGCTTTAATTATTTCCATATCCTGCAAATGACCGACCAGCGGCTAAATGAGTGGACATTTATTTTAAAAGAAAAAAAAAATGTAGCTTCTCATTTTGCACTCGTGTAAAACTGATTCTCCTGACTTAAAAAATTATAAATAGGAGAGCATCTCGATTAATCGTTCGTCTCGGTAGTGGCAAGTTCGATAACTCCTTAGTTTGATACGAAAAATCACTATTGTCGAGGAATGAGAAACTTAAAATAGAAAAACAAAATAGACCAACTATTACATCAACTATTAGGTCAATTTTAAACCATGTCCTTTTTTTCATTCTTTTAAATTTTCCTACTTTGCCTTTTTTACACCTACATGCACTTTTTAGCTCTAGAACAGCATTTCCTTTTATTTTTCCGCGTTAGAAATTCTTCCAACGTTCTTCACTGTTGCAGTCTCGAACTATTAATAGAAATATTATGAAAAATCACAGAGTACTCTATCTAATATCTGATAGATAGTAATTATTCGAATACAATTAGATCGACATACTTGGCACTTGGTGTTCTCGTATCTCCTTTTTTAATAGTCAAATACAATAAATTAAAAATTAATTACTACAGTAGTAGTAGGATAGTTTATCAGACACTAGTATAAGGGATTGGCGTTTGTGTTGGAGGACTTTGTTTCCCAGGAATACCTGAGGAACTAGCAGTTCTGGATGTACTGTCACTATCAGAAGAACTGCTACCACTGTTAGGTCTTGGTACCATTTTATTGACATCCTGGAGCTGGGCATGTTCGTAACTCCTTCTATTTCTCGCAACTACACTCCCGTTTGAGAACCTTCTCTCACTTTTAATATTTTCCACAGGGTAGCTTTCATGTAAGAGAACAGAATCTCTTGAGGAAGTTGACTCTAATCTTAAACTTGGACTCGAATTGGCCTCTAGATTTTCCTGAAGAGGAGCAGAACGATGTACTACAATTTCTTGCAAGGGACGAATACCCTTTTTAGAGGACCTCTCTACCTCATAGTCTCTTCCATCGATGATCATTTCGTTTGTTCTTTTTCTTGGTCTAAATTCTGGAGTTTCTTTTGATCCTTTCATACCAACTACACTCCTTCTTATTCCATTCAACATCTCCTTACTACCAGTATGACGTCTAGAACCAATCAGATTTTCCTTACTGCCTACGTAAAGATTTCTATGACTGTCGTACCTGTCCAGAGCTAGCATAAGGTACTTTTTGGATCCGTGCAAATTTCTCCGAGATCCGTTAAGAGATTTTCTATCGTCTTCCGAAATCAGAAGATTTCGGTTGCTTAGGTTTCTTCTCGAACCATTTAAGGATCTCCTCTCCTCATCAAGAAGTGGGTATCTAAAGTTTTTCCTACTGTTGGTGAGCACTGTTTTCGGGATTAAGAGTGCCTCTTCTTTTAAATCATTTTCCCGATGACTAAATTCTTTATGATTAGAATCCCGGTGACTATAATCGCGGTGACTAAAATCTCGATGACTGTAATCGCGCTGACAGAAATCTCGATTAGGTTCCCTGCGATCATGTTGTTGACCATCCTCATAAACAATTTCCCTGCTGTTCTTGAAAATCTCCCGATTCACAGCTTCTGGAAGCTGTTGAAGTTCAGCATCTCCAATTACATGAATTGAATCTGGTTCTATTTCCACGATTTTGTATTGACTCGTTTCCTTCGGAGCATGAGGGGATGCATGATTGGCTGTCGCACAACTGTCTCTGCAGATGCTGCGACCTAAAGCACTGTCTTCTAAGCTTGTTTCGCTTCTTATGCTGTCCGCATGAGTCAAATGATGACTAGGAATTCCATTTGGACGATGAATTACATGATGACAATGTGAGTGAACGTCGTGGTAAGGATCCAGAATGACATCTTCGTCAACCAAGTAACCTGGAATGGATTCTGATACTTAACGATTGTGACGCGGTTTGTGGCGCGCAATTTTTATTATAGCTATGGACACCGGATACTTAAAACCAAGATCTCAACTACATTCAAAAAGATGATGTTATATGAATGATAACATTAGCCCCTCCAGTTCTTAAGTTTAAAGAATTTTTGATCGACGAATTTTAATTCTATTAGTAAAATTATTGGTTATGACATGCAATTCGGGTTATCCAACGTCAAATTCGTTCATGTTGATTCTTAAAACATTCCCTGGTATTATATGCTACCCCTTTATACCTGATACTGAATTGATATACCTGAAGTATGATTTACAAGAAAATTGATGATTGGCAACAAGACAAGGGCTTAATGATACAACACTTTGCCAAAACAATACATGCGGAAGGCGAAATATTTTTTGAATTAGACACCAGGGCTATCGTCGATCGATGGAATGTCAATGTGAAGCTTCTGAAATCCTTGGGCTTGTCCTTGAGGTGGTGTGAGGAAAACCGAGCCATCACCTTGGTTCAGGGTACCCAGAATCACGGGGGCGGTTTTTGGTTCGCTAGGTACTTTCCTTAGGCCGAGTCCATCTACGATACCAGCACCAAAGATTGTCAGACATGAGAAAAACGATCACAAACAGAAAAAAGCAAGCAGTATAATAGGATAAATAACTACCAGGCTTAGAGCCGAGCGGTTTAGATGGGGTAGAAGCAACCGATCAGTTAGTGAGCAGTTGGGTCTGATTAAATTTGATTTGCGTGCGAGACCAATTAGCATCTAGCTATAACCTTGCAATGCAGATTTGGTGCATTGTGCAATCGCAGGTGTCCAATCTGAAATACTCGGAAGTATTGTTACGTAAAAAGTAAATAAGTGTTTGCCTTAGAAAGCAAGGTGGAAAGCGTCTAATCTAAAATCATCAATGTTTAGTTTAACGATTAACTCTACTAATCAAATTAGTCAAAAGACTCACCAGTTCCATGACGAAGTTCGTCTTGAACTCTGTAGAACTCAGCGAGTTCTCTTGCGGAACAAAGAGGGGTATCGACCTGAGTTGTGTTGTTGAACAAGGAATAATCCACCTCATATCCTTGTCTTTCTTTGGAATAATTGACGAGAGATTCGAACCTGTGACCCCAAAGAATCTCCTGTGGCAGATAACTGGATCTGGCTTGTGTCGTTTGTCCTGTGGATTCTATGGTGCCTTCGAGGATAACAACCACCTCGAACCTTTCCATCAGCATGTCTTCAGCAGACATATGATAAAATGGTGACTCTGCATCAATTTTATGAACAATCGTCATTGGCCAGATGAAAAATATGTTCCCATTCTCGCCATCTGTTCCAACATTTAGTTCCTGTTGATGCTGTGGAAGAATTTCACCCTCCTTGGTGGTCCTGGACTTGATCACTTGTGCTCGAATTGTAGCTCCAATTATGTGTGATTTCCTCATATCACCGACTCGAAACATGAAACATAAGAGACCGTCCCTTTGGCAGATGACAGCATTTCTCGAGAAGAGGAGAGTCTGGGTTCTTTGCTTGGGTCTGCTCATTTTTGCGAAAACTATGCCGACCATGAAGGCCTGGATCATCACTCCTGAGATGCTCTGAATGCACATTATAAAAATGGCTTCTGGACACTCTTCGGTTGTTGATCTGCCTCCGTAACCTATTGTGTGCTGCGTCTCGATAGAGAAGAGGAAACAGCTCGTAAAGCTGAAGATATTTGTGACACACGGTGTCCAGTTGCTGATTGACTGAACATCTGGTAGATGTCGGGGATCGAAATCTCCGTGAGTGAAGGCTATCAGCCACCATATTAGGGCAAAGCCTAGCCATGAAAGCAGAAAACTGAGGGTGAAGCACAAGAGGGTCCAGCGCCATTGTGTGTCAACAAGGGTTGTGAAGATGTCCTGCAGAAAACGTAAAGATCGTCTCGAGATTCGGGATTGGAGGACGTTGCACTCGCCGCTTTTTAAGACTGCTCGTCTACGGAGCTTGCGCACTGGTCCTGGCCTGTATCGGCTCCTGGAAAATAAGGAATGAGAATTAAAGTTTAAAGTTTGGGGACAGGAAAGTTGTATTAATTTCTCGCTTCTACAATCCTTTTGCTAAAAAAAATTCAGAGGATTTTAGACAATTTTAAATCAAAGTATTTTTGAATGTTTTAAGGGATATTTCAAAAGAGTGCAAAATAATTCAGAATTTTTAATTTTTGAAATATAAAAACTTGTAATCTTTTATAATTCATTTCACTTTTTTTTTTTACAAAACGCGGTAATTTTTTTAAGTATTCTATTATACTCAGAAGTAGTTAAATTTGAATGAAGTGTGAAAAATGCGACGTTCATGAATTTAGTCACAATCCTTTGAATTTGAGATTGTCGATAATGAACTCGTGAAATCGGAAAAATGCGAGGAAAAATGGCTGTTGCAATCAATGTAAATGTCATGCGACACGTTTTAATGTGATGGCATTCGCGGAAGTGTTAAGATATTCCAAGTGTGTGTACGTCGAGGAAAAGACGCGTCAATTTGAATTTTAAATCGAGATCATCTTAACTCTTTCGCACCTTAATCAATGAGAACTATTCGTGTTATTTTCCCACTCTTCCTTTCATCGACATTCATTCATCGTCATTTCTTTATTTCTCAAAATGTGAATCACTGCTGAGTTGTGCAAATGTGTATGTTAATTACCGCGATCAATGTGCCATATGTTATCATAATTATTATTGCGCTGGAAAAATGTCCGCGAGTATAACGATGATTATTATTAACTATTATCATTCAGTGTGTAGATATGACATGTTAAAGAAATAACTATGATATAACAAGGTTTTTGATCACTTTTGACAGAGAACTCATGTTTTGAATGATGAAAACACTTTAAATAAGAGGAAGAGCTCTCTATATAACCGCAATTCTTTATTCTTCATTTTTGTTTTCTCTGGGAAAGATAAGGGTATTATTTTAAATACGACAGCTACGTTTGTGGCAAACAAATAGTTAACATTGTCTCACCTTATGCAGATTTTATTTAAAAAAAACACAATATTTGCTATTTTGTTTACAATTAATCGAAACTTTTGACCTCTATAAAATATCAGAAGAAAATATTATACGTGGTTCTAGCTGTTTTGACTAGCTATCGTGTTTATCGTGTCATTTATTGCATTAGATTGCAATGAAAAATTTATATTAAAATTTATTGATTATGACTGAGATTTGAACTCCAGGAGGAAAATTTGAAAATTTTGGATTGATACATTTTTGGAACGGTGGTATTGTATTTAATGTATTAATAGTAAAAGAGATTATAACGCTCGTATTTATTAATAATATCTTAATCCACTCACGATGGTCTCCTTCGCATGATTCATACATCATCGTTCTTGGGCCTTGCACTAACTTTTCTGCCATCACAAATTTTGAAATATTAAGTTTGTTCACACGTTTTTAAATCAATTTAAATACTTTGAAGAGCCGGAAAATTGTCGCGTTCTTCATTAATTTCGTTAACTAGATTTGAACTTTCTTACAAAAAGATTTTGAAAATACGCATGAAGCCCAAATCGATAAAATCTTCTGTGGACGGAGATTAAATCTATTCATTATAGACAGTTATAGATATTAAGATGAAAAAAATTGATTTTCAGAATTTTTATCTGTTTTATTGTTATTGTGATTATTTGTTTTTTCTTTTAAGGGAAAATGTATACTTTTTGCACTTGGAAAGGTGTAAAGGAAATGTTCACTTTGAAAGTTTCTCACTTGATTTCCATATCCGATCAAAAATTGACAACCTTGGTTTTGTCAATTTAGAGAAAGACTATCGCGGAACCGATCTTGTAACTGTGTGACAAGCACAATGATCAATCTCAGACTCTTTCCTCCCGTAAGGACGTCGCCGTTTTCACTCAACAGTGATAAATTATGAGCGTTATCATTCAATGTATTTGTTGCCAGGCGTAAATCAGAGGGGAACATGCATACGTACTGCGTGACTAACTCACATCGTAAAGTCTAACACGAGACTCGATGAAAAAATTTAGTTAATATTCTATGTATTTGTTTAAATTAAGGGTGATTAAAAGTATCCAGAATTTAAATCCAGCGTTCAAAATAAAAGTTTTCAGGGGTTGTATGTTGAAAGTATTTTAGGGAACGGGATTTTACAATGAAAAGTTTACCAATTTGTGATCATTCAAACTTAGAAATCAAGAATAATTTTTAAAAAATACTAAAATTTGCAGACATTTTTATTTTGGATTTAAATTAAGGCCCGACAAATTTTTTATTTGAAGTCTTTTGCGTATCTGTCTAATAAAATAGGACACGGACGTTTCAAAGCATAGTAACCTTGTGTGATTATTTATCACCACTGCAAATTATCTTGATCTTGGCACTATAGTCTCTTATCAGAAGCGTCACTTAAAACGATAAAATGACATGCAAACATACATTTTAAGATTTCTCTTGAATTAAAAAAACCACTTTAGTCATTATAAGAACAATTAAAATGAACAACGGTTTCTGGATTTCGTTGTTTATTATCACTCAAGTTCCTCAAAAATATATAAGCAATTGATATACTATATCTCTCAGGTTTAAAAATCATATTTTCACTCTACCTGCTTCTAAACGAGTGATTTGGGCTTTTCTGACTTTGAATGATGATAGGCTGGCTCCATGAGGTTAAAAGTTTCTGGTTCTCAGCAGAATCCGGAGAACAAGAATGGGAATTTTTAGCGATGTCTCCGTTCATTTTTCTTCTTTCTTAATCTCGATAAAAAATTGAAAATTTTAATCCTGATGAACTTGAAATCAGGAAACTCACTTTTCAAACTTTTTAAAGTTAAAAAACTTTCCACCCTCTTATCATTCGTTCTAATTAGATTTGATCTTGTCCTTTGATCCTTATCGATACGCTTTTCAAGGAACACGTTTTCTTTATAATTCTTATTTTTTTTGCTAGTCCAATTTTTCCATTCTTAGGTGCCTTTTAAGAACATTAATTATCTGTTGATTATCATTTTTCTCAGTTTAAAAGTTCCTCGATCACTAGATATCTTAAAAATTAAAGTTCACTTGCAGGTGAAGAGACAGACTGTCAATAGTAAATAAGATTCACTCAAAGGTGCAAGATGGCAACTAGAGTATCACTAGCCAGACGCAGTATGTGTGGAATCTCTTATATGTCATGTCTGACCAGCAACCTCCACTTATCAGTCACTAATAGTTTCGTTTGCTCTTGCTATTTGCGGAAAAAATAGAATGTACAACACCTTTAGAACTCCGAGCAAATTCCGCTCAATATATGCAAGCACCTTTACGGATAGAACCCTTAATGATGACAAATGTGTTGCCTCAGTTGCTTAAGTTGCCTAGCAAGTCAATGATGACTTACAACAGTTATAAAAATTTATATTGCAATTAATGAGATAAAGAACGCCATTGTTGATAAGATAATTTTTCAAGAGAAGCAGACAAGTGTACTTCTGACATCAGTTTTTTTTATTGTAGGGTATATCTATTTTATAGATATTAGCGATAATATTAATATTTATAATATTACGGATAAATAGTTACAATATATGGACGTAAAGACTCAAAAACTTGTTTATGTTTTGAAATTCTGAAAGTTGTAAACACAGACGATCTTTCTAGTCGATTCTGTATCTTTTTTTTATACGTTTATGATGTTACAATTATTCCGATTAATTAACATTCTCATTATATTCATTCGCTAATTTGCACAGTGAGTGTGCAAGTACGTAAATTTTGCATTTTTTGTGCCACTTTTGAAGGCGATATTCATGGCATTCATTTTCCTCTTGTGTTATGTTCGATGTCGCCACGTTGGCTTATCTGTTGCAAGATTTTTAGTCAACCCTTTAATAACACGTTTCCAATCTTTGTTAGTGATAAATCGCGCTTTGAGAAAAAAAAAACGAAAACTTTGTATCATGAAATTTTTATGAATCACAGTAGATTTGAGATGCTTGGCTTATACATGTGACGATTTTCCAAGTGTGAATATATAACTATAGATATGTATGATACCCTCTGATGATTGATACAGGTATTGAGAAGTCAACTTTAACACTTTTAAATTGATTACTGGTGATAAGGAATCGATGCCACGCGACGATCGAATTGAGCGATTTCGATTGTGTCAATATGAGACTAAATTTATCCGAATACGCAATCATGTAAACTCGTAAGATACCTCGGCATATGCACACTTTTGACTGACTAGCGAGAGCTTTCTTATCTGGCACTTGACTTCTCAGATCTTTATCGGAATCATTCCTGACAACTTCTTTGAGATGATTACACAATCTTTTAAAACTAGTCTTAAGATGATTAGACTAGTGTTTCTTATATTTTTTTAATCAATAAGTATATCAAAGAAAATTAGCAGAAGGAGATAGAACGGAAACTGAAAACAGGGTGACTACTGTACGGGAATTTAAGGAAATCGGGAAGAAAATGCATGTGTTATAATAATGAAAGAGAAACAAATCCGGAAATGGTGAAAGATGAACTTCTTGGTGTAATCTATGTAATAGACATTGAATCTGTCAGAGGTGTAAATTTATCTCAAGAGTATTCTGACGAGCAGATTTGTATCGTTAATCAGATTGTCGACAAAGATGATACCACCAACCTTCTTGTTAGTTAGTAACAAGAGCTCAAACGGAAGTTAAGCACTTGTTAAACGGAAGTGGTCGATTTACCGGGATTGATATATCGTAGTTGTATGTCCCTATAACGCTTTTTGCATAAAATAATTTAATAATTAAATATTAATATTTTCCATCTAAAAAAAAATGTTTCATCAATTTTTTGGAGTTTTTGACTTTTTAGAGTATATATTTATAATATTTTTAGCCAGTGTTAATAATTAATCTTAACTTAAATAATCTTTTAAATTATAATTTTGACATTAAAAAATCGTAGAGAAACGAAAGCTTCTAACTATCTTAAGAGAATTCTACCTGCTTGAACGAACCCACTGTCTCGTCTTCTGAGCTTTGCCTGTCGTTTATTTTTTCGCCGCATCCTCGTAAGTTTGCACTTTTGTAAAGCGTTTTGAACCACAACTGCAACATTCGGCCGTCCCAATAATTTATTTTGCCAGATCGCTAGAATACTGACTGACAAGCAACTTTAGTGTGAGCTACTCAGCAGTTCGGCTTATTAGTGAGGTCACTTTAGTCTCTTACTGACTTCGATAAACGCTCTTAATGCGACTAACGAGTCTTCAAGTAACAACGATCCACGCGATGAGGCTCTTTTTCGTCACTTGTTACGCCTTCATCCAACATTCGGTGAATACGTTTTTATTATATCTCGTGTATTTACAACGCGTAGTCAAGACATAACTTCAAGAGTAGTTTATGAAAAATGTGAAAATCTAGTTTGAGGTAATAGGGCTAAATGGGACAATTTCTGCACACGGGTCGTCGTCTCAATAAAATTTGTGTGCTCAACGAGATGTAACTTCGTTAAGTATTATAGCGGCAGAAAATAAGCTGTCAGCACCTGTGATCTATGATAGCTGTTGAAAGATAGAATTACTAGTGTAAAAAGTAAAGACTAAACTTATGATTTAGCAAAAAAATCTCGTAGAAGTTCTAATTGAAAAAGATGATACTTGCTTCTATAGATATGTTATATGTGTACGCACATTTTTGTCCACTTTCGCGATTGTGATGACGAATTTAATTAACGTGAGTCATAAATATTGTCTGTGAAATGAGGAACTGATTTATTAGTTGTTTTTAGAGGCTCTGACGTTTCAGCAATAACAGTGTTCATTGCTCTCGTGAATTTCAGTCACAATACGGAACAATGGTGTGACATAGAAAAAAAAAATAGACAAGTCTTATCAGTTTTTCTTTTTATTTGTTCTTTAGAAAAAAAAACTCTGTGACGTAATGTTTTTAACTGATCTTCTCGTTTGTCTTTTAATTATCGAATTTTATTTTTGGATTTTCTTACTAAGATGTGACGTTTACTAGCAAATCTATTATTGATTCTGCAAATGAGATGCCCGACCTTGTTAAATTTCAATGTGTTTGATTAAGAACTTTACGAGTTTGCAGATTGACTATAGAGGTTCAAATAAGTCCGAAAATTAGTAAAGGATTTCAAAGTACTTGTTAGATTTCAAGTGATTTTTACTTTAAACTTAGGCCTTAAGATTTTGAAAAGTATTTCATGCAAATACCAAAAGTTTAATCGGAATACGAAAGAACAAAAAGAGAAAGAGTAGGTACTCTACCAATTGTATAGCTAGATTTAATGAATCGGATTGATCGTAAATCTTCACGAGGAAGAACACAATTCACAGATACGTGGCACAGATAAAGCGCAATTTGTCCTCCGCGTCGATCTGCGTAATTTAAGATGCACCGAGATCGATTAAGTATCAGACGTAATTGAAGTAATTGTAGTGTCTGCGGGAAACACATCTCAGATTTAATTCTTAAGCGAGAAATGACATGATGTGGGAATGACTGTTTTTTAATTATTCAAGGTTTTCAGATTTTTGTCTCTGTAATTCTAAGTTAACATATAAGCACGTCATCGGGAATCAATTAAATAAACACTTTGTAATAGCATTAATAATCAAACAAATCATTTCATAAATCCGATATTCAGGCGATAAACAGTAGTTAGAGTCGTAAATCTTGAGATGATTAATCAGAGTAGTAAATCACGTTTTTAATTGCTTATATTTTCTTGCTTTATTAAAAATCAAATTAACATCATGCTAACAGTTTATTACTAAAATTGTCGATATAAAGAATACTGAGAAAAGTTGAATTTTATTTTCTTTTAAACATATACTTCTAAAAATATCAGCAAATATGTTTTTTACACATGGAAGAACGCCATTGAGTTCATGTTCGGAAAAAATAATGGTCAATGTATATATTGGGACTTTTGAACTCGATTGTAAAATTAATTAACACCTACCTTGTGGAATCTGTTCGACCAACGCCTCCAATGCTGCTACTCTGAGTGTTAACCCTAACGAGAGTAATATTTCTTGGATAGTTGGGTAATCCAGGAACAGCGTTTTTTTGTCCCAACAAAGGTGATTCTGGCCTTGGTGGATATTGTAAATTATTTTCGATTTCGACCTCTTTTTCCTCTTCCTCTTCAATAGTCCCTGGTAGACGGAAGAGCTTTTGTGGCTCCTCCATTCCACAATTTTCTCACCCAACCACTTTGCTCGATTTTCTTAATTGCATTTCGAAAACGAATACTTTTTCAAGTTTTTCAAAATGTGGTTGTGCCTCCTGAATTGTATTTTTAGCCGCTTTGATTGATCTTGGAATTTCAGAATTTCAATTTTTCTAAGAACTAATTGATAAGAGTTTCGATATTATGGATATCACAGGGAAACGGAATACCCTTTCCATGATGCCTTCTTTATTATTTCTTGTGTAGTCTTTACTCAGGTCCCTCTGTTATGTACGTTAGGTAGTGACTCGTTCCTGCAAAACGTAAAAATTCATTCCTGTCATTTAATGTCTTTATTGAAGTTTGTTTGTTCTATTATAGGGATAAAAGTTGCATCAACATTTTTTCTTTATTATAATATAATTTTGAATCAAATGATCAATTAGCGCATAATATTGAAATAAAACTGGAGTATCTTTCTGGCAAAAATTTCATTAAATTATCCACGAATTAGACTTGTCATAATATTCTTCTAATTGAGTTTTAATTGCTTTATACATAATTAACTAGGCATAATCATTCATATAACACGGCCATGTGATAATTAATAGTTTTTAATTACTACTCTATAGTAATTTTAAGATTCAAGCATAAATGAAGTAAATAAGAATGATGTGCGTTTCTAGAAAAGAGTGAAAACATTTTTCATCAAGCATGCATCAAAACAAGTGGTTTATACACTGATTAGCAATGCTACCAACTATAAGACAAAAATCGACACCTTTCAGATGTTCGAGTTTCTACAATTCCGCAATGGTTTTTTTTATTATTTGTTTATTTGTATTCGAAGAATGCTTTTTTTTCACTGACGTGGACAGTGAATCGTTCGTCTTTTCGTTTTCATGACGTTTTTCGCGACAATCGCACGGACGCGCGCCGCTCTCACAACTGTTTCAAATTCGCGTTGTAGGTTCGAGATTGTGCCGATGAATAGTATGGCATTTGTCTCTTATGGCGGGGGAAGCTTATAATATATAGTGCACAAATGTTCACCTGAATCAGAATGCCAAACGGTACTTTAAAACGATGAATGACCCTGAAAATATATTCCTCTTACAGCAAAGTCATCAGCCGTATAATATTATTGCAATCATTAAATTTAAGTTTACACAGACTGCAAATTAAAAAAGTGAGAGCGCAATTTATTTTTCTTATGATTCATGAAACTAAAAACTCGAAATTTCTTTTTCAGGTATTCAAACCTGTTTTGGAGTCGACTAGAATGGTGAGTAGTTTTTTTTTATCGAGGGTCAGGTGGTGAGGCTTATTGAATTAAAAACATATTTTTAATTGCAAATCTACATGTTAATCTTTTATTATGAAAGAAAACAACTTTATTTTTAATTTTTGTATTCAACATCCGCAATGATAAGATCATAGTTATAATACTTTTATCCATATTTTTACTTTGTCTAAGTACTTTTTGGAGGAATGTTTATTTAACATGCTTATCTATATGCTGATCTATGCTTAAAATAGCAAACCTTTTTGACTTTCTATTGCAGAACGTGTGCTATTTTTGTACATGCTGAACCCAAGAAGCATTATTACCTTAAGTATATAATCTTGCGTGAATCCTGACTCACGTATTCATTACCTAGTGATTTTCTGAAGTACTATACAAATTTTTCTCGTAAATTTATACTAGTTTTGTATCGCGTGTTGTGATCCTCAACGTCACATGATCTTCTATCACGCACATCCATTCCATTAATCTTGAACATCATTTTCCTTTCGTCTTCTAAAAAGTTTGTCTATGCAGTATGATTTCTCAAAAATTGCGCGCATCATACATATTTTACTAATAAAAAATGTACACTTTGCAATTTTAAAAGGTTTGAAGCCCTAATATTTCCTAATATTTCAATATTAAAACCGAGGTCGAAACCTCATAATATGTATGAATTGATTTTCATGAATGTAATCGAAATAAGTAGAGTTCCTTTGATTTATATATCTTATAATTATAAATTATGATATAGAGCGAACTTATCACATTCCCTAATCCGGTGTTCCAGCTTATTAATCTCGTCAAGTGACACATTCTGAACTTTCTAGATTGGCTATGACTCAGTCGTAGTCAGTTTTTGAAAGTGAAAAATTTTGAGGACATATATGTAGTCTCATTACAAAATTTGCATAACCTTGGTCTTTACTGTGACCCAATGCGAATTTTAAGTTAGACTCCTTCTCTTTGAAGCAGTTAATCCCAGTGGAAAAGTTTTAATTCGATTTTACATTTCTAAATTATTTCCTTGAAATTCTTTCATTTTTTACCACGAAAGATTCATTCAAGGGTCTTCAATGTCGTCTTGCAATCACAAAACTGTCCTTCAATTTTATGAAATAACTCGTCCGGAAGTATAATGTCGCAAGCGGCCGGAGCTTAGCAATTTTAGTGCTTCTCTCAAAATTGTTATAAAATGTTATTTTACTCTTTTACACTTATTTTGGAAAAATATTGCAAGATTTTCATTTAATGACGTGATGAAAATTTGATACTTTTATGCGTGAAACAATCATTGTCGTTTCATTGTAATAGATATGATTCTAGGATTTCAGTTTCTCGAGAAAAGTATAAAGAAGATCAACTTTTTAAATTAGGTTCTCATTTTTATTACATTCGGCGCATAACAATTTAAAATTATAGCTGATCGTGTTAATCAGATATAGATTCTTTTAAAGTCTTTAATAATTATAGTAATACAAATTGAAAGAATTGAACAATTAAGCACATTTCTGACATTTATTTTCTACTTTACCTATATTCCCACTTGCTTCGTTATCCTCAGAAAATCGTTAAAATTTATATTCCCCGCGTAGAATCGATTTTTCAAAAATCATCACTATTTGCACTATGATTTAAATTCAAAATTCACACTCAGATCACTTCTAATTTAAAATCCCTGTCTGAACCTTGGAGCTTTAGACCACGTGGTTCGTAGATAGAAGCGCGGGAAATTCGAATTTTGAAATTTCGCGCCACAAACGAATTACGCCACATTGCAGGAAACCGTTCGCGTTTCTTGCTGATCGGGGACGAAGACCTGTAACTCGATAATTGACACATTATGTGGCATTGTCACCAGACTTTCTTCTCAAAATCACTCTTTTCGATTTCGGCGAAAAACACACTTGTTTTTGGAAAAATTTATTACGGAGAAAGGAAAAACAAATCGTGTTAGGGAGTGCAAAAGAGTTGCGGATAAACCGGCGACTGCATTAGCTCAGACTTCAGTGACGTCAACGTACGTTCAACAGTCGCCTTTATCCCACCTCTTCTCTTTCTTGAATATTTCTCTCCCTCTCCCATACTCTCTTTCCTTCTCCTTTTCCTTTTTACCACGTCTCTCCTCTCTTCAAAACCCATCATATCAACTTATTTTTTATATGCGTGAGACCATAAAAAGTATATAGGGTGTCTTCAAAGTTTGCATGCTCTCGCGTTGCAAATGATTTTTTTATGTTTGTTTCGTTATATTTACTTCTTCTGTTAATATTCTGAAAATATTTCTTCCTTAAGTTCGGAAGCATCCAAGATTTCTGCTAATTCAAAATTAGGTAGGTACATTAATTTTCATCACATTTCAATATTTGTATTTTTTAAACATTAAGATTAAAAAATAAAAACTTTAACGAAGGACAAATATTTTGCCTGCTGACGCTTACAACATTGATACATAATAATAACTTTCATTACGGAAATAAAGCAAGATTAAGAAAAAAATTCTGATAAATCCTTATCAGCACCATAAAACTATTCTGATAATTCTTTTCATAAAACGTAAGAGCAAAATAATCGCATGACCTTCATTGACCTTAGATATGCTAATGAATATAATGGTCCTTGAATATCGGTAGACCGTTCTCTCACAGCTCTACCTCAATCTTTTCCTGCGACAATCCTTTCGCCAATTAGTCTTTTCATCGACAATGCTAGAATATTTATCCTTTTTTTCATTTTAGAATCTCTTCATGGTTTAGAAAAGTATTTTTTTGCTTTACTATAATAGCACAATTTAAATACTTTACGGTGCACTTAAAATTTTATGAGCCATTTTGAACCTAAACCTTTCATACAACAAAGCGTTTTAAAATCTAGAGAGTATATGTAATTTTATTTAGAAATAAGAAAAAATATAAACTTTCTTTTGACCTGCAAGTGTTAAAATTTCAAATCCTTTTTGCATTTAAATATTCTAAAGCTTTTTAACATTACAAACCTAAAAGTATTACATTATTTGTTTTATGTATGTCAGGGGGTGTAGAAATAAAATATCTTTCATGTGGGTTCTTCTAGTCATAAGTAGAACGTACTGACTTTGTCGTAGTAATAATCAATTACGTCAACCGAGAGTGATGGCGGAACTGAAGAATATAATATATATATATATATATATATATATATATAT
>CAJFCO010000035.1:249759-265523 GCA_904066015.1 Synergus gifuensis
TGGCGTTCAACAACATCTCTCGACATATGATCCTCCATATTGAATCTGACACTCAATTCTTCTACTCTATATTATCTTTAGGTAGAAAACTTTAAATATATACAAGACGTCCTTCGCAAATTGTTTTTTACTCAATTTCTAGATTTAATTAGCAGAATCAATTCCTAGAAACGGTTTCTTGACCAGCATTCATCTCACAGTTTCTATTGTCTTTCTATTGACAAGTAATCAAAAGAAACTCATTTCTCAGTTCTATGATTTTTTAGAAATGCAGATCTGGATTTTTTAAAATCTTTGTTGCGTTTCCGAGACACACGCGAATGTGAGAGTTCGAGTAAAGACAGACTTTGATTTACTAATGGCCGAGCCCCGATTCTCTAAATTTAGCGGCCCTCGGTAGCAACAAGATGGCAGAAGAGAGACCTCCTTAAGGAAGACACGAGATGGGTGGCAGTCACATAAATTTAAATTTAGACGAAATGCTAATATACTCGCGTCTTCCATATTTCGACGTTTCTTTCCATCCCTAGAGCCAAATATCGCAACGAGTCCACAGCCAAAGGAATATCCAAATCAGTCGTTTGCACCACATCCGGCGTCCACGAAACCTCAACGCCACTAGCTGCCCATTCACTATCTTCTATTTCTTTTCATTCACTTTTTTTCGATTATCAGAAAACAAATCTTCACTTTTCAATTTACAAGTTTAGACTAGCACGAGCAGCTTCTGTTTCTGGTTCACTGTTTTAATGTCAGCTTTTTGGAAGTGTGTCAAGTGTGACGAATTTCTACTAGGTTTCGAAGAATATTCAATAGGTATATAAATTTTCATAGTAAATCTGCTTTCTTTTGCAGTAGAACTTTTCAGGGGCAATTTACTGAAATTTAATGAAATTACTGAATTTACTGAAATTTACACGGAAAAAACTACAACGCGTTGTTGTCACATAATAGTTATGGTTGTGGCAACCACAATCGTGGTAGTGGAAACCATAAATTTTAGTTGTACCATATTTTACTATTTCTCTGGTTGTCACACCCATACAGTTTTTTCCGTGTACTGACATATGTCTGGCTCTTATATGAAACAAATCAATGAAATCATCTTGCTCATATATGGATTTTCCACTGAAATATGAAATGAATTTTTGAAAAACTTCTCTTTCAGTAAAATCATCCCCTTCTAAAATTATTTGATTTAAAGAATATAAGCCTAACAGTTAACACCTCTCTGAGAAAATTTAAGATTCTAAAATAGAAATTACTCGTTAACGGAATTCGAAACAAAATCTTGGCTCTTCTTAAACTTGAGATTGAATTATTACACACTTGATTAGATTAAAATCTATTCTTTGAAATACATTTGACATAATTTTATCTTTTATTAAAATCTTCTATAATTGTGTACGTGTATTGTAATTTCGCGTAAACGGTAATCATTTTTCATTTTAAAATGAAATCCTTTTTAAAGCACTCACTTCTGTTTTCTTTTCACAATTTTCGCGTGATATTTTATAGAGATTATCGTTTAGAAGAGGACATTGCCAACGACCCCGTCGCTAATTAAACATTAACTAACGAAACAGAGCTTGTTCGATTCTGCGTGATCCAACTTTAGCTTTTGGCTTAGCATACGATTTTCTTTTATCCATTGTGCGTCATACTGGCAGGCGAATCACGGCTAAATTTCGCTCAACCTCTAGATGGAGCTTTGCAGTTTTAAAAACAGACTCTTTTGGATATCAATTTATGGATATATAGTATATTTTTGTCTGGATGCATATTTTCTTAATATGTAATAAATGTTTTAATGACTTTTCGTTACTTTTTCTTTACTCGAGAGTTTTTACATATCTTTATTAAAAAATGAGCATTTCATTTCGTCTTTCGTGATAGTTTAAAAAAAAAAAAAAAAAAGATAGAACAATGACACATTATCCGCGATCGAGAGAAATGAGAGCGCGAGGCTATTTTCGTGAAAACTCGAGCATTGTGTAATCCAGATTTTTATTGACGTCAAAAACTATCTAGCAGAACTACTGTCCCACCTGTTTTCGAGAAACGAGCTGAATTTTTACGGAATATTAAAAGTTAATCATTTCTATGCAAAACGCATTTCATTTGTTGCTCTATATATAGTAAATAAGAGCTCTTTTTAAAAAACAAAAATAATTGCATACTTTAGTTCATATTTTTATTGTTGTTGATTAAGATTTCCAGATAAAATAAATATTCTGAAGATAAAGAGTTAAAATGCTTTACGATTTCCATAGAGAAGATATAATTTTCCAATTAGTAGATATGGACAGTTTTAGTCAGACAGGCAATTTATAGACTGTGGCGCTCTAAATTTCAGTAAAAAAGTTTCAGGTCTTTTCACAATAGATTTTTATTTCGTTTAAATGAATTTTGTGATAAAATCCATTTTTATTACTGTATAACAAGAAGTTTCTTTTTTTTAAAGCAGTTTGTAATCTTGTCTAGTTTTTCATTTGTTGTGTTATTAAACAATTCATCACTTTCGTGTGGAAACGATAGAAGGAAATTGATTGCAGGAAGCAAAGTTATAAGTTCTATTTCATCTATTAATAGATGTCAGTTTTGCATTTATATTTAGTATTGGGTTGAAGTTTCAGACGTCAATCTCTTGAAAATCCTTAAACTTTCTTAAATTTTTTAGAAATCCATTGAAATTTCTTAAAATATCTCTATTTTCATCCTTAATTTCCACGAATATTCAAGATTATCTCGAATTTTTTGTTAGAAAAAACAAGTAGAAGCCTTCATCAAAATTTAGAGTCAGAGAATATTTAATCGCATATTTATTCATTTTTAACGATATTTTCTGTGTGAGCTTATAATATGATTATTAGCACAGTTGCTAGTATGAAAACACGGGAAAAAGATATTCTAAATGACGTGAATGACTTCGTAATCGGTTAAAAGACGTAAAATTATCTTCGCCTGTATAAATTTACAATCGAATCATTTGCTCCTTTGTAAGTCTGTGCCAACTAACAGCTTATAAATTAACAACTCGTAAAAGATTCAACATTCGAGAAAACCTTTCAAAGGTATTAGATATAGATTATTATAGATTAGAAATCAGAATGTCTACTATGCGGGAATTTAAGGAAAGCCGAGAATTGTCTGGGAAATTTTTTTCTTACTTAAAATGGAAATTCTTAAAAATTATTAAAAAATATATTTTTTAAATAAATTGTAATATTGCAATGGATCAAATTTAGCATATCGCAACCCACTATGCATTGTATAATGATTGTATTGTTGAGGGACTTTATATTTATAAGCGGGATAAATGCAGGAATTGTCAGGGAATGTTGTGAGCAAAATTTAGTAAACACCCTGAAAAATGTTAAGAATTTAATTTCATTCTTTTCAATGCCTTTTCTTTCAAGAGTCCAGAGTCTACTTGTAAATGGCAGTATAAATAGGGTCACGATGTAAATTACGAAGTATCGAAGGTCACGGTCATACTCACGTGGATTTCTGGATAATATGAATTAGTAGTTATATAATTTTAATTTAAGGCCAACACCTAATCATACAATTAGATTGATATGATCATACTTCGTATACCGTAATTTACGATATTTGTAATTCTGCATTGTACCAAAGTAAAATAAGTGAGAAAAACAGTGTCAGTAATTTGCACTTGAAATGACTCATAAACTTAAAAATCAAAGTATAATTAAAATTTAATCATATAATAATGAACTTCAGATTCCATATGTTCATTTCAATAATTATTTTTAATTTAGTTTTAATTGTTGATGAAATAAATGATTGTTTTTTCGTTTTCCTTATATTTAAATATTTAGCTAAATGTTTCTTGAAAGTAATAACGATCATGAACTGCGAATGTCTTATTTTTTAAGTGATAAAACTAAATTCAGAGCAACTTTAAAATTTTACTTCATATGACTTGCTTATGTAGTGCGTCGCAATAAAGTTAGATTATTGTTTATTTTTATGTGACTTCCGATGAAACTTGAAAGACGCGGAAGTAGAAACAATGTCAGTAAAAATTATTATCGATGCTTACGAAACGTGCTACACTGATTTTGAATGACCCACAAAACGGACAGTTTATTGAAAACAAAAATAAGTATCTGATTATTTTTAAAAAGCCATAGAAGAACTAAAATCAACTCACAATTCTTCAATAGGTTTAATTTTCGACTTCAGTTGTATTTTCATAGTTTTTCACCTCTCAACTGAATCATTAACAAAAATATTCACGAAGCTGGATATTTTTAATAAATATACAATTTTTATGATTGAAAGACTCATATTTAATAGGCTAACAGTAGTTTTCCTGACTTTGCGTGCTTGGATCCAGTAGGCATTAATTGGCTAAAATATTTCAAATTGTATAGCATCATACAAAAGGAAACGTTCTAACTAAAGAAAGTGGAACTCCAAACTCTAAATCTATTTATTCCCGCTCTTTTCAAGAAGGTAATTAGTTATGCATTATTGAAATTTGATTATTATTTACATTTTTTCTTAAAAAAATATTTTATTCTATATTTCGCAAAAGCTATTTTAAATTTCAGTGCCATTCTAATCTGCTTTGCAAAATTGAAACTAGTTATCTTTATGATAAGATTCATTCGTCAGTCAATATCCAGTGTTGTTAAAACTTTTATCGCATGTGCAAGCAAAGTATTTTTTACTTTTACGGAACATACATACTGAAAAATGTTTTTAAACATTAGTAAGCAAAAGGAAAGAAAACATGTAGTGAATTTTGAGATTATACGCACTTAACTCTCAATAGTGGTCCACCTTCGCCTTTGAAACTGAGTCTACTGAAAGTTCTTCTTTGAAAACTGCTTAGGACCCCTAATTTCTCTTTATTGGTACTCTTTGTCGTTTCATCAGGCGAATCTTCACCCAATTTTATAGCAACCGCTGTTGCAGGAACTGCAGAATTCACTAAGAGTTCACTCCATGGCGATGCAGATTTTTCATTTGCCACATTTTCCTCTAATTTCTTATTAAAGCTTGACGAAGACTTCTTTTGCGAAATAGGCATTTCCATCAACTTCAAATTCGAATCCAGTACTACTCACTCATTAATTTCCAAGATTCACTGATTAGAGACTTCTTTTATCCGATCTATGTATTTACATCCCCTTTTACATCTACTATATTTTTAATGCTTCAATTTTAAGAACTTCTCAAGATGTCATCACTGGACTTTGCCTTTGATCTAGTCGATCTCTTCTCTTATGTCAAGAGCCACCCTATCATCATCAGTGTCTCATTTCTATTTTTCTCTCTCTTTCTCTCTCTCTTTCTCTCTCTCTCTCTATATATATATATGTATATGTATATATATTATATTATATTTTTTCTTTGATTCTGAATTCTCTACTTATGAGTATAGATCTATGCTTTGGTAGTATTAACAACAAGCAGTTGGGAACATGAGAGAAGAGTTTTGAGGTACTGCAGTAATACAAGCATGTTATTAACAAGTTAATCTTACTTTCTCAACCTTAACGAATTTCGATATTGCAAAAAAAAAGAAAGAAATTTCTGTAGCCTAGAAAAGTTTGTATTAGCTAAACCGTTAAAAGATTCTAGCTGTTAATAATTTATTGGCTAAAGATCACTTTTGCAAATTTAATCATTCAGTCAATTTCTTTTTCTACAAACTTTGCTAATTTCTTTTCTACTGCTTTGAAATTTCACAAAAAGGCCTCTGTGTTTTTGACCTCGTGATTGCCTTTCGTGTTCCTGAGATAAGAATACTCGATCGCCTTTTCCGGGTCGATTATTCCTCGGTGTAACGTGTACTCCATGTTGCAAACAGTACTTGATCGAATGTCACGAAATCACACGCCTTGACACCGGCCTGTGAATATATATGTACATTAGCTTCAGACTGACTTGTAAATGTTACGCCTCTTTGAACAAAGAAGTTTTAAGCTCGTGTCATCAATTCCTGAATGCTCGAGACTGATTACTTCAAAAAAATGCCATACTCTCCAACATTTAAACAATCAATTCACTGCTTGATCTGTTATTATATAAGACTCTTCCTTCAGTCTTCCAGTTCTCTTCGGAATACCCCAGAATACCTTATTCAAATTCTTAGAATATAAACTTTGTTGACACCTTCACACTATATTAAAATTAAACCCATCATATGTAAATGCACACTAGGATTTTCTTGCACTCTTTAATCACTCACACTTTAGATCTTTTCTATAATTGATAAAATAAATTAAGTATAGAAATATCCAGAAATTACTTTTATCTGTGTTGTGTTGTTTTAAAGACTGGCACAACCGATTTTTTTGGAATTTTATACGATCTTCGCGAAGAGGAGGTTCACGATATGTTTTATAAAGTCTGGAAGAAGAAATGAAGGCAAAATCACTATTTCGAGAAATTCAAAAGTCTCCTCGTGTTCCGAACGAGTGTTCGGAACCTGTCAACGCGAGAGCTACTTCTGAGATTGCGGACGCCGGTATATGCGAAAATAATCTACACACATTAGTGTACACGAGCTTACGCACACCCACGTGATACAAAAAGACATTCATACATTCTCGCACACACATGGGAAAATCCCCCCACCTACACGTTCTCCCACACTGATATAAAATCATACAGGCGGACGTATTAAACACTTTGAGACTAACGTTCTCCTCACTGCGATAGAAAATTATTTCTGTATGAAGTATGAGTCAAGTTAAGCATTTTAAAAAATATTTACTATAATGAAATTAAATGAAGGAATGAAATTGTTGTATAAAAAGTTTACGTTATACATCTATTATTCGATAACAGTGTTAAAAGTTAAATACTGCGAATAACGATGAAAAATAATTCAAATCACTATTAAATTTTTATTACAAAATGTCTCGCTTTCGGAAATAGATAATTATTTGCATTGATAGTTTTCTTAAGACAAAAAAATGTATTATAAGTGTTTCGTTAACCCGAAATAATTATTTTTAAACCTTGAGATATCACACTGATGATTACTCATTCGTAAAATTGATCGCTTGTATTTTATATTTCTGTGCTGCAGTTCAATACTATTTATCTTCCTTAAAAAAATTCTAACCGTTAAATCCCCTCTTAAATATTTATGAATAAAAATAACTTATTTTCAAATATTTTCGGTACAAATATAATTTCCCAATTTCTTTATAATTATTTTATGAAAAAATATGATTAATTAAACTAAAAGTAAAATTAAGTGAAATGTATTTCCTTCTTTTAATTTTCTAAAAATCTTTTTACACAATTCTATCAATTTTTTCATTTTTCGCATTTGATATCTTGCCAAGGAATGATATCGAACATATTGTGTTTGTCAAGTGTCGTCTGGGTTGATTAACTTTTGGACTTTGTTTGAACCCGATATTCATAAATTTAGAAATATTGAATAGAAAATTATACAAATTGAAAGCTTACAGTTTGATCATATTCTTAACAAAATCACTAAATTGCAAACAATTCTAAATTTGTAGGCACGACATGAATCAGTTTCCAATTAAAACATACTTTTTATATGTTTCATATTAAAATCAATTTGAAACGCCTCAAATGTACATTTTCGAATTTTTAAATTTCCATTTTTAAATAGTTCAAGTGTTTATAAAATTTCTAATTTGTGCGCGAAATCTGATTCAAATACTGCCGATATGATACAAGTTCATACATGTGCTGACATCCCTCGTTTTTCTAAGAAAGTAAATACTCAAATTTACTTATTTATGTAATTATAATTTCATAAACTTTTATTATTATTCATGAATTATAAAGAAACAATAAGTCAGTTACCAAATAAATGTATGTATAAACGAGTAACATTTAATTAAAAATAAGGACAGGGTATTTTTTAAATGAAAATAGTTATTGAAATTAAAAAATATTAGAACACAATTTATTTATCCATAGATCTATTATTAATATATATATACAAATTTACATATGGAAAAGATTGTTACTTCGTTTACGAAAGTAATTCTTTAATAGATTTGTTTTGCTATATATTGTGATTATATTTGTCGTTCCTATTTATTACTTTATTATCTTTCGACATCGCAGTTCCATTTGAAGAAAGGCTCTCATATTTGGATCTTGTACTTTTTCCATAATAATTTTTTGAATATCTTTGTCATTTTCCTTCATAAATTGAGCCACTTTATCGGCATATTCTATCCAGACACAATTTGCACATCCAGACATACAGCAGGTCGTTGGTTCCTCAATTTCTTTCCATGATGAAAAAGAGGTAGTTTTAAAATACAATCTTTCATCTTTTCTCGATTTCTTCGTGTGGAAAGGATTTTTTTCATCCGAATAATTCAAACGATGGCATTTTGGAAGTTTTTTTCCGTACATGCAAAATTGCTTTTCGAGAAAAAGACGTCGAAGACTTGCCAAATTCGTCATTTTTTGTAATAATGCAATCAAATCAATGATCATCAGTAATAAATGGAGATTAAACTATTGATTGTCAACTGTCAACTGTTTTGGATCTACGTGACCATCATGCCAACAAATAATGTGTTATCCTTTTGTTTTTAAATTATTGGATAAAATAGATTTTTTAAATATTATTTACCCTTTTCGTTGGTGATATTGTGAGTGTTGGAAATTGACACAAATCTTGCACAAATTGACACTGTTCATTTTGACTTGGAACGTGTTTTTTTAACCTTGTTGATCTTTTCAAGATCAGGATTTTAATAGATCTGAGTGACCTGAGTGACTCCAAATTTCTATACAAGAGGACGTTTTGAGCTGACGCTTGTGCGGGAAAGTTTAAATTTAAAATTATACATATACTATAATCAGAATGTCTATTGTACGGAAATTTAAGGAAATCCGGGAATTGTCTTTGATTTTATTACTATTTATTAAAAATTACAGATTTCTTTCTAAACTAAAATTTTTGACTTAGTGAATTTCACATGTAAGCTGACGATTTGTAATAAATTTTAAATTCAGAAAATTATAATGACTAAAAATTGTGTAATAATTGAAAAATTCAAAACCTTGTTAAAAACTAAATGAAAACCACTAAATAATTAATTCAAATACTCCCGCGGGAGATTAGCTGCGACTCTAGTGGTAGGATCCAAAACTACAAGTACAGAGTTTTTTTTATTGTCATTTACTGTTTAGTAAGCGACTAAGCGGGGTAATCCTGTATGATCCTGTATTAGAAATACGTGTTTTTAAAATCAATAAAATTAGTGTTTGTACAAAAACATGGGGCGCAAAATACCAGGAAAGAAACACCATGGAGTGAAAGATCCATTAAAACAACAGGCAAAGCGTTTAGAAGAGTAAATATTCAATATAGTAATTTTATAGGTTATGTTTACCGGGCTCTAAAACTTACATTTTTCAGATTAAGCACGAAAATAAATACTCCGCCGAAAAATGTCGATGAACAAGCAGTTCCGAAAAGCCTTGAACGTGTTATTAGCCTCAAAAACAAAATTAAAGGCGGAATTATATTAAAAAAGAAGAAGAAAAAATTAAATCGTGGTTTAATCACCTTGGATGCTCCAAATTACAAATTACCACATCCGAAATCGAAACCCGAAAAAGTGGTTCCTGTATTTAATCAAAGAGTAGGAGAAACTCCAGAAGCATTTAAGAGGCGAGTTGCCAGGGAAACTGAGGCCTTTTTACATGAAACAAAGTTTGAGAACAAGTATAATGTTCAAGTGAAACGTAACCAGGAAACTGGAGAGGTCGAAGGACTTGAAAAGAAACCAAAAGATGAGATTGATGAATTGTGGAAGCTGAAATCGAAACATAAGAATATAAAAAAGAAAAAGAAAGCGAAGAAACCAGAGGGTGAAATCAAATTATCGAAAGAGCAGAAAAGGAGGCAGAAAATAGAAATGAAAAAGAGTAAGAAGTTTCAGGACCAGATCGACGAGTTTCAAACTTTTAAGGACCACGTTGAATTTAGAGAAGTTGCTCATGCACCTCCGGAATTGACAGTCCGACCTTCCAAAGCCGATAAAGATTCTAGTGTTAGGGTAAGGATTTTTATTCTACCTTTATGACGTATATTAGATTTATAAATTAAGCATTTTATGCATTAGGAAAAACTCTGGGAATTGATTCAGAAATCAGGATTCTTTCCTCGAATTAATGAATTTTTCGTATGAAAAGATTACTTAAGGGCATATGATAATTACCATAAGAAAAAATTAGTATTTTATGTCAAACATTGAATCGACACCCTGATTTGTTTTTCCGGCATTATTTAAATATTTAGAATTTACACGATATATTTTGCAGCCTGGCAGAAAAGACTTGCTGTTGAATTCATTACTCAATCAAAATACGGAATCGAATAAGGAACTTTCGAAACAAATTATTAACAGGTCCGGAAAGAGAAAAGATTTACCGGTAGGAGAAAGAATGCGGTTAGAAAAGCAACAGAGTGATGCTATTGCCGCTTACAGATTGTTAAAGTCTCAGAAACTAAATTAAGGGTTTAATTAAATTCGGTTATTTGTATTTACTTTCTTATAATATATTGTCGATAACTCGAATTGTGTTAATTTAAAATATAATTGAAGATCGTGAACGGTCCTCCTAGAAACTTTTTTTATTTAAAAACCTAATGAAAGATAGTAATCCTTAGTAACTCAGAAATAATCTTTTATTCGGAAATTGCCTGTTAAATGAATTGTATTATTATTATTATTATTATTATTATTATTATTATTTAAATTATAATCTAATACCACTAGAAATTTTCGAAAATAATCACTAATTAAAGTAAAATAATTTATAATAATACTTAAGATTATATGAGTGTAAACAATCTCAAAACTTAAATCGATTAACAAAAACAGTGAAACGAGTGTTATCCCAAAAATAATTTTATCCTGTTGTCCAGACGAAAGGTTCGAGCCTTTCCTCAATCGGTAGCAAATTATTCAACGTCTCCAAACTTTCCAGCGTCTGATTAAGTTGTATATGACATTTTGTGAGTTGTCTGCTAAGCTCATGAACTTTGCTCAATTGTTCTGCAAATTTCGCAAATCTCTTCTGTCTCTCAGTTGCAATTCCTACAAGTCTCATCACTTCTGCATCCACACTAGTGCACAAAGCAAGCTGCTCACCAGCAATAAGTTGAGCACTGTTATTCAAATGGTGTTGGTACCTCGCACAGAGATTGAAAAGTCCGATGGGATCCAATCTTTCTAAAACTTCCGGGTCTCTAACACCCGGTGGAAGATTAAGGGTTCCTCGCATGATTGGTAGAAACATAGGAATGCTCTGAAGCTTTACCAAGTCTGGATCTTTATCAGCAGTTGGATCAGAAATCGCTGGTTTTACAACCACGATGTTGTGGAGTTTTCTGTGTCCTATATTCCCTGCATTCGATTTCCGCCTCGTAACTTCTTGACCAACACTTTTGCCTCTATAGAGTTGGGATTTATTTGTCATCTTTGGAGAATCGCCTATTGGTCTATTTACTGTGTATGATATGTATGGTAAATCCGAATCGGAACAGATACTCGGACCTGGACTCGTTGCCCTTGGTGGCGTATCTTGTGAAACTGTTTCTCTGTTTGGAACGCTTTTTCCCCTTCGAAGCTGGGCCATCTTGGCTCGAGTTCCTTCTGATCCTTGAGCATTTCCCGTTTGAGAACTCTGTTCTGATCCCATTCTTAATGATAAGATGATGATTTATATGCTGATAAAGGTTCTGTGAAACCGACAGAAATTCACATTAGATTCTGCTTCGTTTTGTAAATGGATATTAGATGTAATGTATAACCAGAATGGCCACATGTCAGGAAAATGTCAGGGGAAAAAAATGTCAGTGAAATTGAAAAATAGAATATTATGGCCTCCCTGAGTATGACATTTTTTAGGTTAAGTATTCTTAACTGATTTACTGTCTAACTCACCTTCTATGTCGAAGAAAATTCTTGGAAAATATTAGTTTCTTGTTTTGCACACGGCCTTTACGGATATAAAACTTTTTGGTGTTGATGGTTAATTTGGATATTGTTTTTTAGGTTATCTCGATGGTGAATGCCATTGTAAAAGATTTCCAAGTAATACATTTATTTTAGATTGATGAGAACTTTGAGATGTTAGAAGAAATTTGTGATTATAAGTTGATTAAATAGAAAAGTCAATAATATTGCCTTTTTCTGTTTTTTCTTGAGATGTCATTTTACGTCAGCTCCGTCAGCTGATTGAAGTAGCATAGAAGTGGGGGAATATTGTCAGATTGACAAGAAACTGTCAAGGGAAAGAGCGCTCCTAGTGAGAAATTATTGCAGTTTTACGTAGGCTTTTAGCTTTATCCGCTTTATCTACAGTTTATTGATTGAAGAGAAACTGACATCTTATATTATAATTTAGCAGTGGCGGATCTAGGAGGGGTTTTCTCGGTGTCCGGACCCCCCCCCAAAAATATCTCACTTCGTAAAAAATTTTGAACGTGTTTCATGAATTGTGAAAGGTTTATCTTGACTTTGAAATTCGGACCTCCCCCAAAAAAAAAAATATTGTCTGGATTCGCCCCTGTAATTTCGAATTGAAAAGAAGAAACTCATAATTTGGAATTACGTATTTTAAAGTAAATGTTAAAGAATCACACTAAATTGAACGGGAAGATACAACAATCTACAATTTTAATTGAGTTAATTTATTATAATCTTATTGTTACTATATCGTGGTGCTAAAAAAATTTTTAATTAAAATATATGAATAAAACAAATTTCTTTAAACAAGAATTATTCATTTTGATGATTTTCTGGAAAATAAAATCAGAGGAGCGTCATAATTTATGCAGTTTCAGGTATCGTAAAGTGCTTTAATGGAAACAACTGACAAAACCAATGACCTCTTCTTTCTGAAAAAGCAAAAATTTATGTTACCCAGTGCCACGTATATAAAAAATCAGTTAAACGATTCGAGTTTTTTGGCAATTCTCATGAAAGAACTTGATTCTTACGTGACGGGTTAAAGGAGTTTCGGATTAATTTCTTTGATAATAAATAATTATTTCTTGCTTGTATACAATTAAAAATTATCCACTTGCGCAGGATCAGGATGTCTACGGCGCGGGAATTTAAGGGAATCCGGGAATTGTCCAGGAATTGAAAAAAAAAAATCCGAAAATTGTCCTTGATTTTATTTTTGATGAGGGAAGAGTTTTCTGGTTTGAAAAAAAAAACATTTCAAACAAACAAAAATATAATTTTTAAATAAATTGTAATTTTACAATGGAGTATATAAATTATGCATATCGCAACCCATTTTGGATTGTGAGATGATTCTATCGTATAAGAGGGACCATATATTTATAAGCAGGAAAAATGCGGGAATTGTAAAGGAATTTCGTGGACAAAATTTAGTAGACACCCTGACTTGATACAATTGACAGATGTAAAAAATTTCAGTTTGTTGATGATAAAATAGAAGGATTAAAATCTTCTATAGCGATGAGTTTCATTTGGTATCATGTATATTTCATCATTTTGAAAGCAACGAATCGATCTGGTACTTTACACGTGATTTTGTTCGGTGTATCCTACAATCCTACACGTGTGTAAACTGACACGATATGTACTTACTCTCTATTTCCCAGGCATCAGATCCCATCGTTACATACTACTCGTTATAGATAGATAGACCTTTCTCACTCGTCCAACTCTAACTTCGCACGATGGTATCTATTGAAATTTACAACGTTTTGCACCGTACGTCCTGTCCCCTCAACCCTGGATCTATATATGAGTAGTACATAGAACATTTTCACTGAATTGCTCCTATATTTGTTTTTCACTTTGCATTACATTAAGTGCATCCGTTCACATGAATCGATTTATATATTTAAAATTTAAATTGTAAAATCGTGATGTTTGCAAAATGCATTCAGACGTAGGAGTTAAGTCAACTTCATCCTCATGATTAGGGATGTCAGTTCCTCGTTTTCTCCAACTCAAGCTGCGGGCTTCTTTCGTAATTGCAGACTTTCAGTGCAGAAGAGAGAGATATTTCTGAAAACAAATTTTTAATCGGAACGAATCGAGACGAAAGCGTTCGATTTATATAGGGCAATTTGAACTTTTAAATGAGGTCTCGTTACTATTTTTGGAACGTATTTGAATTATTCTCTGAATTTTTTAAATTATTGAAAACCGAAGGTCATATTTTATATCGAATATTGGAAATTATCAAAGTTTGAATAGTAGGAATAATAAAATGCTTTTGTCTCCAAAGACAGAAACATCTAACAATTTTGAAGGTTCGAACACCATTTATTATGACGCTCGATAAGAAGAATTGTCGTAAAGAAGCAATGTTAATTTAAATTATGAATATCGACACGAATTTCAAGAAGAAATTGTTGGATTACCTGGAGAATTCTAATAGGATGCTGCCAGCCAGTAACCTATGCAAGTATGAATTTTCCATATCTTGCTTGTACCGCAAGACCATGTTGAACAATATCTGCAATCTAATCCACTAAAAAAGGCAGCTTGTTCAAGATTTTACATTCCCATTTACGTACGCCATCAGAAGTCCAATAAAATCATCAATTTAATTTCCAATTTAATTTCAATTTTTAACTTTTAAATTTGTGGAATAATTCTATTTGTAGGGTTTCGAATTTTTATTTTATACATTTTAACACTGCTGTTTATTCTCTTCCATTTAAGTTTATAGTTCAATATTATTTCTAATATTGATACTGTATTAATGAATCTAGAACAATAATCAATTCATTGCGCAGTTGATATTTAACGCGATCTATAACTAATTGTATAGGGCGTTTTACGTTACATAATCAATCATCCTATGGCTTTATGCAGTCGAGACTCTGCCAATTACCACAAGAGAAGGTCTAATGAAAATTTCCTCCTATTTATTATTGGCAGCCGGAAAGCTGATATTATAAATAATTATATAAAGTCTCCTAATTTTGTAATTGAGGCGACTAATCGGGATGGATACATGTCAGAGAAGTCAGGAAAGTTAGGGAAATGTCAGGTACCAAAAGTTTAGAATGTTCAAATGAATAAAATATTTTTTCCCAGTTCTATTTTATCCAAAAATATTGTTCGAATTAAAAATATCAATTAATTATGCGAAATTTTTGAAAAGTGTCAATAGCATTAATATTGAAAATTTATTCGCATTTTTAATACTTTTCTGTCAGGGAAATTTGTCTGAGTCAGGGAAATTAAAAAATTGATTATTGTGGCCACCCAGTTAATGAAAAGTAATTTAAAATTTGAAAATCTGCTTTAAATATGTATACTCAAAAATCAATTACAGTGTGTCATTACCCCCTCTCTGAATTTCATATATGTAATCCCTTCCGACTTTTTGCTTAAAGGCTAAAATAAAGGGAGCTGGCTGTTCCTTTGAAGTCACAATCTGCTGATAAAAATCACCACCAAACACATTGAAAGCCCAACGTCGTGACATTAAATTTAAATTGCTCATATACTGCCGTCAAACCAAAGCAACTCATGTCTGTGTGTTCGCTTAAACTTTAGAAGTACGTCATCAAAAAATGACACGACGATCTTCTTCGTAAAACTACCAGTGTCTCTAAATGCTTTGAAAATGAACAAGAATATTTTCAGTGGAATAAATTTTGAAAACTTATTCAATTTTCGAATCGTAATCTCCTCAATAAGCTTAATTTTATATATATATATATATATATATATATATATATATATATATATATATATATATAT
>CAJFCO010000035.1:265533-310426 GCA_904066015.1 Synergus gifuensis
GCATTCAGTTCTTAAAGTGTGTAGATTCTTAAAGACTAGACTGAAAGGAAAAGATTGGAAGATTTTAAAGTAGAGAGCTACGATAAATTTACATCTCTTGTTAGCAAAGCAAATAAATAATTTTTCCAATTCGAACTCAGTTTTTAAATTATGAAAAAATATTGTGAATTAATGTTTTATTAACTGGAAAGTGAGCTATAATTCATTTATGCTTCTTTGTCATATCCGGAACAATTCAATAATTTGTATACCCATGGCGAGGAAGATAAAGAACGTGAGGTAAAAGAATGATGAGGAACACATTGTCTCTTAGTGTATGTGTATGTGCATAATTTTGAAAAATATAGAAATCGCAGTCTCTATTTGGTATGCAGACAAAGTTCTCCAAATATTGAAATTTTGTGGAAGAACTTGAAATTTTACCGTTTAGAATATTTGCTGAATAGAAAGATTTGCATTGAAGATATTATTTATTCTTTTTATCGCCTAGTGACAAATTATTCCGTATTATATGCTCAATATTTAATTTAATGTAAAAGCGTACGCTTTTCTAAAGTCTCTAAGAAAACTGAAAAACCGAGTTGTAAAATTGAATCACTCGCGGAATCGATATATAGAGTAAAATATGTATAAGTACTGAATAGAAAAAAAAGGTTTTCAAATTATTTGATATAAACGTGACAGTCTATTCGTGCTCCAATGTGTCGCACATCTATGCATTTTTTTGTGATAATAAAAATATACGTTTCCGCATGAAAAAGTAGAATAATGGCATAGAATTAATCAAAAAGTATAATATTTGAAAGAGAAACTGAATTGAAATGAGGTTGTAGAGGGTCTTTGAAGCTCGGTACAAGGAAATTTCATTTAAAAACTTATCCCAAAATATCTTTTATGTTCTTTCTACCATAAAAGAGACAAAAACACTTTTTAAATAAAATTATCCGGAAAAAAATATAAAATTCATATTTAACTTAAAGTTAAGAAATAAAACTTCATTTTGTTTTTTTTTACCTTACGTTATCTCTTTTTCTACTCTTAATTACGAACCCTGTTACAATTTTTAATAAGACTCTCAAAGAATCGAGATAAACAATAAAATAAAAATAAAATAAAATAAACTTCGAGACAGAGAGGATTGTTTTTGAGATTAAAATCAAGTTATTGAAGATTAAAATATTTTAATATAAGAATTATATAAATTATCGTAAGCATAAATGATGGACAAAATGATGAACTTTTTATTTAATCTGCTGCACATCTTCATCATCATTCTGCATTAGAAACTTCTTTCTAATTCAGATTTAGAGACAAAAAATACTTCTATTCAAACATCCTACGACCTACGTCCTCTGTCGAACTCACGTCTTATCCGGAAAAATAATAATTGAATAAACCTGAATTATTGGATTAGCGAAAACTTTACTATAACACAACGAGCATTACGAGTTATGTGTTACGCGTTACGTGTTATGTGTTACGTGTTATGTATTATGCTCCGAAGAAGCTTTTCTGGAGCTGAAGACGTGCGGAAATGTTGGGTGGGAGTAGTCACGGTGGAAAATCAGCTACGGGGAAAACGATAAAGTCTAGCGGGGGTCACATGGCGCGGGAAACCGTCTGGGACGGGACGAGGAGTTCGCGTTAGACGGTGGGGGTGTGTGCGGGTGATAGGGAACCTTAGGGTTGAGTCTGGGAGAGGGACGGGTGGGCGATAAAGAATCGAGAGGGTCACGTGGTCCCGCCACCCTACTACACTCCTACAGCTACACTACAGAATTCAGTGAGCAGCGAGCTCTCGTGCGGTGAAGATTGTTTTGTAGCTCCTTCTCTAATAAATACACGACCACGTGTTCACCATTCTTCTCGTACCTCTGGCACTTAACTCCGACCATCATGAAAAGTGCTCCTCTATTATGACGGATCTCTCAATCGCGTGACTTCCTCTCCAACTAAAAAGTGGGTCGATGCTCGTTGAAATTTAAATCGTTCGAATTAAACTCAGAATCGACTCCGCGGAAATTTACCGATCCGGTTACCACTGAAAATTGACGTCGATCTCGTCTAAGAAGAAAATAACCATCCTAGAGGAAGAAGGAAGTTAGAAGAAGAAGTTGAAGGTAGAAATAGAGATGATTGTTTATGGTTTATTGAGATTACGATTAATTGAAAAATGAACCGACTCTTATTACATACTAGAGACGAAAATTGGGTTTAGCTTTATTATCAAAGTCACGAGATTTAAGGCTTCGACAAGTATTTTATATTATACTTTTGGAATAAATAAACTGACAATGAGTCCTTATATAGGGATAATTTTAATATTAGTATATCAATAATTCGAAATCACTTTTAAAATCTTCGCGATTTCGAAAGATTTTGCAAAAGAAAAGTAATTTATTTCTTTACTCTGGCTGGTTTGTTGTTATCAGGAGTTTTTGTCTGATAAGATAATACGTAGTGCGCACATCTGATTCCAAAATGTTTTCTAAATGTTTTTGTATTCTTTACAGTATAAATGTAACTTGTAATGTTAAACTTTGAGTTTATTTTTATACTTTGTTGAATGAATTCAAAATGGAGGATTTAGTAGAGTTTGTGAAAGGCCGTGATCGAATTTAAAAAGAGGCGCTCTTTCGAAGGGATTTAAATATTTCAAACACGGCTAAATGTAGTTAAGTGTTCTGAAAAATTTATCGTGTTTTAAGTTCCGATTTTCAACTGATTGACTGAATTTGAATTTTAGCCGATTAAGCTTTATTTCAGCGGGAATCGCCGGCTGTAGAAACGTTATTCAAAGATAGAGTGCTCTTTGGAACACATATAAAAGTGAGTTAATATTTCGTTTAATTAAACTCTAAACCGTATTGTGTTCGCGAGTCTACCGTTTGCGAATTTCATTACAATGCATGCCAATTATAATTCATGATTAAAATATAAATTAAATCTCGAGTCAAATTCAAAAGTTTCATTTTTTAGTGTTTATTTTTTTAATCCTGTTCATTTTTTGCGTTATTATTACCACGGTTTCCGTAAGATGAGGAGATAATAAGTAACTAAATAGAGAAGCCACAATTGTTCATTACTTTGCGCAGGATTTCGAAGAAATGTTACTTCATCACGAAATTAATAATAGTCCCATGCACGGAAACCATCAAAAGTTCGTGAAAGTCGAAGATCAAGCGTTGTTGCTCTTTTCAGCACTTTAATCTCGACAATACTCAAATCGTTAAAATTGATTTCATTCTAAACAATATATTAATGAGAAATTTCAGAAAATTTTCCTCTTTGTCTTTCTAATTTACATACCTTCGGTTCAGAACTTCACGTACCGTGCCAATGTTTTTGAATTTGTCAACATCTCTACCTTGCTTAGAATATTTATGTCACTTCATCTTTCCATTGAAAAATCTTGTAGTCTCTTTAATTTCGAATTATTGGAAAGACCTCAAATTATAAAAGTTCTCCCATTTAAATAAAAAAAAGCAGCACTAATTCGATGCCTTCTTCTGATGTCAAAACAGCTCTATATGTACTTATAAAAATAACCTGGGATTTTGTTAACTCAACACAGTTGAAACTCACTAAATCAAACTAAATCCCTTCAAATTCTAATCTTGACTCAATTTATAAACACTGGAAATCCAGGGAAGATATTTTTAGAAATGGTTGATTTTCTTCATTTGATGACGTTTCGGGCTTTTTAAATTCCCACCTACTGAATGTCAAGGAAAAGATTGTGTCGTGGGAACGTCTCCTATGTTATAAATAATAGATTTTCTATTCTCTTGGAATAATTTTATCATCCTGTCGTGTCAGGGCGTCCTTTAAAGGCGCCAAGGGAAATTTCGTCGAGAAATACAATAAACGAGCGATGAATCGGTGAACGAATCCAACTTGAACGAGAAAGGCTGCAGGCGATCTGGCTTTTCCGTGTTTAAAAGAAAAACTTCACTGAAGTAGCTTTAATCTCATGGTGAAAAAATAGCTAGACTTTTTGACGATATGACGACTTTCAAAAACACGGGGTCTAGAAACTGTGCGAGAATTTAAGGAAATCTGGGAATTGTCTTTAATCTTATTTTTGATATGGGAAATGGATTTCCGATTTGAAAAAATTTTTTCGGATAATCTCTTTAAATCCCCTATACTTTTTTTTATTTTCTTTTTAGTTTTTTTATAATCCCTTGAAATTCCATAAAATCACTTTAAATCCTGCATGCAATTTCTTAAAAATCATTAAAAATCTCCTGAAATATTTTAAAGTCTGTTAATAAATATTGTTTAATATTTTTATTTTATGTTTATTGTAAAGCTTTTACAATTAAATTGCTTTAAGAATCGAAAAATTTCCATTACGATTCCTAATAATAATGTTAAAATATATAGAATTAATGGAACACATATTTTCAGTTAGTATTTGCGCATTTAGTGACCACGCTTTTATTTTTTCTTATGTTGCACAATAGCGTAGTCGTATACTACAAATTGTATTGTAGTTCCTAGTACATATATTCATAGATCGTTCTTTTACACGTAGCGGCAATTTTAAATAAATGGAGAGGCTCTCGCGTGTTAAATTGAAATAAGAGGCAGGGAAATAGAGCGTCATAAGAAAAGTGCAGGTAACTGCTTTTTACTAATCTAGAATCATATGATAATTTCCAATTTTATGAGCACGTGTCATCTGCAATGAGGAAATTCAAACTCTCCTACTAATTTCTGAACGTCAACCGTGGCCTCGAGAAGTAGTGACCCTGTGGCGGGAAATTTTAAAAATAGAATCACAAGGTGTCCCGTTTGCAGAGCAGTGTCATTTCCCTAAATCATTGACTCTTCTAAACATTATGTATTTCCAATCTACAATCTATAATCTATAATAGAAAAATTCCTAAGGTAGAAAATCAAAACTTATATAACTGTCAATTTTATAAAATCGAATGCATTACATATTTTAAAACTTCAAAAATATGTAACAAATTCTTAACTTTATATAAGTTTACCGGCAATGCGGGAGGAAGTATTATAAACTACACTGTGAAAGGACAGAGTAGTCAGTCATAAAATTCCATTTCGTAACTCAACTCGTAAAATTATCTTCAGGTGGAGGTATTTTACTTTTTTAGTCTCAGGGGTTATTATCATATTGTCATTTGAACACTAAGTATAAATATGTAAAAATGACATCACTTTCCTATGAAAAAACTTATTATAACACTCTAAAAGGAGAAAGACGATTTTTGTTAAAAATCTGTGATTAAAAGCAATTAATTAGTGCAATACAGTTTACTTCCATCTGTGTAACAAGTGAATTCAATGATTCACGATGAGACTTTTATAGCATCATATATCATGTCATTTATTTATCTTTTACTCCTTTAAGGCATCATTTGAATTAGCATTCCTGGAAAGTGTAGTTTATTACGTAGATAATTATGCAATAACCGATACATCTTAGTTAAGTTGTTTCATTTAATAATGATGCTTGTAATTAACTCTATTGGCGATTGTTGTCTTTTATGAAATGCATTATGAAATCAGAGAATAAAATACTTGTTTTAGCTCACGAAAAAATTAAGAATAGGTTTTTAAAATAATCGGTGGAAGTCTGGAAATTAACTATTATTATTCCAATTTTAATTAATAGCATCTCAATTAAATTTAAAAATTGTTAGTATAAAGGACTCTTGCTTGTTATTTTTCGAAATAAAATATTCATTTGAAGTATAAGGATAGCATGTATGAAATATGCATAGTCGAGCTCATAAAATTTCAAGATCCAAGGTCTCTATAAATGAAGCCAATGTTGTATTTTTTGTCTGTGTCAACATAGTTCAGACCAAACTATTGCGTCGTATAGCCAAAGGTATGGGACGGGTCACTGACTCATAAAAAAAAAGATCACTCTTACTCGTCAAAAATGAAAAATGTAGGACCTTGTAGAAGTTTGAGTTGAATTTTTAATGTATTCAGACAAAAAATCATTGTACACATATATAAAACGTTCTCGTATACCCACATTTTAATTTTAGTTTTTATATGTGGAAAGAGGATCACAGTAGCATCTTTTAAAAGTTAATATTTCAAGTAGAGATATAAATTTCTATTAAATTAATGAAAAATTTTAGATCAATAAGAAGTTTCAGACTAGAAAAACTGAAGTTATGAATTAGTAGAAAATTGGAACACCGTTAAATAACAGTTACTAATTTTCCATTGTTAACTTATTTACCGCGAGAGTTATAATATAGCAGTAACTTTTTTAGTAACTTGATTACTTTCCAACACTGAATCATTTTATTTTTGCTAATCTTCGCTTTTTATTGAAAAGATAATAAAGTTATGCATCAGAATATTATTTCTGAAGAGAATATTCAATGAAAAAAGAATAACATACTCTTATTCTTTGCTCTATACGTTTAAAGAAAACAATATTGAAGAAAAAAATTTTGTCGAGTCTCCTATTAAAGAATCTCTCATTTACGTAAGAGTCAGAGGTCGAACTATTTAAGCTTCTCTATACATATTTGGTTTATTGTATACGATGTCATTTATCCAAACAGTAGCTCTTATGTAAAAAATACAATTTGCTTTCAATTAATTTTAATGAGATCTTGTTTCATTATAGTTTTTGACTAGTAAGCAAGAAATACGAATTCCGAATCTTTTATGTACATAAAAAAGGTGTAGGTATATACAAAGGACATTTAATTATTTATATCTTTGATTTATATTAATTCGGAAGATATAGAGAGTAACTGGTATCACATGTCAGTAGAATATTTGATAAAAATT
Organism: Synergus gifuensis; assembly: GCA_904066015.1. NCBI lineage: Eukaryota > Metazoa > Arthropoda > Insecta > Hymenoptera > Cynipidae > Synergus > Synergus gifuensis. Next base: position 272,329 of record CAJFCO010000035.1, read on the forward strand.
ACGTTCTACAGGGAATAAAGATTGAGATTTTCGGACTTTCTGCGCTCTGCTTTAAAGATTAAAGACAAAGATAAACTACTTTGTTCATAATCCTCTCACGCGCGTCACTCTGGGTGGAAAGTCCGAGGACTTTTCTCGCTGCAGAAAAGTAGACAGAAAATCCCGATTAGTATGCGAATTGCGGGTTATAGATTCGTAAAAGTAATATTCTTTCATGTCTATTGTTTGAATATATGTAAGTGTTAAGTATGTACTAAGTGTATGTATATACATATATATCATATCTGTTGCTGAAGACCGTGCTTGAATAACGATTTTCTATAATCAGAACCTTTATAGCATTATTTTCTTAGAATCCGATTTTTATAATCGAAAATACATAGATAGCCTTTCATTCTCGTGTTACATTCTGCACTTAAATACCCCATAAAACTTTGACTACCTCAAAGATATTAGAATCGCTTTAAGACTTTAAATTTAAGTTTTTACCAATATCTAGAACTATTAATAATTACTATAGATTTTAGAGGAGTAAAAAATTCTCAACTTGTACTTTTATACATACTAAAATAATGTTCATTGCTTATCATCAATTAACTTCCGAAGTACGCAAATATCGGAACGATATCACGTTGGTCATATCCGAAGCCAATTTTCGCGATCCAATAAACACAAACTGTTCAATTAAACGTAACGGAAAATATGTAGAACCACAAGTGTTGAAGTCTACTTTTTAGAGCAAGACTATCTTTATTCGAACAATAATCAGTACCTCTTCATCACCTGGTACGCTATTTATTATTTTTCCTTTTATTAAATGGACCATTAAATTTTCACTCTAGAGATTAAATCCCCAGGCGCTTATATATAAACTTGTTTATATTAAGTATAATCAAATAAAGTGGGAATTTCAGTTAAATGAAATCACTTTTTTTCTTTAATTATAGTTGCTATCTGTTATAAATAAATAAATTGCCTTATAGAGCTGCTCACACAACTGATAATTAAAAGTTTAAATTAAATTAGAAAAAGATTAAACAAAAATAGATATCAATTTTTTTTTCTCTTTTAACTTAAAGATTATAAATCTGTTATTGTATTCCTCTGTTACACATATTCAACGATGCCACTTGTTTCATTAAACATGCTATGTTTATCGTTAGTATCTTATGTCGGAATTGGCACCCTACCAATTCTGGCAGAAAGATTAGTATTTCTCGTCTTTTAAAAGACACGAATCGAGCATTATTTGCTTGAAGTAATTGTTGTTTTTTTTTTTTTTAATAAAACTTTTGAATGACAGGAGACTTGCCACATCTATTAGAATCAAGTACCCACTTTGAGAGCTTTGAGTAACAAGCATGAATCCAGTTCTCCAAGTGAGCGTATCCATTTTATGAGAATGATAACTCGTTTTCCACGATCCATACGTCCTATAACGCCCCTTCCGCCGGATATTTCCGTGCCGTGAGACCACTTCATTAGAAAGGACGCTTTTCACCTTGAATACTTGACTTTGTGAAAATCGATCTTCATTCATAAACTAACTGCATAACACTCATAATTCCGAGTTTTACTTTTACAACTGTCAGGGTGTCTACTGTGCGGAAATTTAAGGAAATCTGGAAAGTGAGAAGTCTGGGAAAATCCGAGAATTGTCCTGAATCCTTGATAATAATTGTTAAATAAAAATATAGTTTTTAAATAAATTATAATATTACAATGGAGCAAATTACGCATGTCGCAACCCATTATGCAATGTATGATGATTCTATCGTATTAATTAAATCAAAAAACAAATTTGTGGAAAAAATATATGACAAGTATAAAAAATACTAAAAGTTTATAAGACCCTTTAGTTGAAAAAACAAGAGTAAAAAATGATTGGAAAGTGTTATATTGGCACTAGCTGATAAATCATGGCAAAGAAATGGTTTTATTGTCGCTATGTAAATCAACAATTCATAGGTGTAATACATATTCAAGCTTCATTCGCCATTATTTCAAATCACGATCCGCGAAATGATTTTTATTTTTTACACATTGATATTGTTACTTTACTCATTCACACTCGACTGTTCCCCGACGTGCAGCTCTTTGGTTCAAATAAAAAAAGATTTGTGTGTTAAAAATAATCAAGCGAGCGAATTTCCGGTGGAATCGTCTGCCCAAGTGGAAAATAAAACTTTTTATAAAAGTTAAGAGTTTTTAAAATTGTATTAAATTTAGGCCCTAATGTTAATAAAACCATAAATTTTAAAAGAAAATTAATGCTGGTAAGTTTAACTATTAATACTGGACATAATAATAATAAAAAATGGGTTTTCTTCGTTTACTACGAAATCCTATGAAAAAATGAGAGATATACTGAATCACATATTACTCAAGATGAGTCAGTTACATCAGTAACCTGAATTTGCGATGCAAGACGCAATTCACATGAAGTATTCAAGCATTTCCGCTTACTGTACTATCTACACACACAATATGTATTGATTAATAATTTAATAGTAATAATCTTTATCTACACAGAGCCCATTGCAATTTTTATGATGAATTTTGAATTCGATTTTCGAGTATTTTTATATATATATAATTTCCATAGCAATTTTTCTTGGCGAAAATAAGAAGCTATTTTCGAGTGCGATCGAATTTAGTCGCCTGGCGCTCGAGATATTTGATTTTCTATACATAGTTTGACGATAAAATTGATTCTCCACAACGTTAGCAGGCAAGTAATTGCGATTAGTAGTCGGTTCATTTAATCGGTGTGCTTGTAAAAACAATTTGTATGAATCGCACTCGTAAATTTATAATGAAATACACTCAGTTTGTATGACGGGACCTTGTGAATTGTAATACAAAGATCTAAGAGCATTGTTTTTTGGCGATTTGTGGATTCTGGGAAAATTCAGAATTGACCAGAATACTTCTCAAAACGATGCTTTATCTCGATTATTTTGATTCAAGATCGTTTGTTATTGTCTGACTTCTTATTAGCCACATAATGAAACTGCCTCTTGTGCAGAAATTTTGATATGGTTCATCAGGATCCATCAATATTTCTGCACGGGTGTTTTCATTGTCAAAAATTATGTCATATAGTTGCGTTGTAAAGTCTTCCTCAATTTTAAATAGTTTGAAAATATTCCTTCTTTTTGATTTCAGTTTACGGACAGACGGTATAGGATAAGAAGATGGAGTGCATTCTCTACTAACAGTGTGACATTAACAGCGTGAATATTCGAGGCATATTAACAACTTATTAACGCAATGTAAATTTTTCGCACATACACCATGGACGAGGAAACGTGAGCACTGAGGTTCTAGTGGAATGCCTCGTCATGGGGTGAGTAAAATTTTCGCTTTTTGCGCCAGCTTTAATTTAGTTTAACAATAAAAATAATTGTTTGCTCCTTCATGTTGTGCAAATTAATATCTCAAACGAGAAAATTAACTTTAAATTAATTTTATAATTAAACTTTCTAATCCTGGACATGTCCTCGAGTTTACTAATCAAAAATACGAGAAATTGTCGTTTTATGGGTTATAATATTTTATAAAGAAGGTACATTAACGTTGATACTTAAGTTTTGAATTTTTTATGTTTTTAATTTTTTTTTTTTTTTTAATTCTCTGAGAATTCATTTTCTCCTATTTTTTTACTCTGAATAATATAATAATTTTACTCTGAATATTATCAACAACGCAATAAAATTGTAAACTTTAATGTTGCAACCGATGTTTCTTACTATGAATATTAAAATCGTACAATAATTTGAGATAAAAAAAACGACTATTGAAAAAGGCGGAATGCAATCTTAAAAGAAAATTCAAAGATAAGAAATACGTTCTAGCCTGCAGCCTTCTATAATTTCATTCCCAACTGCAAAAGCGAGTAAAGAAGGCGTCGACTCGTGACGATGTTTCTTTTCCTAGCGATTCCCAAATAAAATACGCAAAATGCAGACCAACTTTTCCCACGTGCCGCTTTTGAAAGTTGCCCATGTATACATTTGATTATCCTAAAAGTTTTCCGACCTTTCAAATATGTATAAACTCGTTAGCTTGATAATTTGACTGGCGGTTAGTACTTAGTACGGATTTTATGAAAATTATTTATGACAACATATTAGCTACTAGTTACAATTCATAAAATTACTTCTACAACACTTTTATACTTTCTTTTTACAACGAATTAATAAGAAAATTTAATCCCATTTATGCTACCATACACGGTGGTCTTTAAATCCCTTGTAATTTTTCCGGATAATTTTATGCTTCAATGGCACGTTAAATCTCATCTAGAAACGTTAGACTGTTAGTGAAAACTATTCTTCTTGCAGTAAACATGATTGAAGTTTTTTTTCTACACAAAGATTAAATCATCTCTTTTAACAAACGACAAGATTAACCCTTGCAGAATATCTGAAATTTTTCTCCAATTAGGGAGGTTAAAAGATTGAAAAACTCGATTCTCCGAGTGGATGAATAAGCACTAATATCGCCACTTTTATATTACGCGTATCGTGCAAAATGAACTATTAAATTCGCTTTGTTGTTTATAGCGAATCGGTCACGGGAAACGATATGGCTATGTTCGATTGCTTTTGAGACCAGCTATGAAATTCTTGCAGCGAAATACCTACATATATTTTATATTAATGTCGCGTTGAACATAAAAAGATATTAAAAAATAGAATAGAAGTCAGATATAAACAGCCAGTAAAAAAGCAATATAGGCATGTTTACAACTCTTGTCATGCAATCTTCTCGAAATGCTCAACGACATTCGACATTTGAGAAGGAAGATTAAAAAATATTTCTCAATATCTATTTTTGAAAAAGATGACTATACTTACACTATACCACAATTTAAAAAATTGAAATGGAGCACCGTTATTGAAAAAAATGTAATCCAAGTCACGAAACGATTAGTACGCGTTACGAGATTTACCGAAATTTGTTCGTTTCTTGAAAGTTTTTTGGTTCCTGGATTTACGCAAGAAGATCGGAAACGTTCCGGTCTTCGAGTAGCATCCCAGAAAAAATTAATCATTTGTGTTCGATCGATTTCTCCATGCCATGTCGACTACAGAAATCTGCCTTTCATCACTATCTCCGTAATGTCCAGATATACATTTCTGATGTGATTTTAGAACACTTTCCATCAAATTGACGCAATTTAAATTCATTCATGTAAAATAGTGTCAGAAAATATATAGAAGTTAATTGAAGGAAGTCCGGGAATTATCCGGAAATTTCGTGGGTAAAATTTAGTAGACAACATCCTGTTTATAATAATAAATGTACCCGGATTGACATTTTGTAAAAGTATCGCAGTTTAATTTCATCATTTAAAAAATATTACAGTCGGTAAATTCAATTATACAGAACCGAAAAAATAATTTTTAGGAAACTAGAACTTTGCAAATACAAAATACGGAAAATGTACTTATATACATATAAATCTAGGTGATGCTTATCCTCACATGCTTCGTTGGATTATTTCATCGTACATACATTGTAGCTTTCCTCCTGGGATTGTGGGCTTCAAAGTAATACATATTTTTTACAAAAAATTCCATCACCCTGTGAAGAAAAAGAATCGAAACATTCTTGGGAATTAACCCAGATGTTTTTCTTGGGGGCTCCTCTGCATTTCAATGCACCTTGCCGTAGAGGATTATCGTTTCTCGATTTTAATCTTCACTTTTTTTTCTATATTATTCTCTGATTCTTCCAACATTTTTAAGAATCAAAATTTTATCCTGATTAAAAATTATTGAATATTATAAGAGTCTCACAATTATTTGTATGGGTAATAATTCATATACGTTGATCTGATATAATAGCAAAAAATAGTATAACCACAAACATAAATCTTGAATGTGATCTAGTTGGCACAAAATCTAGTTTTGCCCTGGCTTGGCATTTCAGTAATGTAAACGACAGTAGTAGTAGTTCTTTAAATACTAGTTTGTAGAAAAGCTAGAACATTCTATCATCAAACAGGTCAACGAAAGGAGCATAAACCACTCAAACCACAAAATTAAACTCATTTATTGAAAGAGAACATAGCCACAATCGAGTTTTATTAAAACTTTGATTAATAAATTAAAAAATTCTAAACGAATATATTAGTTAGGGATTTCCTTGAATGGTTCTATAATAACTATGTATTAGTTTTGATGAGTAATGATTTCAAAAAGGAATAGTAGTTTCTAACCGACAGTTGTAGTCCTTGATAAAAAAAAAAACAAGATATTTCGTTGTAAATTAAAGTCAACCACTTTTTAAGTACGTGAGGACTTTAAATAAATAGAAGTCACTTCTTGTATTCTAAACGTGGATTAACCCCTTCGATTGCGCGTGCGCAAATGAAAATTATACGTTCTTATGCGACAGCACGTGTGCTTCTCTCTGATTATGCAATATGAATAGCTTTGAAATGTATTTATATTGTGTCAAGTACACACACACTTTTACTTTTCGCTATAAATAGAATCTCAATAGAATACCAAATTTATATGAGCAGAAAATTTGATATGTAATTTATAAATTGCATCGGATATGATCCGTGCACTCTTTTAACCTTGAAAGCACTTCAGAAATTGGCTGACCTACTATCAATTGCAAGTGGAATATTTATCTTACACCTGTCAAATCGATTATGTCCATTTTCTGATGTAAAATCGTTGAGATGACTTTATTTATTGGACGAAGTTACGGCTAAATAAAAGACACAAATTCATAGTTTTCCAGGCCATGATGTGTTATAAAGTTCAGGCCTTTTTCAGTTTGTAGCTAGAAAGAAATTCACAATTTATTTGAATGAAAATACCAGTCATAAAGTTATATAAAGACATGTTTCGATTAAGTTCTTAAGAGGATTGTTTAAGGTAAAAAAATCAAGTCTACTCGTTTGTGGTTCACATTTAACACGCATTTAGTGATAATTATTATCCAAGAGCTTGAAGCGGTCACGGCGGTATCCCATAAAAGAGTGCGAATGCCGGTTTTTCCGATGAAAGCGAAACTAGATTGCCGTCATTCCTCGTTACCTTAACGGTTGGCTAGAATTTGTATTTTTACAGTGCTTTTATGAATTTTCATTAGCTTACTTTCGATCATTAAAGGAAAGCAAAGTTATCTATAATTATATATATTAATTAATATTTATTTTTTTAATTATTTAATACTAGCGATTCAAGTTACAAGTTACGTTTGATTGTCACGTGGTAAAAGATTCTAGAAAAGTATATTCTCCGAAAAAATATATTGTTCGAGAAAGGACAAAAGTAGAGTCGAGACTTCGGTCGAGACAGGTCTGATTCGTGATGGCAGAGGAAGAACCGAGGATACGCAATCTGATAACGATCCGATTACAATTTTTGTGCAATACCATCTTTTACGTTTCCGTTTCCCTTGCACTTCCGGCGTGGCGCAAACTTGTGCGCAAGAAGCGTTAATTAACTGGCGCAATTAAAAGCCTTCTCACTAGCTCTCGTCCTCGTATTTCGCTGAGATACCCGGATGGCCTTGGGTGTCTAGAAACTGTAAAGGATGACAAGTGGCGAAGATTACTTCTCGATCTACCATTCCCCTTTCTCACAAAAGTAGAAATACGCTTCAAAAGGTCCTCCGGATCATTCCTATATGCATTAAAAATTCCCCTGTAAATTCGTATATTGAAAATTCGATTTTCATTACAGATTTTTAATCGCAAGAATTAATAAATTCCATAAAGTTACTGTGGATGCTCTGACAATTATTATGTTACATATTATTTACGTTCGTTATTCACTTATTTCTCGTTTACTTAATGTTCTTTTTAAGCACTGACTATTCTTACGGAATATTCTGTAAGACTAACCAACATCATCAAACAGGATGGGCACAAGGAAAAAAGTAAAGGTATATTTAACTACATAGTCTTACAGAGTATTCCGTAAGAATATACAGTTCCTTCTTTTACTTAGTTTTTCGAAGTTGAAAGAGAATAATTTTTCAGAATTTACACTCTTTTGTGTATATGTGATAAAAATATGCACTAATGCGGTAATAATTAGATTAGTTATCACTTAACTGTTGAATATATCTATCAATATCCAAGTTAACAATGTTCATTACATTTATCATATCATAATAGCAACACACATGTGATGATACAAAATACTTGTGTTATCTTACCGTGTGTATATACTGATAAAATGTATGAAATTTCAGACACCGTGTTAATACGATTTAATATTACATTATTACTTTTCGATAATCCATTACTGATTTTAATAAAAGTATGAATAAAATTACTTAAACAGACAATCATTTTAATGAAGATTTACGCAATACCAAAAAGACATATTTGAGTGGATTAAAACGATTGTTTTTTTTAACTAAAAATGATCCTTGCACGATGTTGTTAATTTCTAAGTTCATTTGCATATTTCCAAGGTCTATGAATTCGTTGGTTCTCGTTGGTATTCTCACAATAGTTGACAATAGTATTTACTAATAGTAGTTTTAGAAGGCATTGTTGCCTGTCTTGCATTCTGGGAATGAAGGCATGGATTGCTTGTGTTAACACAAGCATACAAGAACACATGTCGCGTATAACTACCTACTTGTAAGAATCGTAAACTCCGTATGCAAGTAGAAGGTACACAAACGCTAAAGGTACTTCTGCATAGCGTCATTACGCTTTAGAGCAATTCCTGGAGTTTTAATTGATTTCATACTGCCTTGAAATTCACTTCTAACATAATTGAACCGCCGTATAATATAGAAAGGGATATAAAATTTTTTGGTCCGAACGCAATATGCTTTTTCACCTCTTTTGGAAATTTTTTTTGAACTTTCATTTTTCCAAGTAAATTTATTTTCTTGCTTAATATAAAAAGATCTTTAAAATGAGACCAAATTTTTCAAAAAAAAAAAAAAAAAATTCAACAAATTTCAGGTGTATCAAAATGAGAAATGAAAATCTATTATAATCTGAATTTGAGACAATTTATTGTTGTCTCATTTGGATAATCGAAAGTTGAATCCAACTGTCAACTCGCTGTCATTGCGATTATTAATAAGGTTAAGTACATCATATTTGTAACAAATTTCATGACGGTCATAACTAGCCCAAAACTTTAAAAATAGCACGGAGAGGAAAATTGTTTTGCCAGATAATCAGGTGATCAGAGACAGTTGAATCCTACATTCAAATAATTCCGAAAAGATATTATCACTATATGTATTTTTATTTCTTATTTTCGGATATGCTTCTATGTATATTCACGTAACAGATTGAGAAATAAAACTTCTAATTTTGAAAACTTAATAAAAATGAGATGCAATAAAATTGAAACCCTCTTTTTTTCATTATAGCTATGATGACTGATATTCATTTATTTTCTATGCATTCTTTGCAACTCAACGTTGCTAATTTTTTCTTATACATAATTCAAATTCTTAAAAATTAAAAAAATATTTATAAGCGCGAAAAATGCGGGAATTGTCCGGGAATTCCGTGGACAAAAATTTAGTAGACACCCCGACAATGCACTGAATTCAATTAAAATTCATCTGTCTATTAAAATTAACACTTTTCGTGATTTTTCTGATATCTTCACCATAAAAATCGTTTACTTATTATCATAAAACGTCGGAGCATAAAAATTAATTGGATAATTACATCCTCTGGCCAAGCAAAGGAAGCACTCGCGATAAAAAATATCATTCCCTGGCAAGGGCATTTTTCCACGAATAGACCGCAGGGCATATAAACTTAAATAAAAATTAACCTTTGGTTGTCAGGGTAATCGTTACGCCAATCACGTTCTTTCTTTTGCGTATTAGGAATAGTTCGCGACATTATTGTTGGCTTTCTCTTTTATTGCCTTACTGAGAGAAATTACGCCTTAAAGAAAACAAAAGAAGGAGCAAACAGTGATGGGAAAGCAAGATTCATGTACATGGGTTATAAAAATACATATCTGAAAATTATTGTTTGAGTATTGTGGAGTTAAATGTGAAGTAACGTGTGGCATAGAAAATTGGCATAAGTTTGCAAATTGGCGATGAAACGTGAATAAACACTTGAATCAGTTTCTATTTCAGTTCTCAGTACGCGTAGATTATTTTCATAATGTCTGTTTTCATTCACAATTATAATTTGATATCATACTATTCCTTTTACAATTGAATGAATTTGAAACGTTATACATGATCATTTCCAGAGCAGGTTACAGCTATTTTACATACTTGTCAACGTTTATGTTGAAATATAGGTTTAAATTATTATTTTCAATTCAATAAAATGAAATTTACAAGTCTGTTTCCTCCGTAAACGTGTTTTTATTTGAATTTTAAATCAGGTAATTTTTCTCGTTTATTAGGTATAGATTTCCATTTCTCAGTAAGATAAAACTTTTTTTCTTTTATGCTAATATAAAGAACAATTTCTTTGTCTCACAGCACTGCCTTTTTTCTATAACTTTTACTATAATTTCACTGTATTAATTTGAAAACAGGATATTAAGCAAATCACTAGCAATCTTAACTCTAATAAATGTAACGTTGACACGCTTGGACACGTGACTTATATTTACATTAACTCGCCGGGAATAAACATAATAAAAAATATCCTTTGTCAGTAAACTAGACCAAAGCACGTTATCAAATATACCCACTGAAATTTCAGAGACCGCTTTGTTACGACATTCTCATTTTTTTATTTCGCATATACAAAAATTGAGAAGTTTATGTAGTAGCAAAAAATAGATTCCATTTTCACTAAATAGTATTACGCATAAAGCTTATAACAGAGTTTCTCTCTGCTTATAATAATTTTATAATTTAATTATTGCCGAACACACGAGATTTTAGTAATTTGCCAGTATTAAATTTAATTTATAGCAAGGAAGCCACTGATATGTATTTTGCATAAGAGGAAATTGAATTTTCTTTAATTCAAATATTCACCCTGTATAAACTTGACAATTTTAAGATTTGATCTTAAATATTTATTTCAATTATCTTGATTTTGAGTCATGAAGAAAGGAATAAAGAGGAATATGTATAGTTTATAGAAAATTTATTGTCTTTGAGGTGGCATAAGTATAGTCTGCAATCTGCACGATCGAGTCATTGGACTAATCCCATTCAAGTTCAAGGTAGTTTAAGTATAAAACGGAATGTAGTCCGAAATAGTGTTCGGCGAGCGATTAGAAAGCCATTGCGAATAACGAGAGATTATAGAGTTACAGTTACGTAATAAAATCGAGGATTTTATTTTACAGTGGCTGTAAAAAGGTAATTGGAAATAAGTTTTATTGGACTCTTTCTGTTATAATAAGAGATGTCTCACTTTTTAGTCTACTGTTCTAAAAAGTGAAACATCTCCTATTATTTGTTAACACGCTGTTCAATACCTTCATACATCTTTCTACTTTTTCTGTTATATATGTATTTTATCAATACAATAGAATTTAATTTTCATAAAGCTCATCATGTTTAGAATTAGTTAACACACATGAAAAACAAAGTGAAATGAAATATGTATTTTTATTCAATTTTTACTTTCAGCCGCTCAAATAAGCACTCTTAAATCTAATATATATAACGCATTTCGCATGCGTTCTCATTTTCCACAGCACGTACGTTGACAACAGTAGGTACCCACGGGATTCTTGGCAGAGGGCCTCCTAAATGGCAGAGTGGTGTCCTAAAATAAATTCCGTTGACGAAATGAAAAGCCAGCATACTATACGCTATTTGATGCTAAACAATCATTGGAAAATCAGACACTGACTTCTTTTACTCACAAAAAACATTATTTTATAAATTTGTAAAAAAAAAATTAACGACAACAGGTGCCAAAATTGAGTAACAGTAATTATCAGGCTGCGGCTTCCACGATTCTAAAAAGTCTAAAAGTCAGAAAGTTTCCTACGATAGAAAAAGCTTGGAAAATAATGTAATGAGTTAGACCGATTAGTCGTAGGTTTTTCAGAAGAAAAAAAAGCCGAGTTTCTTTTCAAAGCAGTCAACAACTTTCATTGCTGAGAGGCACATTTTATTTTCTGGTGTCTGTACAGTGTAGAACATAGAAGTATATCCAGTACGTTCTTATTTACGACGCCGATCCCTTATGGGAATGGATCAGTGAATCTCGTACGCATGTTCATTTAGACACCAATGCTTCTGTCTTAATGAGAATTTTAATTAAGCCTTCACTTTTATTTCCACCTATGCGATTTTTATTCTGCGAATTTTACGTCCGGTATGCACTCACAAATCTCGAAATTTCTAACGCTTCAGAGCACCAGTTACGACAGTATAGAGTCGTAATTATTTTTCATTTTTCTTGGTACATTGGTAAATAGTTTAGTTCTCATTTGTATAATTTTTTTTTAATCTCGATTCATATTCAGTTCTTTGGCAACAAAAGTTGTATTCAATGAATGATTAATTTATATAATTTATTGTGTAGGAAAAACGTCTTTATATTCCTAAAACAGAGACGAAAATATTGGTAGAAAATTATTGCGTGATGATTTTATCAAATCATACTAGACGATTTATTATTACTGCGAACGATAACATGAAACAGAAAAGCGTTGAACGTCTAAAAAGTAAAAAAAAGTGGTAACCAATACCGTTGAACAATAATTCTTCCTCTCTTTTGATTGTAATATCACGACATTGGATTCATGGCGGTAATCCACGCCTGCAATTATGAATCATCGGGATGCAAATTTCAGTTTGGAATAATTGCCGATTGACTCAATGTAATGACATAACAAGTCCCGATTATTCATTGGATTTTGTAAGTTTGAATGCTAGGAATTAATGCAAAATTAATTAATAGCCATTAAATGGGCACAGTGCACACGTGACAAAAGTCATTATCGCAGATTTCAAATCTTTTTCCAGATAATATGTAAATATCCATGAGAAACTTTAAATTTTAACGATTCAATGAAGTAAGTTGATAATAATCTTGTTTACTTGCAATCAAAACGTTAAATTCTCATAATTCTTTAGTTGTTAATTATTTATTGCTTTTAATTAAATTCAGCATACGTTCTCAATTGAATTGTAATCTCATAGAAAATCGTGAGATATTGTTTTAATACGCGAGTCGATCATTTTAAACGATAACGCTTAAAGCTTATCAATTGTTTTCAAGGAGTTAATAACGTTGAGGATTAAAAAATAATAGCGACTGACTGCACTATTTGCAGAATGTATTTATAAAGTTAGATGCAAACATGGCGAATCAGTCAGAATCCTTATCGTTATTTTCTCGTCAACAAGAGAATTGATATCAGCCGTACGTCAATAAGTAATCGAGGTCAACCAGCATTCTGTCTAAATTTGCTACTTCCTTTTCACGATTATTTAATTTTGCGTGCTGAAGATCTTCTTGACCTACTCCATGATACCTTTTCAACTTAAGTTCAATTAAGATCACTTAATTCAAGATTTCTAATTCCTTCTTTATTAAAATCTAACATTTTTAAGGAGCAGAAAAACATAAAAAAATTTTTAATTCTTACAAATTAAATCAATACATATATTAAAAGGTTCAGTATAAAAATCTAGTTTCAGACGATTGATGCTTACGTCTAAAGCCATACAGTAATAGGATGTAAAAAGTTCTTTACCTAATCTCATTACTTCAACCTATAAACACTGTACTGTACATAAACCAGTCGTTCCCATTCATAATACAGTAGAATCCCGGTAATTCGTAATCCCAATAAAGTGAAAATCTTGGTATTTCGTATAATAAACCGTCAGTCCCTTGAAAAAATCGCCCCTAATTCGTAAATTCCGGTAATATTGGTCAGGTCCCTTGACATTACGAATTAGCGGGATTCTACCGTAAATGTTAAAAACATTAAAAGCCTTCTTATATTGCTATTTGATATGTATTATTTACAGTCTTTAAAAACGCTCTCTCTCTCCCTGTCTTTTCAATAACGAAGACCTTGAGATCTTATGTGGAATAACTTGGGGAAAGAATAATCCTAGCAATTATAAAATGTTTCGCTTGGATTCCTTCATGTCGCTTGAATTTTGAACAAAAGAATACAACGAATCTGTATTATTTATGACACAAAATATATTAAGTTATTTATTTCATAATTATCTAGTTACTGAATTTCCTTTTATATCATCTTATTAGTTATTCCATTAGTTGATGATGAGATAAACCCAAAAGGGATTTTGACAAAAGGGTCCATATCTTAACTTTTCTTATAGGTGAGATTGACCGATCGTGTTTTCTCGAGAAGTTAGTTGGTTCTCTGCTACTTGGACGAATTAGTTTTCCCAGGGCAGGTGTTTAATATCCCACAAGCCATCACGAAACCTACGCCATTACCAAAAACGAGTGTCTCAATCCCCCAGAGCGTTGTAAAGAGGTTCGAGCCCATGCTATAAGTTTTCGCTAGACTGTAGATATAAAATCACTGGAAGATCCAAGATTTCTTGATAACTGTAAAACAAACCAAAGAAAGATATTGTTTATGCTTTTTTTCTCCTTATCAGTTACATATACATATGTATGGAGTAACGAGCTATAATGTTACGCCTTAATATATAAATCTAAATTTTTTGAATTACATTTTCAATTGACTGATAAGTCAATATTTCAAAAGATAATAAAAGTGATTGGGTTCTTATTCACTTATAAGATTTTTCTATTAAATTGACTTCTGAAATATGATTTCAATGGAAATACTGTAAGCTTTTATTAAATCTTTATGAGAATATTCCTATAAACATTTAGTAAAATTGAAAATAGTTGAGATTGCTTTTTTCCGACCTTGAGTCTTCATAAAAAAGTTAAAAATGATTTTAAAAAAGGTTTTGTTTTGAGATTGAATAACTTTTAAAAAATGTTTGCGCACGTCCGTCTCAAGTTTACATTCTCATTTGTCAGGTTTTTTTTTTAATTTGCATTCTTCTTGCTATACTTTCTTAAGTGCACGCACGTGCTTTTTTTATACGTATACTTTGCTTACAACTTAAGAATATCGCCAATCCTCTATTATATCATTAAACAATAAATTATACTTTTTCAAGCCATTCTTATAGAAGAACTTATATACTGCTTGTCTTCGATCTTTTAATCCGCTTAAATTAAATCTTATCAGGCTTCATATGAATCTAATAATCGTTATTGTAAGTTTTTGATATATGTCAAGTTTATTGTCCTTATGATTTTATTGTATGTTAAAGAATTTAAATACTGTATGAATAAAATAGTAGTCTACCTGTTCAGATACGTGACTCTAGTGGTACAAAGATTCTAATTTGTTTTGTACACGTGCAGAGACATAATTTGATTAGGAGATTAGAGAGTGTGGTGGGGAATAGGAAAATGACTTAAAATTTATTTGTCTGCTCTTATCCTTATCTGACCTCCCTGACTTCGATACCACAGCGAATAAAATTACCGATTAGAGCCAATCGCCTTTGTTTTCATTTAGCTATATTACATATACTATCGAGCTTGAAGAACTCATTTCAGTTTCATGTTATAATGTAGTCTATATACAATAGTATTAAAAAAGTGCAAATTACCATATCATTTACTTGTAATATTCAATACAAATTTTCAAGATTTATTCAAAGATTTTCTCTGCATAGTAACAACGATTCGCATAAAATCTTTATCATGCATGGACAATATCGATAACATATGTCCTCAATAATTTCTGAGGAAGAAAGCCATTAGATACTATTTTTTGAACGCTGCAGATTTCATTAAGTCACTGATGAGTTTCCTCGAGATAATTACATAAATACTCATCAATCAAGTTTAAATAAATAGAACTCGTGATTGTAGATGATCAATAGAAGAGCTTTTCAGGTCAGTTGAAAATATAGAAGTCTTAACAATAGAATAATTATGTTTACATGAGACTTGATTCGCTTTTTGCTAGATTTTTTTTCTCGATGATGAGGGAGAGATGGAAGATCTTTTTACGGTTATTTATGCTCACGATGATGCACGTGTACATAGAATTATCGACTTTGCAGTATCATTCTGGAAGTGCGTATTTAAAATATACTTGTACACCTACTCTGGTGATTAATCGGACAAGAAACGATGGGGATGTGGTTATCAGTGTATTTTCCACAAGAGGGAATATGGTAACTGAATGGCAAGGTGGTATCATGGAAGGAAGGCGAATCTTTATTATCGCCGTTATAGTTCGGAATGGATGCATCAATACTGATATTGAATTATGCAAGCTCTTGGATGGCTGCGGCGTGAGAGAGCAGCTTTTATGAGCTGCCACCCTCCAAGCAGCCTTTATACGCGACTTTGCGATAACTGTAATGGCCACTCTTGCGATACGAACTAGACCATTATCGTCACTCTATTTTACACTGATATCTCTGCTGCTCCGACGACACCTTGACCCAGTCTATCATTTTTTTTCTCATTTCTGTTAGTACTGCATTCACAAAATTTTAAGAGATCTTGTAAAGGATTTTAAAGAATTTTAAGTGTTTTAAAATGTTGTGGAATTTTAGCGAATTTTAGGCGATTTGGAAGAAGTTAGTAGGAATTTTCGCTATCATTTAATTTGGTCGAAAAGGTGTTTTCTTCGTAGGCACTTAATAAATAGGTCGATCAGAGCTAATAGCTGTTTATTAAATTATAAGTTTCGATATATGTATTCTACATGCAGTCAAATTCAAATCTGATCCATTTTTTTCACTGAATTTTTTGGAGATTCAAACGTGCTTGAATACTTGATTGGCACTTCCATTTTCGCCTCCCAGTGAGAATCAAATGCGCTTTACCAAGTTTTCAAGAGAATGCGCTCGGTATAGAATTTTTATAAGAGAGGTAGAGAAGTCGTTCTATCGTACATTTATATTTCTCATTTCTGAGTGACCCATTTCATACTTATTATACATATAAATAAAATAATTCAGTAAAAAAAGAAATAAGAATTATATTAGAAGAATTAAAAATAATGAATCGCTTTCTTATTAACCCGTTGCTCTATAGTATAGTAGTTTTTAGAGTTTTTTTATCAGCCAGTAGACAAAAAGTGATGAGATCAAGGGAGAAATTCTAGAGTGGTCAGGTTACCTTGGTTACCTTCCACATCGAGATTTTACATGCTGAATCGGATGAATATCAATTAATTTTAGACGTCTGCATATACTTAGTCAGGTAGTTTTTTTGATAAAAATCTTCTCTATAAATAAGATACCTTGTCTACTTTAATACTTTCAACATTTTTTATTTATCTTCATCAAATCGTATATTTTTTCGAGAAATGACAAGAGCGTGATATAAAATCCTTTCATTCATACGACTTTTTAAAAGTTTGCTTTATCTAAAAAAAAGTGTATACTCGTACTAGAAATAGTGTGCAGATACCATTACGTGAATTGGAAGAGCTTGACCTACTTTTATAGACAAAAATTTATTTAGCATTGAAAAGTTTGAAAGGAAATTTCTTCTAAAGCAAATTTAACTTTACAGACCTAGAGGATATTTAATAAATGTACCAGCAATTATGATCCGCACTCTTAGCGCGCGATTAATTTCTCGTTTTTGCGCACTTCTTCTTTTACGAAAAAGATTCAGAGGACCCTAATTTCAGTTTCAGGAATCTCAATAAGTTTCATAAAATGGCTTAAAATTCCTTTAACATTCTAAAAAACCTTGTGAAATTCCTTTAAATTTCATATAACCACTTCATATTCCTTGATTTTCCTTAAAATTCCACAAAATATCCTTATATTCTTTGAATTAATAAAGTTAATTTTTATGTTGCAGGTGACACGGTGGTTCACTTTAGGAGTTTGTTACACCTTAAGTAGTTGAAGACTCCTGTGATACCGAAGACTGATTCAAGCAATCTCAAAACATTCCAAAAATTACTTCTAAATCGCAAGAAGCTTTGCAACAACTCTTCAGTCAGTAATAGAAAAAACTTGTGAATAATTCCCAGACAAATATCCGCGAATCTTGCCTCCACCGAGAAAAAGTCTGGATGGTCAGCAATGTCGCGCAAGTGGTACCGAGAACTTGGCAACAACAGTCTCCGACCTCCAGATATTCGAAGATAGCAATTCAAGTCTCGAGACCTCCAAATCTCAAAGAAACTCAACAAATTTTCGACGTTCCTCTTCCATCTTCGATATTACTCATAGAGATGAGCCATTCAAGACTTATGGAAAACTTCTTCACACTTTCAGCTTCCGACACGAGTCAAAAAAGAAACGTTCTTCTACAAGATCAAGATGTAAAATATCTATAAATAAGGAAGAAAAATCGTCCTCCAAAGATTCCAAAACAGACTCTCAAACCGATATCCGGAAGAATGATTCTCATCATCTTCTGAAGACACCTGAATTCCGAATATCCTGCGCGGAGCATGATCCAACCAAATTACAAAGAACGGACTCTTTTTTGAAAAGATTCGTCAAATCTTCCAAGGACAATCTAGCAGAAAGCTGCGAACGATTCGTGAGGCACATTCAAAAAAGTCCTCGAGTTTTGAAGAAAAAGCTATTATTTAGTTGGAGCAGTGACAGTTTAGGAAGTTCAAAAAGTGGAGAGAAACCTGTTCCACCTCTACGAAGAAAAAGATCCATAAAAAGGCAAGATAGTTCTACGGAAAAGGAAGACAATTTGTTGGAAAAGGAGAGGCCGAAATTCTTTTTGTATCCAGAATCTGAGGAAGAAAGGAGTCCCGAGGTCCGGTTCCCAGAAAGACATTTTGCCTTCACTGAGGAAATCCCCAGATCAGAAAGTGTCTCCGTAGAAGATGTGGATGATATCATCAGATCAGAGGATAACTTCCGACTTCTGCAGGAACGCTACCTTCTTAAAAGGAGACTTAAAGCTTTCGAAAGTTCCCTTCCTTCTGGAGAAAAATCCAGAAGTGAGGAAAGCTTAACAAAATTTTCGAGCTCTGATTATTTAAAAAATCGAAGATTTCGAGAATCAGTCCCTGATCTCGGGGAAGGTCAAGGTCGTTTGAAACTTGATAGAAGGCCGGAGAAACTGAAATCATCACCGCCTCCAGACGAGGTCCAGGTTCAAAGGTCCCTAAGGCTGCTGTTAATTCAAGATAACCAGAGGTCAGATAAGCAAAGCCTGACAGAGAGTCGTATCAACAGTAACGACTCGCACGCACAACCGGACGTTTCTGGAGTCTCTCTTAGCGTAAAATGCCGACTTGCAAATTTCGTGAATGCACCGGAACGCTACAAAAGTGGAGGGAGAGAACAGAACGCCATATTAGTTTCAGCGGAATCACTTCGTGAAGACCCACTCGTAAGACAGTCATCGGATGGGAATAATCCCCGGATTTCGAGTAAGAGGAGGGAGGATCAAGAAGAAGAATTTTTTGATAGTTCAATAACGAGATCCTTGAAAATCAGAAGGGAGAGTTGCCTATCAAATGTAACCGCTGATTGGGACATCCTTCAATCTGAAGATCAGCACAGAAGTGAAAATGAGAATGAAGGAGTCTTCTTAGGTATTATCCCCTCAAGGGATAATTCTTTAAAGAAGAAAGAATTGGGGAAGAAGGTTTCTATAAAAAGGTCTCTGAAGTTAAAAAAAAGATCAACGATGAAGCTCGCAGTAAGATTTATCAGACTTCGAGAGAGGCTAATACTCGGCCTGAGTGCTTTTGCAATTCTCTTCACCATCTTTTTGGTGATGGATCTTCAACTAGATCTTGGATATAGTGGACATCATCTCGTTCCGAGTCATGGAAGGGTTAAATTCGGAGAAGATCCGAATCGAGATACTGTGTATAATAATTTCAGAAGAAAGTTTCTGCAGAGAGTGAATGGAAGTAGGGAACAATCAGGAGGGGATGTTTCTGGTTCAGCGCAGACTGTCAAGGATGAAGGTGGGGTTATGAAAAAGGCTGAAAGGACAGAGAAACCAAAAGTGCATGATGATTTTGCGGATCTTGTGGAGTTTGTGCAAAGTGGGGATGGTGTGAATGTCGATGAAGGTGTTGTGAGGATCAGTGGAGAGGATCATACGGACAATCCAACGATTGGGGAAATCAGGAAGATACCAATAAGGTAAGAATATTTGTGGACTTGAAAGCCATGTTCTTTTATATTGTGTAAATTTTCGGAACTTTACTATTCGGAAATCTTATCGATAAAGCAGATAAAGATTACCTCGTACATATCTCATTTGTAAAACGCATATTAGAAAATAGAAGATTGTATCAATATTCAAACAGTCAATATCTTTGCTGTATCAGGGTGGCCCCAAGTCAGAGAAGTCTGATTTTTCAGATTTTAGAATTCCAAGGATTTCAAAGGATTACAAAGAATTTCCTGGCATTCTTTAAGATTCTATAGGTTTCTAAAAATTTTAAGATACTTGCAATCATTTTAAGGGATTTTAAGAGGTTTCTAATGTTAGGGAAATTGAAAAATTTAATCTTGAGGTCACCCTGTGTGTTTTTTGAATCAATTTAGGGTTTTTTTTATATTTTAAGGTTTCTTGAAAAAACGTTTTTAGTTGTAAATAACATCCTTAGAAAAGTTTGTCTCTAAAAGTGGAATAAAATTCCAAAATATTTTTCAATGAGAACCGGAAGGATGAATAAAGATGCAAGGCTTTGCATGCGCAGGAGAGCGTTTAATACTAAGTTATAACATTAAATCCTCCCTTAAAGACTCTTGAGCTCTATACTTCTATAAGAATTTCAAAGCCAGTATGAATTCTAACAGTTATCGTTGTCGTAAGAGATAACCAGATGTTAGTAAATTCTTAGCTCTTGAGAAAAATTCAGTTGTACTCTTTTTTTATGTTTGGTTAAATTTTTTAGATGATGGCACTCTAATATTATTAAAAATACAATTATTTCTTTATATCTGCTGACAGTTTCAGTCACCGATTATAATCTAGGTTGTTCTTAGCCTTTGCACTGCATTGCGATCCTTCTTAGAAATAGTTTCTCATAAACTCAAATAATTATCTCCTCTTGCTTCGATTGTTGTTCGACTCGTGAGGAAATATGTAAAAACTTCTTACGGTTACTTTTCTCGATTCTCGCGATTAGAATTCACATAAAAATATAGAAAACCTTTTTTTTCAAGAATTCTTCGTACGTCTCTGTAAGAAAATCTTTAACGGTAGAATGCCCTCTCGAATCAACTTATAATTAGTCTTTCATGCTACGTTTCTTCAGTCTCCAACGAGGTTTCCAAGTTCAGAAATATATCGATAAAAGTTTTTATAAATTCAATAGCACTATCTTTAGTGCAGAAAGTAAAAGTTTATAAAATATGATTACTCTTTAGACGTCTCAATTTTATATCTTCTTATGTATATATTACCAGAAAAATGATGTGAAATTCATAATGGTTTCTTTAAATAATAATTGACCTATTAATAAATTTTCCTCGATTGTTTGCGAACCCATTATTAGCGATATCTCTATCAGAAATCTTTTCACAAGATTAACTCTAAGTTTCGTGTAGGATGTACTAAAACGATTTAGAAGAACGTAGTTTTTGTTAATAAAGCATGCAATCTCCAATGCCATTAAACGTATATTAAAGTATCGTTGTGTCGGTACACGAGGAAAGAATTTTTATTTAGACTCGGATTGTCGATATTGCGTATAAAATGTATATCAATAATTTCTTATAATTCGATCGTTCGAGCTTGTTTGCTGATCAACTTAAAGATAAATCCCATGATTCTACACATGGAGAAAATGTGTTAGTCGCAAAGTTTCCTTCGAAAGAGATTTTAACGCTTGGTTCGTCAGACGGATAAACGAAAGAGTATATCTTTCTCCCTTCAAGGAAAAAAAAGTTCAGAAAGTTAGCTGCTTATAAAAGAACTTAAAGAAAAGAGTATCTTTTTCATAAAAAAGGGAAATAAAGTTAAAAGAGGACACAAAATAAAAAGCTACAGTTTAGAGGAACTTAGCACTCTCTTATTACTTAGTAAACTTTCAATTATTTATGTAAAGAGTTTTTCGATGGTTTCTTTTATATTTGTTTATTATTTTTTTATAGAGGATTTTAATTTTCCAGTAAATATTGTTATGCAATATTTATTCCAGTTAGAGTTTAAACAGTTACTTTAAAATGTAGGTAATAATAACCTCAAGAATCATCTGGTGAGGAGGAATAATAAATAGGTGCTTTGCTAGTTGTTAGGTCAAGTGTTAAAAGGCAATACGTGCACATAATAACTTATTGAATCATCCCTAAGTGGCCTTGTGGTTTCGCGTAACCGTGTAAGAATACAATTTTATAGCCGATCTATCTATACTTCGTTTAAAAATAGGATACTTCCATACGTATATTACAGTCGCTTCGATATAATATTTATCAGTTCGTTCAATCAACTTTGTTATTTCGTTACCATGAATTAAATATGTGCCATGCATATGCGCATGTATATACTACTACAAAATGAAACGGCGTGGCTTTCCATAATCATTTTTTCCTTGAACAAAAGGATTAAATTTCCTAAAGCCTTTGGTAGTTATTGTTGTATCCAGTAGGAATTCTTGCAGCACGTTCATATATGCATACGTATGCAATTTAACTCGCACGACTGCCATCAATACAAGCATAAATCGCATTTAGGCATGATATGAGTATGTACATATTGACGCAGTTCATACAGGGCCGAACTGCCGACAACAATGAATCAGTGTAATCACCATGGTCAGAATCATAAAAGTGTCTGTCATCTTTCTCCTTAATCAAGCGTTGCACTCAATTATTGCATCACTGTTTTACTTTTTTATATATTAAGTATTTATAAATTATCAATTTCAAAAGCAAGACTTTTAACATAATTAGATAACATTCATTGAAGAAATCGAATTAACAATGTTATGAATTTCCATAAATTGATAGAGTTTAGGACATCATAAAAATAGAGAAAATTTATATTTTAATTCTAAAAAAAATCAGTAATAATTTTCTCAACAAAAGGAACAATTTTTAGGTGTGCCGTATTGAATTTGAGATAAAGAAAAAAATCAACCTAATATTTATTCTAGGGGAATTTCCTCTTTTGAGTATGTAGTAAATTTGAAGGAGATGAAGGAAAAAGAACGTCAGAGAAAGAGAGGTGCAAATGTGGAAAGTTGGACCATACAAGTTGAGTTGAGATATAATGTCAGGTCAGTTTAGGTTATTACGAGCTGTCACATGGGTGTACCTGAGTACGATACGAGGACATGAATTATTTTCGAGCAAACACGGCTCCTGGGATTTGGACCCTCGACCCCCTTTTGTGGGATCCTGTATGATCCTAGGTGGATACAAGCTATTCAGGGAATTCCCTAGAAGTACGATATAACTCTATTGTTGAGTATGAACTAGCAGAGGAAAGGGATGGTAAAGAAAGAGGGATAGAAAGAGATAGAGAGAGATAGATAGAGTGGAGTGAGTATCGTGAAACAATGCTCTGTTCCCTGGACGATGGATCACCAAGTTTCAACAACTTGGAGGTCCAAGAGACTGGTTGTCTTGTGCCGTTTGGGATTTCTAAATAAAGAGGAACTTAAGTTAGTTTTCAGGTGTAAACAAGCTCCTCTTCTCTCCATCTCTTTCTCTCTCTTTTACTCTAATCGCGAGAAGTCTCGTCATTTTCGTCATTTCGACATTTAATATAATAATAATAATAATGTAACACCAATAATTTACTTACATGAAATCATGGCTTCCATTAATTACAAGTTTATTCGACCTGAAAGTAATCACGTAAATATACGCTTGAATGCAACAGTGTTATTATAACTATAACCCAATTAACTTTCAATAGCAGTTACTTTCGGTAGACTTCTTTTAGGTCATGATTTGAGCTAAAAAACTAAAAATAAATGCATAAAATGGGTATATTTACGAGCATGTTTGAAGCATAATTGCATGATTATAAAATTACCACAGTACTAGCGAAGGTCATGGGTCAATTAAATTAACTCTCAGATGATGTAACAATGAGTAAAATCCAAACAAATATATCGTGTATCCTGTCAAATAAAGGGAAATAACAAAGAAAAAAAAGGCAGTTCCTGTCAATTATCACTGCCTATTTTCTCATTCGGTTAGACATTCAAATAATCTGATGAATATAGATAATAATAATTTATCCAAATTTTAAGGATTTCATGAATAAATACATATGTGTAATAATAATATATTTAATAACATATTTAATTTTCTAATAGATTCTCATACAAAATGAAATTATAAGTTGCATACTGCTGTAATTCCCATTGTATTAATATACACAATAATTATAGAGTTCCTTGAGATCAATACACATATGTAAATTCATTGATCACAATGATCACAGCTGCCTGACAACTCGTTCTGCCCGACTTATATATTGCAATTTTGTGCACATATTTGCTAATTAAGTCAATTATTTTGTATTTTTATCGATTATAATCCAAGGTCGATAAAACTATTAATTTCTGAAGTCATATTACTCCTTCTACTTTTTATCACTGCTTAATTGAAGTTATTCTTTTTTCCCTTCCTCTTTTCCTCTTTTCTTTATTTTCAGCTTTGTTCCTTTTCAATACGTTTCAGTATTTACAAAAAGCGAATAACTGAATAGTTTTGTAGTAATAATTCGTTCATTGTATAGTCACCATTGATCAATTTGGAATCCTTTCTTTGACAATTGGCCTCTACACAAATTCATTTTAAAACCGAACTTGCTATAAAACATCGCGTTCCTGGCATTTCGAATCCCATTTACAATGTGACATGACAACTCTGTTAAATTCTTTTATATTATATTAGTAAAATTTCTTGTACGCGTGTGCGTCATTGTCATCAAGAATACAAAATTTGACTCACGTACAACTTCCGTTTTACACGTAATCATACCAGTGTATTCTGAAACGACAACGAATTGCAAATCGCGAATTGGCATTTTCAGCAAATTTCCATGTTACAATGAATACGAGCTGATGCCACCCTAGAGACGAATTGTTTGAAATCGTACTGTCACAATTACTCATTTTCTGATTCTGCGTGACACGCAAACATGTATAGTATTTAAAAACCTTTGAGAGAAATTTTTATCTATGAATAAAAGTAATGATTAATTTTAAACTAGAATATATAGGTATCTGCTTGAAACCTGTTATGAGATGTACATTGACAAAACATTCATCAATTGAACTATTATCGAAATCGACACTGAGATGAACCAAGCCGATATTATGTATATAGAGATTGACTCAGGTGAATAACTAATCAGGGCAAATGTCGTTCTATGTAGACTGTTCGCATGAACGATCTCATCTCCAAATGATGAGAAACGTAAACGCATACACGCGGGCATATTGTAAGAGCTCATATACATACAGTAAGTTTACTGCTGTGATCTCACGTGACCGCACTTTCTGTTTAAACTTCCGTTCCCTACCTGCCATTACGTTACGTTCCACATAAACTGAAAATTTTAGCTCTCGAGATCTACGGGAACTTCAAATGTCGAGCTTTTATTCGGTAAAATTTCAAATTCGCGTTTATTGGGGTCATAAAGCGAGATAAGATACTCCATTCGATGAAACGATTTTCAGGAATCGATATCCGATATAGGATATAGCATCCTTGTGGTTGATTTTCCTACTTCTACGCCAAGATTTCAAACGGTGGATCACAACAAAGTGCAAAAAGCTCAACTTTTATATCTACCTTTCACAGTAAATTGTGTGTTATTATTTTAATTCATAACGGTTTCCTTGGACTATCTTAAATTAATTTATTTTAATAATAATGCACTGATAATTGTCGATGACAAAACTTTTTCTTGTTCATGAAATATTTAAACAGAAGGAAAATATATAACTAGTGTCTTATAATTGATTCCCGATATTCAGAAGGTTGTGCAACAGAAAATAAAGCCAAGAGATAATAAACACAGAATGACATATAAAATTCATCTTACTTGAAAGTAATAAAAGTTACTTAAAGGCATTTTATCTTTATGAGGAAATTAAGTTGCCATAACTTTAGGTACGCAATAATAAATATTTTTCACTGAAACTATTAGATAAGATTCTTGCAGTCAATGGAAAAGACGAGATTGGACACTTTGACATATGATCTTGGGGGTTAACGAGGAGCTAATTTCGCCCTAAGCGTTTTTTGAACACACGGTGCGAAATCCAGACACTGAATTTTAAAGATAGCCATCTACGTGTCAAGAAGGTGGTCACTCTTTTTTAGTCAAATATTTGAAGCGCCCTGTTTTGTACCGAACGTTCAGTAGGTTTGTTGACTCGAGCCAAGCTTTTAAAGACTACAGACCTCTCGAAAGCAGCTTTTCTGCACGGCTACACTTTGTGAACAGCTGCCACAGAGGAAAACGAAAAGCGAGCTTGATTCTTTTTGCTCTGATGCGCAAAATTTCGGAACGAAAATTTGAAAAGGATCATATACCGACTTTAAATACCAACTTGGAAAAGAAAAAACTTTTAAAACTACAGTTTTGAAGTACACTGTTTTTACTTCTGATGGAAAATAAAGTACGAAAAATAAGAATCGTTAAAATTGAACAATTAAACAAAAACAATTAAAAAACAAACAATAAAATTTTTGTAAATAAATTTATTTACGAGAATGAGAAGATTTTCTAGAGAAAGCAGGAGTGATTTTCGTTTATTTGTGTAAGCCCAGAGGAAGAGTAAACCACATTTCCGATAGACTTCGGTGCACTCGATTCCTCGTGAATTTTCATAGGCTCTTGACAGTTATTAAAGGTTAAAAAGGGAGTTTTCTCGGGAATATTATTATTCATATAGTCACCGGCTGTATACTTGCCAGCCAGTAAGCGAGCCAAGTTAAATGTGTGAAATGCATGTGCTTGAGAAGAAAGCACCGCCTGCTATCTAATGCAAGCAGGCTCTGGTTGAAAGCTCCAGACTCTGGAGTGTGATATCAAAATGTGAGACCGTTTTCAACGAGGAGCATACTTTACCCAAGTTTACCCTTCGCATCGAGCTAAGACTATATGTATATGTCGATACCGTCTAAATACACGACGAAAATATAAACCTCTACGATGGTTATTGCATTAAGTCCAAAAAAGAGACTGAACTTTTTTCAGTGAAAGTTTTATAACTTTCTCTAAAGACATAATTCATGCGTGTAATTTATGAGTGAGAAAAGTGGTCAATGAGTTTTTAAAAGGACTATAGGATAATCAAACACACGCGCAAGTATTTTATTTTCCTTCTTACAACTTCAAGTCATTCAAAAGCCAATCAGGTTTGCAACAACAATGTATGCGAGATTCTCGAGATGTATCGTTACACGCCACAGTTTTTTATAGAGGATATCTTTTATAGAGGATATCGAATAAAAAACAAGTCATAAGTGTAACGTGCGATGCGTAACGATTTGTTCCATTTATGCAACTCTAAACAGAGAAAAATGATGTCTATGTCTATGTCTCATAGTTCTATTCGATTTAAATCACTTATCTATAATTAACGTATCGCTGACTAAATTAACTGCTTAGGTGAGAAATTAGGTTCTATACATTTTTTTACTAAAAAATGTAATAAGGACATAATTAGAACTTCATTTGAAGGAATAAAATTAATCATTCACTAAGAATAATACATTTAATATATTCAGCATACATAATTATAAATAGGATGAATTTTCGTTATTGTTTTCCGACATTCTAAATTCCACAGTATATCGAGGTTAACGCAATAATTCGGGCACTACAATTATATCATTAATTATCGCCATAATCGTCGTTCTTGTGTTGGCTCAATTGTGATACGTTAATTTCTGGTGTCCAGTTTGCGTTTATCATTTGTACAATAGTACACTGAATGATTTTATTGTCCAGAGAATGCTTTTGATGTATTTAATTTTCATTTCATTTTGCCTCTCTGAACGAATGAAAGAGGCGATCGTGAAATTCTATTGAAGTTACACAAATGTAGGTATCATTTTCACTCTTATGACCTATTTTTAATTTTATAGACACATCGACATACGTCAATGAAAATCTGACCAATAATAAAAGAACACGAGAATCAGTTTCAAAGCCAGAAAAGAAACGGTTTTATTTCATTATTAATATGAATATAAAGCCTGCTATTGTACATTATGAATTTATATAAAACAAAATATAGATTTTGTCAGATTAGAATGACATTAATTTGAAATTACTTCTGAATATGTCACTTGCTCCACTTTCGGTATTATTATTCCGCTCTCTCGCACAACGGAAAGTTTAAATAAAAAATAGAATATCTCATTATAAGTTTATAGAATTTCACGGTTTGGAGTAAACATTGTAAACTTCGGTCTCATAAATTTATATTAAAGTAATGAATATATGACTAGAAGAAATAAAAGTTGAGTCCGAAAATATTTTTTTGGGTATTATACTTGAGCATAATTTGCGTGCATTTGCAGTTCACTCTTTCGCTTGCGATAACGAAATATAATTATGTAACTGGCATTGCTCAATAGCAAATGTTGATTCCTGTGTCAAAATATGACGGACGACTGATTCATATGTATGAAGGCACGTTCACAGAAGCAGAAGTGCATTCTCACCAAAGTCGTGTGAATCAAGAGCTTCGCATTCGTGATGTTTAATATTCAACAAAGGTATAGCGATGATGTATTAGTTCCTTTGAGTTGGCGCCATCTATCAAAAGTCTGATGATTATATATCACATGCGTCCGAAAAATAAATTGGAAATGAATCGTAATGACACTAATAACCCTTCGAGTTGAAGGGTTAACTTAGCAAATTAACTCCTCAACTATATTCATGAAATTCTTAAATATCAATCACTCTATTATTGATCTAAATTAGATAACTCCTCCGCATAATGTCGAATAGGTTCCCAAATATTTATACCCCAAGCGTTTTTGGTATAAGAGTAATTACACATGATATACTCTTCGATTTCTTTATTATGTGCATTTCATTAAATTTTGCAAGTACGTTTATTAAATAAAGTAAAATGATTCGATTTGAGTTTATGAGTCTTTAGAGGTGTCGAAAGTTCGAGACTTGTGGGATGAAGCTATCTTTATAAGTATTTAATCCAGTACCGGGATTCGCTTCAAGATTTTTCCGGATTTTTCTCAATTCTCTTTTTCTACCCCCTTTCTACCCCTTTTGCCATTTTTTCCGAGCTCGAAGCGTCTAGTATGCATTATTCATATTGTGCACTTTCCTACCGGACCCGGAAAAGGCACCGCGAAAACAAATTCCAGATGCAAACTCAGGAATATTCACGTATAGAGATGATTTATCTCGTCCTTGACCGGATTCGCTTCTTCAGTATACATATCAATTTTGTATGGACTAGTTTCACGACTGATCTTTCAAATAGCAGTTATTATTTATAAATCTGCATTCTGATATGTAAATATATAACAGGTGTAAAAAGTATTTACACAAAAATAAAACTTGTATCCTTTATGCGAAAGAATACGTGAAAACCTAGAGTGACGAAATAATAATTCAGTGTGGGAACGTGCTTATCGCAAATACTTCAGCATTCATGAAATCATTAGAATTATTCATATATTTTTAAATATTTTCAAAGCAAGAGCATCAAGAAAGTATAACGCAATTCAAGACTGTGACATCTTATCAACTTGAAGCAAAGAAAAATGTCTAGATATTGTTAGTGTTTGTATAAGAGTTTTTCCTTTCCATTTATATATCAGAAAAAATTCTATCTATGTAGTTGCATTCTCAATAAATATACTCAATGAATTTACAGGCAATATTGACTAAACCTATAATAATCAATGAAATGAGTGAAAAATATTTACTTTGTGAACGTGTCTTTGTGTCACTGATAACATTGTGGAAAATTTACAAGATTATAGAGAAGTGCTGATCAAATTTCCAATAAGAGCTATATTAGCCCTGACTAGATTAACAATACATTAAGGTACTTCAATTTGCACAATTTATTCAATATGCATTTACAATTTAAAAAGCATATATCGTTTAAATACTTCTTGTAAAGCGCAAACGGAAATTGAGGAATATATGTCAGAATATTTTGGAATATCAAGATTATTTGGGAATATAATAAGAATATCTATTGAGAATATTGAAAGAATATATGAGAATATTTATTAGTGAGTGTACCAGGAATGCCTGAGTGATCAACTCCTCGATCCGTAATAATATATGATAAATTGAAAAATTGTTTCTGGGGATATTTCTCTTGATATTTATAATTACACAACATATATAATTGAGCTTCATCATTTTAAACTTTTTAATCAGATCTCAATCTTTAAAGGTTAACTCTCGTAAACGTACCACTGGAGTCAGCTTTCAAGCTCAATGGTGGTCTTTATAAAAAGCTACTAGTTAAAGAGAAACTTGGCAACTCATTATTCGCGGAACTTCCTCTTTCTCTTAGCCCCAGAAAAGTATAAGTCTGTACATAAGCACGCGTCCTAATTACCGGCGAGATACTCCTACTATATGTATATATTTTGCTCGTCTTATCTTTCTTTGTGAATCTGCCCTTGTTGTCCCTTCTTTCAACGAGAGTTATTTTTACCTTTTTATGTCTACAACAATCGCTCTTGATAATAACATTCAACACCCCTGCCACGAAACAAAATCGCGTTTGAGAAAATGACCGCTCGCAAAAATCTTGTTCCAGAGAAGAAAAATCCGAGGAGCTGTAAAATACGGGAATAGCCATCATGGGAAAACTCAACCGTTGAATTTTTTAGCGAAGCTTATCCTTCACAAAAAAATCGAGGGAGAGACGGTAGGGAAAATAAGATGGATCTTTTGTTTGGAAGTTTTAACGAAAGGAAAAGCACGCGTTGTTAAAAATAATTGGATATTATGTATTAAAAAGCGGCCGCAGAGTTTCAAACTAGATGTGATTTTTTTAGTATAGATTTCAATATCGAATTTATTGACCGGGATTTTTTTTCTGAGATCTGAGTAACCACCCTGAGAGAAAGTCGAGATAAATTATTCAAAGGACTTTTTTTCCATTAAAAATTAAGTGTGTAAAAATTGGGTTTGATCATATTAAATCAGAATATTCAGTTCAAACTTCGCAAAACCTAAGGAAAGAGAATCGTGTCAAAAGGTCACATTGAAACATTCATTTGTTATTCATATAGGGTAACCATAAGCCAAAATTACGTAATAACCCTGAGTTGATTCACACTTGTATTCTATGCTTGCACCGGAAATATCATATGTTGAGTTCAATTACCCAAATTTCGTTTATTCGAGTTTCGCCACTACCTTTTCATAAGTTTGCCGCATTTCAAGAGTCGTAAAAGTTTTCCAGCCAAGATTTCAAACTCTAATTACAGAACTTTTTATTTTACTTGATAATTCACGAACATTCGACCACTATCTTGGTTCTTAAAAATGTTCCAATTTCGTTAGATGGAATTTCTAACTTTATTTATTCAGTTGTTAATATGTAAGAAATATTCATCCAATCTTGGCTTTTAATAAATCATTCTATGTAATTACTGCAATCGTCTGTAAACTTGATTCCCTCAAAATTCAATTCTCACTTGTCTAACTATTTAAATCCAGAAGTTTAAAACGACTAAAACAAACACCTTGAAAGTTCCAACTGAATACAAAAGCTCAATTTCAAATTCTCAAATTCAGTTTGTATATACAGTTTATTCCTCTGCTGGGAATATTGGAAGCTCTTTTATTGACAAATTCTGTCGCTAAGAGCTCAAGGAAAGTAAATGACTCTCAGGATTTTCCGTTATTCGATAAAACGTCAAAAACGTAATTTACTTAGCTTTTAGTCAAAGCTGAAAATGTTAGAGAGAATACAGGCTTTGTCACTTACAGAGATATTATCTTCCTCTATCTTTTTATTCATCTTTTGTATTATACTATATTTTTCCTTGACTTTCAAACTATATTTATACATATATATTAAATTTATTATAACATTCGTAAAAAAAATCAAAGCTACCAGTAGGATTTTACCACGTTATTCACCTTCCAATTTTGTTGCTGGACTGCCATTTAATAATTCAAGTTCAATCTACTCTGCATCATATGAAAAGCTTATATTGAAATATCAGATAAACCTGCTCGTCAATCATCGAAAAAATCGTACGTATTGATCTTGGTGTGTTTCCTAATATTTATGATTTCACTCGAAAAATTTTGGGGCAGAGTTAAGTTCAATTGAAGCCAAATTTAGTCCAACTAATCTAAACGGTTTAATTAAGTCCCTATCAGTCCCACTTATTGTTCGAATCCACACGGGGGATATCACATTACAAATAATTATCATTTGTTTACACTTAATAACAACTTCAGATATAAAGTTTCATAGTTATTATTTTCTAAGGGAAAAGAATATAGTATTTATGGTACTCTTGCGTAAAAACGGGAGTTTAAAAGCGGATGAGCACTTGCAGTTTGTTTAATCTGTGACGGTGTTGCGCGAATGCGGTTCGTAAAATAGTACCGCCATGCACTCTGTCTGCGAGACAAAAGGTAACAATTAAGAATAGCAGTCATAAAAAGCAGAGCTCGTTTCACGAGATTTCTTCCTTGGGTTATACCTATTAATTGTTACACTACGGATAAGGCTATCCACATCAAGAAAAGCTATCCGGAATCTATTTAATTAACTGTGATGAAGTATTTACTTAAAATATTATGAGCCTCACTGAAACCCACTGTAATGGATAATCAGGAAAGATTACGTTTTCCACCAAGAGTGATTTGCGAAAAGGAAGAGCTTCACAAAACGATTTTATAGTAATCTTTGCTGTGAAATTCAGAGTTTTTTCTTATTTTACATTTATTATCGACCTTTTTGAAAATGCAATTTCTTTAAGGTTGTTTCTCCAGAAAAAAAATATATGAGCATGAATTCTCTTTGCTGGTACATACTTCCTACCGCAATTCAATCCGACAGAAACAGTGATGCGTGTCCTTTGAATAATGTTTCAAGACGATTTGCAAAAGGCAGTCATTGCCGCGAGGCATTTGCAATTCTCTAAGACAAATAGAGACAGAGTTTGTTTTAGAAGAGACGCCTATACACTTACACTTATACGTGAACATTTATACAAACCACAATTCCGGTTCCCATTCACCTAACCCTGCTTATGAAGATGTTCTTGCATGACTTTTGCTTGCTTCCCCTAGCTTCTGCTGTAATCGTGTGGATCCGAGAGATTTTATACTATATACACGGAAAAATAAAGTGCACTGAATCAAGACAACGTAATTATTTGGCTGGTTTTACTTGAGAAAAGTTATTCTTACAAGAGACCGATTTTCTTGAATCAAGAAAATAAATAAAATCAGTGAAATTACTTGAATCAAAAATATATATGTATTTCAAGTGAATAATTATTGCATTCATTTTTTTAAGAAATAAAGGTTAAGCATAAAATGTATCTCAGAATACATTTTCTCATATCAAGAAAATATGCACTTGTGCATATTTATAAAATATTTACTTATTTTCTTGCACCAATTCCATAATCTATTGTCCTAGCTCATTCGTACCCGTCATTGACTTGAACCAAGTACAATTTACTTGATCCAACAACATTTCGTTTTCCGGGTATACATGTAAATCTAAAGACTCTCGATCCTAGAAGGGTATGAGTACCACCTGTTTTTAACCGATCTTGTCACACATTTCTGCGTAGCTATACATGCAAGTAGTAGTTGTGCTTGTCATGTGTACTGTGCATAATATTGTGTACACTTCGTTCTTTCTTTCTTCCTTCCTTCCTTACAACTTCCTATTTATTTGGTTCCCGAAGGAATTCCCTCCAACGAAGTAGAGTTGTAGTTTCTGCATATATCTGACCAGGGACATCTTTACATCCCCTACCAGAATTTCCTTAACACAATCTGCATATGTGAAATGATTGCGACTTTAGAGTGAGCAGAATGCAGAGTTGAACTGATGTCCGAGAAGTTGTCTCCACCATCTTGAATTTTCATAAAAAAGGAAGTTGTGCTGCATTGTGCTACCTTAGCACAACAAAACTTCTTTAAGACATTTTTCACTTAGAAGTGTATTAAAAATTAGATCAACAATAAATGTCCCTAATGTCACTATATTTTCTGGGCTTAATATTTTCCAAAAAAAGACTAAACTTTTTGAACTTAAAAAGTGTTTTTGATCCAAAATTTTCAAAAATACGAATTGTTTATATTTCAATATTATTGTATTTTCGCAATATTTAAAATATATTTTCTCGTATTTTTCAAAGTACAATCATATTTATTTTACATACATAATATAATAATGGCTTTGACATCTTTGTTTGGATTTCTCATTCAGAATACAAATTAGAGTAAAATTACGAGCAAGTAGACCACCTTGACGCCACTCTGATTAGCGGCTTAATTACAACAAAGTTAATGAAAGCCATGTGTCGCGGACGTTAATCCTCTGTTCTTTGCTCCTAGGACTGTGAGGGTAATTTAGGGTTCTTTCTCCATTAATTGACCCCAGAAGGAAACCAAATCCACGAAACATTGAGGATAGGACACTGCGGTGTCGATATTCGATGTCTCACGAAAACCATCCGGGAAATAGTTTTGGTAGAGTTGTAGAGCTCGTGGGACGCGTTATACATGCGAACTATGCTTAAATCCCACTCCTGACAGGATTCTCTGTGATCGGGGGTGAACGAGAAGGAAATGAGAGAAGGACGATGGGGTGGTTTTAGGGTGGATTGGGCGTAGAGTAGTGGTAGTACGAAGAGGGATGAGATTAGTTCGAGTCGCACGTGTGTTTCCGAACTCAATCTACGCCGGAAGATTCGGTTTGCAGTTTGCGTGTTTCCAAACCCCAGTTGCAAGTATAAAGGAAGCTGAGGGGTTAGATGAAGCACCAGACATAAGTATATAAATGGGAAGAGATGACGAGATCCTAGGCTAATAAAACAACTTCCTAATCAGGCCAACTTCATTTGCCACGACTTCTTGCTGAGATCAGGAAAGCCTTATTATCCCAGAAAACTACTGGGATGATTGTCTAACGGTAGCATTTTATAGCATCTTGAATTAGCAAAATATAAAAATAGGAAGACTTCTTTGAATTTGAATTTGAATTTGGGCGACAGAGTAGTTGTGTGGAGTAATAATGCTTTGAATCCGTTACAGAAACTGTTGGGTGTTCGAATCTTGTATACGCATGAAATTTTGACTGGTCAGCACTTACACTGAAAGAAATATGTTATCAGTTTTTATTAAACTGTGTTACAATTTAGGGAAACTTGTCACCGGTGATAATTTTTCGTACTGATAATACTAAAATTTAGAAAAGTAATATCAGTACGAAAAATTATCACCGGTGACAAGTTTCCCTAAATTGTAACACAGTTTAATAAAAACTGATAACATATTTCTTTCAGTGTTACCATTGGAAAAATTAACTCCAATTCATTTATGTACTAAAACTGATGTGAAAATTTGTGGAATTACTTAAACCTAGCTGCGTCTGCCGAATAAGAGAAATCGGCCACTGACTTTTGCTTCAATATAACGCTCGCATTTTCTTGGGGGGAAAGTCGAGGGAAAGGAAATCTTTTTTCAGACTCTCTATCTTCCTCTCTCTTCCGTAATCTGTTGGCATCTGCTACGGTTTCCTCGAGTTTCCCCTAAACCAGTAGCCTTAACGCGAGAATTTTCAGTCAGGGGTGTAAACGCGGATTTGGCGCAGATGTTAAGCCCCGAAATAGATGGTGTTTTCCACCCCCGAATCAGGGGTCTTAATATTTATTCTTCGGAAACTACGAGCGGAAAAAACCACTCGAATATAAAAAGGAAACACCTGACAGATGAGTCAAGAGTGAAGTTTTCAGAGAAACTAATGCCATTATAATTTCCAATGTATACTTAAAACTGTTGTATATAATGTGCAGCGATTTTAATTAATATTTGAAGTTCCCAGGGGCTGAAATCTATTATCAATTCTCTCTCCCAGTCTATTTTGAATCACGGGAGTGAAAATTACAGTGGACACGTATGCGAAAGTACATCATCTTGTATAAATATACATGCAGACACAAGATAGACGAGACACGAGACCGCCCTAAGGGAGTTCGCGACGAACCCTTGACGTCGAATTAGCGCAGGCATCGTCGCCATTTCCGTGTGGGCGTGCGCGACAATTTCGTTCCCCCAATCCGATTCTACCACAGGGCCTAAACTCAAATCGACAAAGTGGAAGTCGATTTCGTACCGGCCTAGATCCGCGATGAAAAATTATGCGGAATAATATGTGTATGACCATTAACCATATATTTAAAGAGTCCACTTGGTCGATTCTAATTTCCGAGATATTCGCCTTTTTTTACAACTGAAAGTTCAAACTGATGATGTATTTCAAAATATTGACCTTATTTGCGTAATCAATTATGGATATTTATTGAACAAGGGATATTGAACAGAAAAAATGGGGAGTTGTGCAATAGTAATATAAACTTCTTAAATAATGAATCACTAATTTGCTAATTCATAAATCAAGTTATAGTAGTCATGAGATTTGAAAATAAACAGAAACACGGTATTTTTGTAAAATATTCAGCACATAAAGCAACTACTATTTCTGTTTTATTTAGTAGGATATCCTGCACAATGAATTTTTATCGGAAAAGTAGGATTAGTAGTGAAATACGTCACTGATAACTTAAGTAAACACTTACGTATACCTGTATCAATTTGAATACTGAGTTATTTAGAAAATTTTATTTTCATCACTGCCGCCCCAGAGTTTGTCCCGATAAGGTGAGATAACGATTCTTAAAACGTTTGAGTTTAATTGGATAATATCTAAGGGAGCCAACAACACCAGGAACTTTTCCATATCTTTAAATTCAATTTTCTTGAATTCAATTAAAAAGATTTCAAGCGGTTTCAAAAGTTTCCAAGTGATTTCGAAAGATGTCAAAGGATTTAAAGAGATTTTAAAATATTTTCAAAGTTCTAAATAGATTTCAGAGATTTCAAGTTATAAGTGTAGCAGTTAGAAGGAATTTTAAGTGATTGTTTTAGAATTCTTCTCTGAAAAGTATATTTCAGATTTGAAAAGACGTTAAAGATCGAAATATTTCGATTTCAGTCAAGGAAAATTTCGATAAATAATTTATTTGCCTTAAATAATTCTTTCCAATTCGGGATTCTTTTTTGGTCATTCTAAAATCATTTGCTTCAAACGTACGGTCTATTTTAATTCCCAAATCGCACTCCTTTTATCAACAGAGTCGCGTATAATGAAACTGAAGTGAAATTGTTTTGTTAAGTGATGGGCTGTTTTAATTCTGAATCAAGTTCTAGAAGGATTGCTAGTTTTTACGGTAAGTTAATTTTTGGACTTGATGCACGGAGAAAAAGGTTTAGTTAGGCCAACGAGGATCCTAGTGCGCCCTACTAGACAGTGTAGTTAAATATGAACCAACAAGCTGTCTAGTTGCGCGCGCTAGACAGTTCAGTTAGATTCTGTCTGGTTAGGAGCACAACGCATCGAATGCGAGTTACTAGAAAAATAGTACGGCCAACGTTTTTGTGGGTAGTAGGGCTAACTAGCTGTCGAGTAAAAGTGACCGAACATTTCGTTAGGCTTACGTTCCTATGTTTTGGTAGCTTAACGTACTAGATTTCTAGTTAAATTTTATGTACAATATTAACAGTAATAATATTATATATTATTAGTATATAATATTATTGTAATATAATATATTATTGTAATATATTATTGTAATATAATATTATTATAATATTATTGTCCACTTCTACATCATAAAATTCACTCATTTTTTAATTTTAAATTAGAAAACTTTTGTGAGAAGCGAACTTTTATTTTAAACTTTTGTTCAGACACTAAACATAAACAGCACTAATAAATACTAACTATAGAAAATGCACATGAAAAGTGACGCCGAAAATTAAGTAGGCTGGCTAGGAGTAATATAGGTTAGGAAGGAGCATCGAAGAGAGCAATAGAGTAATGGGGGACAACTTTTTACTAGATGTTTCGTTACGGACACTAGTCGCCATTACTAAACGCATCGGTTAGATTTACTACAC